>CAJQZP010000965.1:742500-1112054 GCA_907164705.1 Parnassius apollo | reverse complement strand
CTTATATTAAAAATGATAGGAATCGATTCAGTAAACAATTCTGAACAAACTACTTTACACTACTACAAACTACTTTAACCAAGTAAAATCAGTTGTTTTTGCGTCCCCCAACAGAAAAAAATTAAAAAACTGCGGTATCTTACCCCAGCGAGTTTGAGAATTTTATTGCTTGTTCTAGAATCAGATGAATCGGTCCGATTCGAGAGGTTTTTGGATCGATTCAGTGAATCGATGCGGTGCTCCGAATCGATCTAAAAATTCCGAATCGATTATTTTGAATCCAAAGAATCGATTTTTAGATTAGGTTCGACATGCCTAAATCGAATATCCCTAGTTCCTTCCCTACACATTATATCAAAGATAAATAAATATGTAGCAAGCTAAAAGCATTATATTTCAGTTTATACAAAGGTACTCTGTGTAATATATTAGTATGTGATCAACACTGCACAATAAACAACCACTAAGTTAGATGAGCTACAATTGGTATATCTGCGACATCCACCATACTCCCCGGACCTTACCCCAACGGATTACCATTTTTTCCGGAATTTGGACAACTTCTTACAAGTAAAAAACTCAACTCTGATGCGGCAGTCCAAACCGCCTTCAAAGAGTTTGATTCTCGCCCACATGTTTTTTTTTTAATAAAGGGATCAATGAATTACCTTTGTAATTATAGGTGTTCAAACCAGAATTTGACTCAATATTCTTGGGTATTTTTCAATCCATGTGGTTGAAGTTATTGGAACTTACGAGGGCGGCACTGAAAATTTCGGGAATCAAGGAAGTGACACAACATTACTATTTAAAAATGTATTTATTGCTTTTCGAAGTATTCTCCGCGAAATTTGACACATTTTTCCATACCATGGAACCAATCATTGAAGCAACCATTCCATTCGGAAGTTGGGGTCTCCAAAATGGCCGTTTTGTAGGCGTCCACAGCTTCTTCAGGTGATGAAAATCTCTGTCCACGCAATTTATTCTTTATTTTAGGGAAAGTATAGAAATCATTAGGTCTTAGGTCGGGGCTGTACGGCGGATGTACTAATAATTCTATGTTTTCTTGTTCTAAAAACTCTTTTGTTCTGTGTGCGGTGTGAGAACTCGCATTCTCGTGATGGAGGATGATGCGGCGGTTGCAGTTCTCTTTACGGAGTTCAGAAACGACCTGTGGCAAACAAATGCTAGCATACCATTCTGCATTAACCGTGCTTTGTCCCTCAAGAGGACTAGTCGTAACATGGCCGGTTTCGGATACAAACGTGGCCACCATTTTTTTTTTGCAACACTCCGTGAACGAACAATTTTTGTTGGCTTTACTCATTTTCGAACACCCAAACTCGTGACTGGTTTTTTGTTTCAGGTTGGTACGTGTATATCCAGGATTCGTCGCCTGATACGATGTTGTATACAGTATTTGAGGATCCTGCGTGGAATCTTCCGAAAGTTCTGACGCACCAAGTAACGCGAGCCGCTTTTTGCTCTTCACAGAGCGAATGCGGTACCTATCGGGAAAACAACTTTTTTACACCTAATTGTTCATGCAAGATTATTTGTATTTGACTCATGCCAATGTCTAAAGTTGCCTGAATTTCGCGGTATGTCACATATCGATCTTCCTCAATCAGCTTACGCACAGCATCAACGTTTTCTTGGGTGACTGCAGTTTTTGGACGACCTTGACGGGGATCATCACTGAGTTTGACACGTCCACGTTGAAATTCAGCAAACCAGCGATAAATTGTTGTTTTGGATGGGGCTTCATCACCAAATGCAGAAATCATCCGGTCAACACACTGTTTTTGTGTTAACGCTGCACCTTAGTCTAAGCCTGATCTATCGCATTTTATATCAGGTAAGTTATATATGTATATTATTCCAGTGATAATAACTTTAATTTGCAATATTAGGAAGTATTATCAAAGTCAAACTTACAAAACCGTTCGTCAATGTTTTAAACAAATTTTGGAGACCAGTGTTCTTTATTATAAACATGTGTACATTGACGCTTAAACAAATTCTACAAATTTCACTAAAGGCCATTCCTGTATCTTATACTAATTCTGTTTTCATTATTAAATCACAGACCAGACCAGATAGAGAAATAATAAACTGAAGTTTTTCAAAATATTAAATATTACCACTAACTAACTAGACACACGCGTCAGACGCACATATACGTATATGGTACATTAACCATAGATTACTGACTATATACTAGAGAGTACATTAACCTTTAGAGCATAGATTACTGACTATATACTAGAGAGTCTTCATGGCGTAGACAGAGAAACCTATAGACAAATTGACGCCTTCTTTCGCATTCGCACACGAAAAAGATAGATTTATGCATACGTTTTGCATAGAAATGAGATAGAGCGGTTTGATTGTTTGTCCCTTTCTCCGTGCCGGTTTTTTTATTTAGCAAACTCTACGGTTTGCTAAACAATTTTAACAGCGTAGCGATTTAAGGAGTTTACAAGTTGGTTTAAGTGAGAAAAAAAGTGTTTTGTGACTTTAAGAATGGTGAATCTTGTTCAGTTCAGTTCTTAGAACAATTAAAATTTTTATCTAAATGTGTATAAAAGTCATAAAGATTATTGTATAACCTAAAAATTCGTTATCGTCCTTTCTCACTCGAGGCCACGCCGATCATTAGTCTATAGGTTTCTCTGTCTACGCTTCATGGAATCCCGTTTGGATCTATGATTTGGATCCTCAAAATGTCACCTTTTTTATTAACTGGCTTTACGGCTCTGGGTTCTACCCCTTCTGAGCCTATCGTTTCTTTCGGAATCTTCATTTTTATATTCTTTTTTCTTCACAATATGATGATGTGTCACATTGGGACTTGGGAGATTTTGACGACAGCTCAACCCAGCGGACAGTTGATGACGACAGCCACTCAAGTTCATAAGGCGCCCAAGCGATCAAAATAACATGAGATTTATATCGACATCAAAGCACTTGTTTCGTCGTTTTCTCTTATATTTCACACGCGCAGACATTTAATTCACAAAATCGCATCACTTTTACGAATCAAAATCCACTTAAAACCATTATTCAAGCGACAAAATAGGAGCGACCATCCGTCTACGGCCAAGTTCCCGCCAAAAAAACCTAGAATGACACTATCAGTTCTAGGGTTTTTTTTTGTGTTTCTAACAGTTAAGTTCCAGGCACAGAGTACATTGTATGTATAAGAAATAGAGGCAAACTTCAAAGTTAAAATTAGAAATGCATTACTAGCGCCTAGGCTTGGAAATTGGTACTACATCGGTGACTATGTACACTATAAGCTATCTTCTATATATGTATGTTTAATGACACGTATTTATACGTAGCGCCTATACTTTTCTAATTCTTCCTCAAAATGTGGTTTTATTAATTTTATAAATAAAACAAAATTCAGTTTAAAATCATTTATTCTATATTGCTATTCATTTTTTCTATACTGCTCACAAATTTTATACGCTTTAGTTTGAAATTCATCGTAAATTTTTTAATCTGCTTGACATTATTTTATTTATATTTTTACAATAATTAATAATCATGAATCTCAATATTAAATTTAGAATATAGTCAATATATTTTTGTTTGTGTTCTCTCCCATTGCACAAATGGGAGAAATTTTCAAAATCTACTATAGCGAATAAAACTGTTTATGAATTCTTTAGAGAATCTCTTATCAATATTTTTTTTGATAATTTCATAGATTATATGTTTCAGATCCTGTCAATAACTGATTTAAATCACTGCCGGGATAGCAAAGCCAATGATGACCATACTCATCAGCACATGGACAGCATACTCTAGGAATTTAATAAATTCGCCCTTACATTCTGGGGTACTAGTAAGTTTACTTGAGCATATATTGTACCCCATAAAAAATTTTACTTATTAATTTAAAAAAAAAACCATTTACATATTCAAGGGGTGCAATAATGGTTGGATCTTCTTTTAATCCCTCCATGGAGAGCAATTTCATATTTATGTATTCCGAGAAGTCATAGGATTCGGTCGACATAGCTTCGCTATTTTCTGTAATTAATAATGAGTGTACTGCAACACAGAAGTCCCCTTCACAATTTTTCCCCGAATGTGGCCTTTTCTTTATAGAAGAGGGGCAAACGAGCATGCGGCTCACCTAATGTTAAGTGACCACCGCCGCCCGTGATCAACCGCAACACCAGGGGAATTGCAAGTGCGTTGCCGGCCCTTTTAGAAAGGAGTTAGCTCTTTTCTTGAAGATCCCCAGGTCGTATCGGTCCGGAAAAATCGCCGGTGGTAAACTATTCGACAGAGAAGTCGTACGCGGAAGAAAACTCCTTGTGAAACGTACAGTGGTGGACCGCCAAGCATCCAGATGGTTTAGATGGTATCGGTACGTTTGCCACGTAGTGCGTTCACGAAATTTGGCGGCTGGGATTAATCCGAACAATTCCTCAGATCACTCCCCATGGTATGTGCGAAAGAAAATGCAAAGAGACGCAACCTCTCTTCGCAGCGCCAGTAAATCGAGCCGATAGGAAAGCACTCGGTCGTCGACGATTCGGGCCGCTCTGCGCTGGATGCGGTCAAGTGGAAGGAGCTGGTACTGGGAACCCCAGCCCAGAGATGGGAACAGTATTCCATGTGCTGCCGAACCTGCGCCTTGTTAAGTTGCAGGCAGTGTGCCGGCATGAAACACTTTCCCGCTCTGCTAAGCACGCCAAGCTTTTTAGAGGTCAATTTGGCCTTCTCTTCCAAGTGACCACGAAACTGCACGTCACTCGATATGTCGACGCCGAGGATTCCGATACTGTCTGAGGCAACAAGGGAAGTGCCTTGAAACTTAGGAGATACGACAAAGGGGTTCTTTGTCGTATCTCCCCAGTTTAACCCCCAGAAGACACAAACTTGTGTCTTCTGGGGGTTAAACTGGACTAGATTTAGTCGCCCCCAATCCGAGACTCTGTTAAGCAAAGACTCGACTTCAGGCACAAGTTTGTCCCGGTACTCGGAGACGTTTTCCCGAGAAATATTGGCCCGGTCGGTGTATAGAGCATCACCAGTGCTGTCATCTGCATAGCAATGAATGTTGCGGGTTTCCAACATATCATTGATATGCAGAAGAAACAGCGTTGGCGATAGCACTCAGCCTTGTGGAACACCAGCATTAATAGGCTTGTAATCGAAGCTTGCACCGTCTACAACGACCTTGATGCTCCGATCTGCAAGAAAGCTGGTGAACTGGTGATCCGATCGTACAATTTCTCGGGAAGCCCAGAGGAAGGGAGCTTCGAAAGAAGCGCTTTGTGCCAAACCCGATTGAAGGCCTTCGCAATGTCCAAGCTAACGGCCAATGCCTCCCCTTGGACTCTACTGCCTCCGTCTATGTCTATGAGTTAGGTAGACCAAAAGATCACCAGCTGATCGACCACGGCGAAAACCATATTGGCGGTCACTAATCAGCTGGTGATCCTCAAGGTACCTCATGTGCTGGCAGTTAACAATAGACACCATTGTTTTGGAGAACAAGGAGGTGATGGCGATAGGCCGGTTGTTGGACGGCTTGAGCGGTCGCCTTTTTTAGGGATCGGGTGGACGAAAACCGTCTTCCATGATTTTGGGACTACGCCCAGGGAGTCGGAAAAGGCGCACCACGCTTTAAACTGCACTTCCAGCATGGAGCACTCAAACCGCGGGATGGTCGGCGACGTACTCCCTCCGTCCTCGAGAGTCGAGTTGGACGCAAAGAAAAAGCCTAGCAGATCGGCTTTCTCCTTTGCGGTGGGCCAGTGAGTCGTCCTCCCTGTGCAGAGATGGAAGAGATGGCTGACAGAAATTCCCTTGGACAGCCTTGGCGAGAGACCAGAATGCACGGACTCCAGAAGAAAGGCGAACTAGTTTCTCGCCAATTCTGCCTATGGGCTCTGACTTTGCCTTGGCAATGACTCTTTTGAAGGACCTAGAGGCGGAATTATACTTCTTTTTTAGAGCGCTGGTGTTTACATCCCGGGACGTTGATGCGTCAGCCCAGGCTTGGTAGCACTCCTGCTTATAGCATGATGCTATTTTACAGGAGCGACCAAACCATGGCTGGGATTTGCCTCCAA
The DNA here is from genome assembly GCA_907164705.1 of Parnassius apollo. Lineage (NCBI taxonomy): Eukaryota > Metazoa > Arthropoda > Insecta > Lepidoptera > Papilionidae > Parnassius > Parnassius apollo. Next base: position 1,105,950 of record CAJQZP010000965.1, on the reverse strand, counting down.
TGGGCACCACAGAGGAAGGAATAAAAAGTTCCATACCCTGAAGTATCATATCAGCGACATTATCCGCAACAACGTTGGGATCGTCCGGCGAGAAGCAAACCCGCCCCCAAGGGTAGGATGCAAAGAAAGGCCGCATCCCATTCCAATCGGCTGACGTATAGTACCAAGCACGGCGGCAGCCTGCATAATGCAACTACGATTTCAGCGTAAGTGGCACCACACTCCGGACAAGACAATGGTCCGAGGAGCCTAAAGGGGCATCGACGGAAATCTGATATCCGTCCGGGTGAGAGGTCAGCAGACAAGGAAGTCTGTGTCTGAAGTCTCCGTCCAACAGGGAAGGTGCATGATCCTCTACATCTGGAATCCGCGTAGGCGAAGTTACCAGTTCTGTCAGACCATATGCTAAGGCAAAATCATGAACAAATCTCCCCACATGATCGGTTGACCGTTAACCAAGTCATTCGGCGTGATGGGCGTTAAAGTCGCCGAGGATCACGATCTCTGCGGAGAGGATCTGCTGTAGCAACGAATCTGTAGTCATTTGGACGTGGTCGAAGAGTCGGTCTGTTTCGGCATTACCGCTATGGGATCTATAGAGGCACACGTAGACGCGCGGATCGTCGTCGCTGTCTACGCGTAGCCAAAGGATGGACAGGTCCGAACCTTCAAGTCTGCCGAGGCGTCGAGAACAGATGTCCTCTATGACGTAAACGCAAACTCCAGCCCGCACAAAGGAGTGTTCCAGTTTGTACCCTGGGTAGGAGAGATACGAGACGTCAGCTGGAGAGGACATCTGTATCTCGGTCAGGAAGAGCAGAGCCGGCCTCGCCGTCTCGAGATGGTAGTGGACGGCGTTTAGGTTAGAGTGAAGGAAATTCACGGATAGCGTGGCAGATGTCGCCTTGGTCTTGTTGCTCCGTTTGCCCCGAGCAGTTGCAGTCTTGAGCGGAATTTGCCCCCCCCCCCCAGAATACGCAGGGCAACCTGAGCACCCACTCTCAGGAGTTGAGTAACTTAGTCGTGGACGTTCAGTGAGAGATTCTCCAGGGGTGCTGGTACCCTCCTGGGGTAGATCTTCACTTAATTCCGCTACCATGTCAAGGGGGGGCGGGATTTGAGCCTCCGGCCACCTGCACTCACCAGACAAAACGCGGAAGCAGAGCTTCCACTTCACGCCGGTATTCTGTGAGGTCGTGGTACCACCCCGGTTTGAGCAGGCCCATACGTGCAACAGCAAAGCTGCCGCGTGGCTCTACCACTGTTCAGATTATTGACAAGAAGGGTAGCAAAAGCGTTTTCAAATTGCTCGCAAGCCCGGTTATTATTGCGGCACCCATGACTACGAATTGCGCTGAAAATTTTTTCCAAGGGATCTTGGTTTAGGTGCCGCATCCAAACAGACGTAATATTGTGTTCCTCCATGAGTTTTCTTACCAATGATTGAATGGCTTCCCACACCCAATTATTGACAGTAGGGAAAGATGCATCTACTTTCCCAGCAGAATTTATAAATTTCATTGTTTTGAAAACTTTAACGCCTTCTATCCACTTTTTCTGGTGCTCAGACCTCTGGACCTAATAACGGCTTCGCATGGCATTCATAAAATGAAGTAACCTTGTCGTGTCTGCGCATTCGGGTGGAAGAACACCAAGACCTGAAAAGAAAAGAGATTTTTAATAAAATTTGTATTAACAAGCTTGTGATACTTCAATCTTTCCTGACCTGGCTGGCAAACTATGTTAGAGATATCAGAATCTACGAAAAATTACGAGAAAAACAGTTTTTATTTTTCAAATGTCTTTGAAAATGAGTAAGTTAAAGAGGGTCAAAGTGTGATCATCCACTAGTAGTTTTTGGAAGAAATGAAGATCCCTTATTACACAGGACCTAGCAACATCGTAGTGTTAAATAAAATACATTTTAAAAGCTAAATAAATGATAAGAAACTAGGGACGCTCCTTATTTCACACAAGCCAGTGCTAAAAACGTTTACAACCTTATCGCTCAAATTCAGAAATGAGCAAAAACTAACAGGCATAACTGGTAATACTGCATGGATTGAAGAGAAAGTGAAATCAAATGTGGTAGAGCCATGCTACAGCTATATTGTGGGGAGGGTACCGGGGAGGGACTACACTCTCACAGAATACCAGCGTAAAATACCAACTTAATGCTGCTGTGATTCGTATGGTGAGTGTAGAGAACCGGACACCTTTTTTTGCTGGAAACGAGGCAATTCCACCTTAGTCCTGAGGGGTGATAACGCATCAACATTTTGAGTCTTAATCGGAGGATGAATGTGGATGATGATTTCTAAAATTTACGCGAACACATTGAATAAAACTATTAATTACGGATTTTATCGTGTTTCATTACTTTAATTTATTTTTACTATCCCGACGTTTCGATGAATGTGGATGTTTATGGGCCACGGCATCCGCTTACCATTGGGTGGGAGGATAGTGTGCTTGTGTGGTTGTTGATAAAAAAAATATGCTTAGTCATTTTTAAATGTTCTCTTTAGACAAAACTGATGAATAAAATAAAGTATTATTCTTACTTGCGAAGCCTCCCATGCTAGCTGCTACTGTTCTGCTAAACACTTGAGCTGCATGTTTAACTTTCATTTTGTTAATTTTATCTGGGTTTATTATGTTCTCAGTCAGTTTCGTCAACATTCTTATACCTTCAAAAATGGGAGTTTTATCGTGCAGTTTTTTATCGTGCAGCTCCCATTTAGCCATTTTTACTGAATTGTTCTACTCAAACTCTAAATTTTTTGTTAACAAATTGTTTCTCATGCCTTTTAAAAGGTGTGTGGATCATATAGAGGTATTATTTCTTTGTCATCTATTAATATGACTTTTTCTTTGGGCTCTTCACCTCTTCTTAAATATATACCCCTGGTCTCTTCTGACAATAACTTTATAGCCTGGCGATTATTTGTTCCCTGGTATGTGACGGCTACTATAATAAATCCTGCTTCTTAAGATTTGTGCACCACACTTCTTAATTGCTTTGCCAATTCGGGTGCTTTAGTTGCACCTGCAGAAAAATTATAGGCAATAACTAGTCAAATTTCGGGAACGTCGAAAGGAGTTTTTAAAAACTAAACTACAACTAATTAATACGTCTCACCGATTTGGAGGTGGCTTTAATAATGAATCAATCTTAAAGAGTCTGTTCGTACTGTTATACCCCATCAATGTTAGGAGATCGGTTAACACATCTCTTTCACGCTGCTGCGTCAGCGACGTAAAGCCTATATAACCGATTTCCCGACGAACGCCAGTCAGTCTACAGTGAGCCTTCAGAGAATCTTCAGTCGGTCTACGAGAAGTCTATATCCGTCTCAATCAATCTTCAAGTCTCAGTCATCGTTACTAAGTCGTTACTATATCCTTACAAAATCTCTAAGTCCTAGTTATTATAAGTGTATTAATTTCTTATTGTGAATTTAATTGAATTATATTGTGTCGTGTATTAAATAGTTTTTTTTTTTAAAAGCTCTATCCACGTTCCCGTATAATATTGGTGGCAGCGGTGGGATACGAAAGTCCTACCCGAATACGTTTCCGTGTGAAAGTGAAAGTGAATAAAGTGAATCGAAAGTGAAATAAAAGTAAAGCAAGTGAAAAGTGCATTAAGAAAACCGACACCTAGCCTGTTATAGTAACAGGCCCTCTACATCATCCAACGGCCTATTCATCATCGGGTGATCCCTGCCCATCATCACCATCCTTGTTGGTATACAAGGGTCTCTGTCTTCGACACATAAGAAACATGAACGCAAGCCTTATCATCACTCTATCATTGTTCCTGTAAGTGATATTCTAAAAAAATAATTATTTCAATTGAACTCAGAGCAAAGACATTCCTTAAATAATTTTAAAGAATATTTTATGTAACACTATAATATTTCTAATATAAATCGACCCATTGTTCCGGTCATTGAATAAGTCACTGTACTACATTGTTAAATGTGTTTACGTCAACATTACCCTTTGACCCTTTGTTCATTGTTGCATACCTTAGCCGATAAGCGTTTATTTTTCGATAACCTTTTTTATATATAAAGTGACAATGAGTAAGTGTGAAGAGACTCCCTGTGCCTCTAGGAACCTACCAATGCGTGGCGAAATGGAAGAAAAAACGGTGGAAATAGGTGTGTTACTGAAATTCATTAAACCTTTCGATGGATCACGGGAAAAAATTAAACCCATTTATATCTAATTGCCAAAATGCATATAGTATCGCTTCCAAATCCCAAAAATCGATATTATTTAAATATATACTAAGCCAACTAGAAGGTAGGGCCGAAACAACGTGCAGTATTAAGGAATTCGAATCTTTTGAACAATTTTTGGAATTTTTAAAACAACAGTTCGGCGAAAGAAAGCACTACTCCCATCTCCTGCCGTCCTACAGGACTGTAGGCAGGGTTTAACAGAATCGGTTAATCAATTTGCCTTAAGGATAGAAACGTGCCTGGCTAAATTGTTGACCGAAATAAATATTTCTATCCCCACCAAAGGGAAAATGGAACTATCAGGTCGTGTAGCCTCTATGGAGGATCTAGCCCTCCACACATTCGTCATAGGACTCCACCCGCGATTATCCCAAATAGTCAGGTGTCGTGACCCTGACTCTTTAAATTTAGCCGTTAACTTTGCGGTAGACGAAGAGAAAATCCTTTCTAGCATAGGGAAAAGACCTCAACCATCACAATCCCAACATATATACAATGATAGAAGACCGCCGCCTCGCCGTAGTAATCCACCATTTCAACCCAATTTCCGCCCCGATAATTCTAGGACTAACACAAACGTCTTTTGTCGATATTGTAAAAGCATCGGTCACAGTATAGAAAACTGTCGCAAACGACAGTATAACAACAGCAGGCAACAGTTTGGTGCGTTAACCTCACAAAGTCCACCTCACATATTCCCACAGCGTGGCGAAAACACGCCACGTAAAGTCATACCGTCGAACAGGTGGTCGTGGTAGAACAAGGATACGATGAGGTTGACCGCAATTTAAACGAATAAAGGGTTTTCGGCGGTGTCCCGCGAGCCCAAAGCCTCGTATACATTCTAAATCAATTATAAATGACACCTCTACTGTATCCAACCGACTTAACCGACAGGGTAACCAGCCCCAAACTGACAAGTCGGATATCACTGTATCTTTTGTACAAAATCCAAAAATTCTATCTCGTTCCACTGTATCCTAATTAAAGACAGGGTAAAGAATGACAAGTCGGATATCACTGCATCTTTTGTACAAATCAAAGACTTTTCGTTCCACTGTATCTAACCGACTTAACCGACAGGGTAACCAGCCCCAAACCGACAAGTCGGACATCACTGTATCCTTTGTACAAAAACCAAAGACTCTCTCAACTCATTCTAACTGCACTGAATCTAATTTACACACAAAAAATCTGTAAAACTAATAAATCCCAAGGTATCCTACGCATCCGTCGCGGCACCATGTACTCCCAAATCATCTCAACTTTCAACTCGCTAATTCAGTTCCTCCGATCCAATACCCCAAGCCCACTAACGTCCAGAATCATCATAGTCCAAAACGTAACCTGAAATCAGAAAAAGGACAAATTAAAGTTTATGAAATAAATAGTAATACAGAAAAATAATACTTACCTTACGTTATGATCCAAACCTCTGTTGCAACCAAGCCATTATCCTTCTTAGTAGACACGGGCTCGTCTGTAAGCTTACTAAAATCTCAATCTATATCTAACCTTCCTATAATAAGTGATAAAATAATAGCTCTCAAAGGAATCGACCCCGGAGACGAAACGACTCCTACATTAGGCAGCTTTCCAATGAAAATATACACAAATTCTAATAAATATTTTACACACGAATTTCATGTTGTTCAAAATTTTAACTTAAATCATGACGGTATTATCGGTAACGACCTTCTTAAGGACTTCCAATGCCAAATCAATTACTCTCAAGGAATACTACAAATCGGTCCCAATTCATTTAAATTGAACTTTTTCGAACCAGTATATACAATTCCTCCTCGCACTGAAACTGTAATCGAATGTACAGTCAGTAATCCGAAGGCTCGCGAAGGAATGATCCTAGATCAACACATCTCTGATTCACTATTAATTGCAAACTGTTTAGTTAAAATAAAAGAAAACAAGCGCGTCAATATTACAGTAGCAAACACTTCCGAAAAACCTGCAATAATCCATCCAAACCTTAATTTAAAATTAGAACCAATACAGCCTCAAAATATCATAGCCTTTTCCAAACCGTCACTCTCCAACGTGACCGAAAGAACCAATGAAGTCCTTAACCAATTAAGAACATCCCATCTCAACAGCGAAGAGAAAAACGCTCTCTTGAATATATGCTCCAACTACACAGATATATTCCACCTCCCGGATGACCAACTCACATGTACTATGGCAACTGAACACAAAATCAAAACTAACACAGATGTCCCTATCCAAACGAAATCATATAGATTCCCCGAATGCCACAAGCAAGAGGTCGAAAACCAAATAAATAAAATGCTAGACCAAAACATCATAACTCCTTCAAATTCTCCATGGTCCTCTCCTATCTGGGTCGTTCCCAAAAAACTAGACGCGTCTGGAGAACGAAAATGGCGTGTCGTAATAGACTATCGAAAGTTTAATGACGTCACTATCGGAGAAACATATCCCATTCCTCAAATAACTGAAATCCTTGACCAATTGGGGAAAAGTCAATACTTCACTACTCTGGATCTTGCATCAGGATTTCATCAAATCCCAGTCTCATCCGAAGATGCACCTAAGACAGCGTTTTCAGTGCCCCTAGGTCACTTCCAGTTCACCAGGATGCTATTTGGGCTCAAAAATGCCCCAGCTACCTTCCAAAAACTCATGAATACATGCCTGTCTGGCCTCCAAGGCTCTCGCTGTTTCGTTTACCTCGATGACATAGTTGTATACTCTCACGATCTTAATTCACATATACAAAATCTCGCCTCTGTATTCGATAGATTAAGAACCTATAACCTCAAGCTTTAACCTGACAAGTGCGAATTCCTATGTAAAGAAGTGGCTTACCTGGGACACCTCATCAATAACGACGGGGTAAAACCAAATCCGGAAAAGTTAAAGGCCATCTCTGAATTTCCTATTCCCAAAAGCGCCAAAGACATAAAATCCTTCCTCGGACTAGTCTCCTATTACAGACGATTCATCCCTGAATTTTCCAAATTAGCCAAACCCCTTACCTTACTCCTTAAAAAGGATACTCCCTTCAGCTGGAAGAACGAACAGCAATTAGCATTCGAAGCACTCAAACAGAAACTTATCACTTCACCGGTTTTAGCATATCCCGACTTCTCTAAACCGTTTATATTAACTTGCGATGCTTCCAATTTCGCTATTTCAGCAATACTATCCCAGGGTCAAATAGGAAAGGACCGCCCCATAGCTTTTGCTTCCCGCACCTTGAACAAAGCGGAGTGCAACTATAGTGTGACTGAGAAAGAGTGTCTCGCCATCGTATTCGGCACAAAAGCCTTTCGCCCTTACCTCTATGGACGCACTTTTACCATAGTCACGGACCATAAGCCTCTACAATGGCTATTCAGTTGCAAAGACCCAGGGTCCAGATTAATTCGATGGAGACTCAAACTTGAAGAATTTGACTACATTATCGTTCATAAAAAGGGGAAAATCAACACCAACGCTGACGCCCTCTCCAGATTTCCTGTAAATCCCATTCAATATCCAGAGTCTCAAGTCCCTAACACACAAACAGACAATTGTTCCCCTCCTTCATTTGATCACATAACACCCGAAGAGTTAGAAAGACAGCTTCCCTCCATTCTTAATCCCAATAGCAACGAAATACCCTTAACTGACCTCCTCGACGATCTTGAATTCCCATTATCCAATAATCCCGACCTAGAGCCAACGAATAACGCTAATCCTTCTAACTCACTAGATCCTCAACCCTCTACAACCGATCAAATGTTTGATTTCGACGATTTCGGTCTCCAAGACTTAGGCCCCTATGATAATGACCTCAATATTAACACCGATTCGCTTAATTTGCCTTCACCCCCATCTGAAAACCTACCAATCCCTCCGAATCAACTCTCCACTCCTTTCCGTCACTCGCCTATACCAGAAATACCTCCTGTCTCACCAGACCAACCCAATTTAATATCTCCAAATGCTCCCACACCTGAAACAGAAATCGAAAAAACAAACAGGACACAAAACGATAAGTTACTCCCAATTTTTAAAATCCATCTCTAATAAAGAATTTACACCAAACACCAGCCTGATAGAACACAACGAAAACTTGCTAAAATCACCATACAAAACAATTGTAATCCTCATATCGATCTCGATGAATCAAATCCTTACATCTCCGAAATCCTTTCAAATCTGGACAATAAAGATGAAATCTTAAAAGCTGAAAGAGAATTATTTTCGTTCCAAAAACTAACACAATCAGATAAAACAATATACTTCATGTTCACGAAGGTCCATTACTTTGATGAAACACCATACCCTGCGATATACAAACACTAAAACAAATTAAAAACGAAATTCTTCAAGCAAAAGAAATAACAGACGTTGCAATCTCCGATTTTCGAAATCCATTTGACAGACTTTCCCATTCTAAAATATATAATATACTCACCCACCTATTCCATGACTCTAACATCTGCATTCATATTTACCAAAACAAAATAATATATCCCACCTTAAGTGAGAGACCCAAAATCCTCCGAGATAACCACGATATTCCAATAGCGGGACACTTAGGCTCAACCCGCATGTATAACAGAATCCAAGACCAGTACTACTGGAAGGGAATGAGAAGTGTCATAGAAGACTATGTCAAGAAGTGTAAAGCCTGTCAAGAAAATAAATCCCTCAGGAAAATAAACAAATCTCCTATGGAAATTACTACCACATCCACTGCTCCCTTCCAACGTGTAGCTCTAGATATCGTAAGACCTCTACCCGAATCCGGACCCGCTAAGCTCCGATTCATACTCACCTTACAAGACGATTTAACAAAATACTCCGTAGCATACCCTATTCGCAGCACGACAGCCGAAGAAACCAGTGACTGCCTCATTCATTTCATCTCCTTATTTGGAATACCGAAATCAATCCTCACGGACCAAGGGACAAATTTCACTGCCGATCTTTTCAAAACAACATGTCAATTCCTAAAAATTAAACAGCTATGGTCCTCCCCTTATCATCCACAGACTCAAGGAGCTTTAGAACGTAGCCATTCTACTCTTAAAGAGTACCTAAAATCATTCGTCAATAAAAATCAAAATAATTGGCCCACCTACGTCTATACCGGTATACTTACCTACAACACTACTCCACACGCTACTACAAAATTCACCCCTTATGAGTTAATCTTTGGACAAAAACCCTATATTTCAAATTCAATATACGAAACGAGCTCCGGAACAACTTATTCCGACTACATTAAAATGTTACAACACAAATTTAAATACACACGTGAGAAAGCTATAGAAAACATCTTGAAATCCAAAGAGTCTTCTAAGTCATATTATGACTCTCACACCAGGACTCCTCCTCAATACAAACCTGGTGACTATGTCTACCTAAAAAACCATTTAAGACATGGAAAAGCACTTTCACCTGTCTGGAAAGGGCCCTTCAAAATAATTCGTGTCCATAACAATCATACGGCCTCACTTTTAATCAACAGACGTCACGTAACTCATCACTTTGATGAATTCAAACCCGTCGAAGTGTCTGGGACAAATTAATACGTAAATATACATACATTAGTCATTTAAATTATAAGATAATCTATATTAATTTATAAACAAATATTTTTTATTTACTACTACGAAATAACTTTTATTTACACCTTATTTATATATCGTTTCAGTGTCTCAACACAAGCGCAACCGGAAATGGTTCAGCCGCTTCCGGTTTATTCCGGCATCTACTTTGATAAAATAGGGAAACTAAAAATAATAAGAGGTAAACTAGATGTTGTTAGCCACATAGACATTTCGTATATCGATTCCCACGTGACTAACCTTAACGATGTTCTAAATACAGTAAAACTTTTATGTCAACAATCAAACAATCTCTATTGCGTACACCTTGTCCCCATTAACAACACGTTTTAATGATATCAAACGGGAATATAACTCTATTTCCCATCTAATATCCAAACGTAATAAACGTTCTGCATGGTTCAGCGCAGTGGGTACCGTATTCAAACATATCTTTGGCACTATGGACGAAGAAGATGCCATAAAATACGACTCCGCCATAACTTTAGTCTAAAATGACGAAAGTGAATTAGCTCGGCTCATGAAGGAGAACATCTTAATAACGACTACTTCATTTGACGCATTTAATAAAACTATAAATAAAATAAAATACAATGAAGAAATATTAAATAATGCATTAAACGGAATACTTAATAATACAAACAATTTATTAATCGAATCAAAGGACCATCTTGGCATATTTAGTAACCTCGAAGCTTCACTACTCGCCTTATCATTCCGATTAGAGGACATAACCAATGCTATTGTTCTAAGTAATCAAAACATCCTATACCCCAGTGTTTTGTCCCCGTCACAGTTATATAAAGAACTTATTGATAACGACAGGCACCTACCTAGAGACGCAGGGATACCTATAGCTTTAAGTATAAACAATATACATGTAATTTTAAGTATTTCCGATGTTTCCTGCTATTTCCTTAATAATAAAATTGTTTTCGTCCTACAAATCCCTCTCACAACAGACGAAGAATTCAACCTATACCATAGCATAGCCCTGCCTACTCCTCACAATTCAACTAATCCAAACATCTATAGCCTAATCCTACCTTCAACTCCCTACATCGGAATATCATATGATAAATTACGTTACTGTAATTTTGATAGTTTAAATAATTGTAAGTCTATACGCTCTGAGTTCCTCCTGTGTAAAATCTAGTCCATATCATTAAAAAGTGGTAACCTTATATGTGAAAGCGAACTACTCACCAAGACATTCAGTGCTATACCTATTCAGAGCAAAACTAAAACACTATTCAGTGAAATGAACATTTGGAAACCACTAGTAAATAATCGGTGGATTTTTGTGCAATCTCGCCCGAATAAGATAACCATCGACTGTGGCATCTCAGGGTTAAGAGAACCAATTATACTCGGCACAGGTATTTTAAATATCCCCGCACAATGCACAGTGTATACAAAGAGCACAAGGCTCGTGTCATCTGAAAACACTTTAAATATTAATATTCCTACGCCTAGTTTAGATTTCAATATAATCAATGACTCTTGTTGTAAACTTAATGTATCTTATAATCGTAGTATTAAGGAATATACATCTCCTATTTTACTGCAGAATTTAGACCTAGACTATTTTACCAGTGACAAACAAAATTTAGAAACATTTTCCAAACTTAATAACATAATCAATAAACCTCTGGCAGTAAAATACGGGACCCATCATATAACTGTAACCTCTGTCTTATTAATAATTATAATTATATTTTTAACTTTTAGACTTTACCAATTTGTAATGACTAAATTTAAGAATAGATTTAATATTAATGTAACAACTCCGGCTCGTAACGATGACGAAAATCTTTCAACTTCCCGACACGAAAATTCACAAATCCCAGCACCTCGATTGCGGGAAATTGCATAAATTATATTTCTGAAGTTCGGTTATTTTCCCGATCTTCAGTTTTCCGCGGGGGGCTGTTATACCACATCAATGTTAGAAGATGGGTTAACACATCTCTTTCACGCTGCTGCGTCAGCGACACAAAGCCTATATAACCGATTTCCCGACGAACGCCAGTTAGTCTACAGTGAGTCTTCAGAGAGTCTTCAGTCGGTCTACAAGAAGTCTATATCCGTCTCAATCAATCTTCAAGTCTCAGTCATCGTTACTAAGTCGTTACTATATCCTTACAAAATCTCTAAGTCCTAGTTATTATAAGTGTATTAATTTCTTATTGTGAATTTAATTGAATTATATTGTGTCGTGTATTAAATAGTTTTTTTTAAAAAGCTCTATCCACGGTCCCGTATAATAGTACGCAGACGTTCGACTCATCAACTAAGTACTAGGAATCTTATATAAAATGCTGATGTGTTAGTTTTATTGCTTAACCTAAATAATACAATATAATATATATACTAGTCTAAAACAGAGGGACGGGGTGCATCCATAACTCCTCTCTCCCTAAGAGCAAAATTATCGGAAATATCATTTTTAATGTTTTTACGATAATTTTGGAAGTAAGGCATACATTTTTTTCTTAATAAGTATATTAAAAACAATAGGAAACTTAAGGCTAGAAAATTTAAAATTACATATGTTAGAACACTGAAGTTAGAGTCTTTTTCTCCTTTGAAGACACTTGAATCTGTGTAATAGATTTCACTGTGTTTTAAAGCATTTGACATATACTTCATTTCGTCCAAGTTGACACCATTCATGTTAATTACGCGTGTACTTGTTACATTGGTAGTTGAACGTAATTGAGGTAAGTTGATGACTGAAACTGGTAGTGCTGCCTCGTATTCTGTGTAAACACGGTTGTGATGAATGTAATTACCATGTATTTCTAGGTCACAGGGCTCATCACTGGTTAGTATATAGGTTCCAAAAATGGGTTGCTTGCTGATCTCGTTATCGCAGTGTTTGGTAAGTGTCGTTCTTAGCTTTGTAAAAACAATCCAATTTTCTGCTTTAATTTGCTGTACTTTAACATCTTCAATTATAATAGCGTGTTGCGAGCAACAAGTAAGGTTATTCTCAAATTTCATCAACTGTTCTATGGAGGTAAGTCCAGGATAGAGGGCTCTATTTTCTTCGGTACACAGGAAATCATTACCAGCAGCAAGCGGGCGACAGGGTTTCGTAACTGGTAAGTATTTCGTCCCTTTCACCAGGAGGTAAGGATATTTTGGGAATATGGTAATTGTTTCGTTTACGGATTCGCGGATAATAGGTACGGAATAAACCTTAAACTAATTGTAAGTATTATTATCAGTTAACGGAATCTCCATTATAAATGCTATCTGGTTTTTCTTAAGGTAAGATTTTACTCTTATGGTTTGTTCTAATTTTACCAAATTAGTTTCGGTTGGTGGGTACACTAAATTTTCGGTGTTGGATGTTAGTTTTAAATTATCTAAGTGTTCTGTAGAATTTACAATAGATTGATGAAGTATAGATACTCTACTAAAAGCTAGGGCAGTCTCTATTTCATTCCTCAGTTCTAATTTATCAAATATAGTTCAAAAATTGCTTATAAATAAATTAAATAATCCAAAAATATATGTAGAGAAAACCTAGTTAATTTCTCTAGTCGTTAGATGATTTAGCATTGTCTCTACACTTTTTAGGCGTGCATCTAGCATAACGGAATTATTATTTAAGGTTTCAGTGGCATTAATAAAGCTGTCCAACATTTTAGAGACTAAGGTGAGTTTCCTAGACACGATAATTTGGTTGTGACTTAACTCCGAGGTAAGTTTATCATACTTTAGAGCATTTTAATGATCGAGGTTTCCCGTAATAATTTTTAGAACTGACCCTAATGGATTCAGGATCCCTCTCTTAAAACGTTGCGGCATAAGTTGTTGAAATTTTTGAACGGTTAAATCGCGTATGTGATCTGCATGGGTTTTAACGCTTATAAATTCGCGAGGGTATGGTTCTTTTACTTCAATTAGTTTACTGAGTTTACGATATTGAGCCATAATTAGATTTAGGTCGTCATAAAAGTTTTCTAAATTTAAAATCTTTATTATAGTCCAGTGATCTGTTTGTGCATATGCTTGTACTTGTTTTACCGGAAGTATCCCTGGGTTCTCCTCAAGTGACTGCAGATGATGGGCCAGGATCGGCATCGCAATCATAAGTATGCACCACCTGTGGAGGGCGTTTGATATTTTTAATCGGGGCTTTAGTCTTTCTTTCACCTACTTTTATTGGCACTATATTTCTTTCGGCTTTGCCTACTACTTTAGCCTTAACATATCGCGGTCTGTCTTTGCTTTTTCTTTTGTTGGTATCTTTAGTAAATACAGTCTTACCACACGGAAATGCTATCTCATCTTCACCGGCTCGCTTTTCCCTAATTTTTTCTTTAATCGCTACCATATTTTCTGCTAAATGTTTGTATAAGAATTTTGTTCGCTTTGCATGGTCTCTTACTAAGTGTTGGAAATACTGCTTATCAATTTCTGTATTAAATGGGCTACCCGTGTCTGTGTGTCCGAAAACTACCTCGAAAGGTGTAAGCTCTGTTACCGAATGAATGGTATTATTATATGTTAGTATGGAATACGTCATAACTGATGCCGCATGAGTAGGTTTTCTTTCGTATTTTGGGAATCTATAAATTTCTATAATCGTCGAGTGAAAGCGTTCTATAAGCCCCATCGAGTTTGGGCTATTTGGGGTTCCGATGTGTTGTTCAATTTTATATAAGCTTAAGAATTCCTTAATTAATTCATTGTTAAATTCAGAGCCTGTGTCTGAACTTATCTTTTTTGGAATTCCGTAAAAAGAAAAGTACTTCATCAAAGCTCGGACTACTTCGGGGGTAGACCTATTTGAAATTTCTATTGCTTGGCCTAATTTACTGAATGCATCTATAAGGGTGAGATAATGCTTTCCTTCGATGTTAAACAGGTCTATAAATATTTCTTGAAACGGAGCATCTTGTGTTTGGGTTAATTGAAGTATAGGTTTGATTGGCTTTCTGTCGTATTTCATTTTTTTATACGCAGTACAACTATTTATTATTGCCGAAACGGTTTCTTGTAAATTATCCCAGTAGTCATTTCTGCGGATTCTAACTAGCGTCTCTTTAATGCCCCGGTGGCATGTCTTTCCTTCGTGATATTTAACTACAATCGCTCTTTGTTCTTTTTCATCTTCAACAAAAACTACTCGTTCCGTACATTCGAAAAAATGAACTATGTCCTTTTTGAACAGGTGTATAATGATATTACTAAATTATTGTTTTCGATGTTCTTCCCGTTCAAAATATATAAAATATTTAATTTTAGGCTTAATATATTTCTTTAAAAATTCTTCTATTAACTCTGAATTATCTAATGGTAAAAATACTTCTAGTACCTTTTGTTTCTTTCTAGAAATATCTTTAACCTGACATTCATTTTTGAACCACAAAAATACTAATATTTGATTTGGCTTCGCATCGATAGCCTCATGTAATATTGGTATACCGTTTGACTCTAATTCTACGGCTGAATGCACAGTTTGGGATTTACTAGATTCTGTGTGCGATCGGATTGGGTATTCGGAAACCTTTTCTGAACTACTAATCGATATTATGTCGAAAGAGACATAGGGCTCGCGGGAACAGTACTTGAGTCTGATGTTATTACAGTGGACGTCGTGTCATTATGTCTTTTATTTTCAGCGTTTAGTTTTTCAATTTCCTTAACAACGTCTTTTAAATGGTCCCTAAGCTTACACTCTTTGCTGTCGAAGTTAACGTCCATAGAATGACCTTCGTCGTCTGAATTTAGTGCATTAATTTTAATTCTGGATAGGGCGTCGGCGTTTGTATTCTGTTTTCCATTTTTATAAATAATCTCAAAGTCGTACTCCTGTAATCGTAGTCGCCATCTGGTGAGTTTACTGTTTGGTTCATTTAATGAGTAAAGCCAAACTAAGGGTCGATGGTCAGTGTAAATTACAAATTTCCGTCCGTAAAGGTATGGCCGGAAATGTTTTACAACCCAAATAATAGCTAAAAGTTCACGTTCGATGGTGCTGTATCAACTTTCAGTGTCACTAAGCGTCCTACTAGCGTATGCTAGCGGTCTATCGCTACCAATAGGGCCCTGTGATAGAACTGCTCCTAAAGCTATATTTGAGGCGTCAGTTGTGAGGATGAACGTGTTTTCGAAATCCGGGTACTGTAGTAATGGTTCACTCGTAAGTATTTCTTTACATTTTTCAAACGCACTTATATATTTTTCATCGATGATTATTTTGTTTCGCTTTTTGAGACATGCAGTTAGGGGTTGTGTGATCTTAGCAAAGTCTTTTATGAAGCGTCGATAATACCGTAGGGTATGGCCCTAAGAAACTTTTAATTTCAGTTGTTGTCTTAGGTATAGGAAAATTGAGCACAGCTTTAATTTTGTCAGTGTTGGGTCGTAGCCCTTCTTTCGTAATAGTATGTCCTAAATATAAAACTTCCTTCCCTAAAAATTGAGACTTGTCTAATTGAATCTTTAGATTAGTCGTCCTAAGTCTGTCGAATATTGTCCCTAACGTTTGTATATGTTCTGCCAGACTGGTTGAAAATACAATTATATCGTCCAAATATACCATGCAGTGTATCCCCTCTGTAATCCCCTTAGCACACTGTCCATGGTCCGCTGGAAAGTTGCGGAGCTGTCTTCAAGCCAAATGGCATCCTGAGGAATTCATAATGGCCGTTTTGAGTGATAAAGGCTGTCTTTTGCCTGTCTTGCTCTTCTATTTCAATTTGATGGTAACCACTTGCCAAGTCAATTGTACTGAAATAGGAACTCTTCCCTAACTTGTCAAACAAATCTGTTATGTTTGGTAGTGGGTATTTCTCGTCGATGGTTATGTCATTCAAACGTCGATTGTCTATAACCATACGAAATTTAGTTTCACCAGATGCATCTAACTTTTTGGGTACCAGGTGTACAGGAACATTCCATAGTGAATGTGACTCCTGAATAACATTGTCCTTTAATAGCTTGTCTACTTGCCTATTTATCTCGTCTACTTGCATTGGTGCCTGTCGGAAAGGTCTGACGTAAATTGGGTCTTCATTTTTTGTACGTATTTTATGTTTAATTTTATTAGCGAAGGTCAGTGGTAATTTGTCGCAGTAAAATATGTCTTTAAATTCTTGACATAGTCTAAAAATTTTGTGCGTGTCTCATCGTTAGTGTGATCAAGTCTTAGCTTAAGTAGATTTTCTTCGAGTATCTTATCGATCTCTATGTCGTCATAGGCACTTGTCAAGTTTATGTCACATTGAGTAGTCTCGTACTTTATAACGGTAAAAGGTCGTGTTACTGTCAATATCATTTCATTGTCAAGAACATTCTGTTGACTGTTGTGGCATAACCGTTAACGCAGTTTACCAATGCACTGGACATTCGTACACCGCTGACAAACTCCTTATAATCAATGATTGCCTCTCCAGAACACTGGTCTGTTGGCAACTTTACGCGTTGTTCTGATCGTGGTGATAGTGTTATAACGTAATTTAAATTATTATTGACTATTGGTATGCAAGTTGTTTTGGTTTTAAGTACAAGGTCTTTAAGTTCTATTATATGTATCTAATTGTTTCAATAGGTCATTACCTATGAGGCCGTCGTAACGAGAGTCGACATCATATAGGTAAAATTTATGACAATCCGAACTCTTAAAGGTGGGTGGTAGAGGGATTTGTATCACTTCATCGTGTCTACTAGAGGCGTAGGTGCTGACTACTTCAAATGGTTCATGTGTTATATATTGATAAAAGTGTTGGTATGCCTTACGGGGACTGATAAAGGATCTAGTACTACCTGTTTGTTCCGAGGCTTTCATATGAAAATTTTCAATAGTTTGAGTTTGAGTTTCGTCTGTAAGTTCGTTATAAGTCGTTTCGTCAATAGTTTCCTCAGCGGATGGTGTCAGTTCATTGTCATACTGTTCTATATACTCGTCTGTGTCATAGTACTCATCATAATACGAGTACTGTCCGTCATTTTCTCTTAAAGTTAACTCGTTTAATCTAAAGCCGGGCTGTGGCCTTGGAGGGGCTGTCCTCATGGAAACGTCAGTCTCCTGAAAATTGGGTTTCTGAATTTGTGGCTTATTGCTGAATTGCGTAGTTGGCATATGGCCAAATTGCTGTTGAGGTCTTTGACCAAACTGTTGTGGTTGAAAGCCCAATTGTGGACGGTAACCGAACTGTTGTGGCTGAGAGCCGAATTGTGGACGATAACCGAACTGTTGTGGCTGAGATCCGAATTGTGGGCGACAGCCGAACTGTTGTGGTTGTTGGCCAAGTTGTGGCCGATAACCGAATTGAGGTGGACGGTAACTCATCTGCTGCATTAGTTGAGGCCGAAAGCCAGATTGGGGCATCCTAAATTGGCTTTGATTTTGAATGCCGAAATTAAATTTTGGTGTACTATTATTTGGTAATACTGGTTTGTATCCGTGAGGTTGCATTACTGTGTGAGGCGTACCACCGAATTTAAATCCTTGCGTTGGGACTGATGTTTGAGGCTGCCTTAAACCTAAACCGCCATCTGGTGAGTCAGGTGAGTGACTACTGTGGACACGATTTCGCACATTGTATTGATCGTTGAAGTTGACTTCCTCTAGTACAATGCTCAGCGCGTCCTCTAAAGTCGCTGGCTTCTTTAACTTCACTATTCGAACCATATTCTCGGGAAGATTGTATAGGAACACGTTTAGGGCCGTATCTTTTTTTCTCATCGGATATGTTTACTTTTGAAATTAATAATGATCGAATCCTTTGAATGCGGTTACAAAAATCTTGAAAGCTTTCACCTGATTTAATTTTTAAGGATTCTAATTCAATACTAATACACTCTTCGCTACGCGGGTCTCCGAAGTGCTGTGTTAACAAATCTTTCAACTGGGACCATGTCACGACATCCTCACGTTCCGATAAGAGCGACGCCGCGTTATCTGTAAGCCTACTAGTTATGGAGTGATATACATATAAATTTTGTTCTTCGTCACCCCTATACCTACGAATGACATATTCAGATTTCCTCAAAAATAAATTTAGCTGTCTTTTGTCGCCATTAAAAAATGGAATAATCCGTAGCATTTCTGTAGGTATGGGATTAATTACAACGTTTTGTCGTTCTGCTGCCTGTGGTTGTTCCATCGTTATAGAGTAATGCACGAGTCAGAGGAGTCAGTTAATATAGTGCACTATTTTATGCAATAACAAAACATATAAGGTAGAACACGCTAAAGCATATAACAATATAATTTATAAAATAAAAGTTAATCTAACCATAAATTTTGTAAAATGTGTAAACGTAATAAAAAGAAAATGAATGAAATAAAACTGCATTATATCTCTAGCATTAATAAAACATACATTAATTAATTATCTATTATATTATAGTAAACTTTTAATTAGATTTTAGTTTATTACTTTTATAAAAGTCTTATTTTTTTAGCGTTCAATAATCTCTGTGCGAAAGGCACTCTGCGTCCCTTAAGCTTATCAGCGTTATGTTATGTCTACTGTAACGGAGTGTCTATTACTAAATGGAATTAATTAAAAACCAGATACGTTATAATGAGAGAAGTCCGATCTCATTAATAACAAATTAAATTAAAAGTGGAGGATAACAGTGGTATCAAGGATGGTGAAGAGTTTTACTCACCAACCAGCTGCTATTCCCATGCCTTCCGCTTCCACTTCCCTTGATAACAAATTTATTTGGTTCTTGAATTTGCCCAACAGCTATTCGCACCGCTATCACGAATCCAGGCGAATTTGGACACCTGAATATATCAAGAGACGGCACAGCTTTCACGAGCAAATCCTACCGGCTGCGTCAGTCAAATTTCGGGAACGTCGAAAGGAGTTTTTAAAAACTAAACTACAACTAATTAATACGTCTCACCGATTTGGAGGTGGCTTTAATAATAAATCAATCATAAAGAGTCTGTTCGTACGCAGACGTTCGACTCATCAACTAAGTACTAGGAATCTTATATAAAATGCTAATGTGTTAGTTTTATTGCTTAGCCTAAATAATACAATATAATATATATTAATATACTAGTCTAAAACAGAGGGACGGGGTGCATCCATAACTAACTTGTTTAAAATTGTGTACTAAACCTCGCAACATAAAAACTTGTGCATGATTTGCGTCATCCACAAACCCTGTTACGATATTTTTCCTCTCATTGTAGGTTAGACCAGGTTTGAGAGAAACTTCATACAACAATATAATTGAAAGCTTTTCATCATCAGTCGTAGAATTGGCTTTTATTTTCAATTGCGCAAAGAAGTTTATATTGATGCCAGGGTGTAGGTTTTTTTTTCTTAAGAAATTGTATCCCGCAGGACTTTGTTTCAATAGTATTAAGTTTTTCTTGTAATGTGAAACGCGGACCTTTAAATTTCTTGCTATTTTCACGCTATTGTATTTGCATTAATATTTTGGCTGCTGTTGTACAATTTTCAATCGCATTTAAAATTTCAGGATTTGTTGTTTCTAGCTGCGCATATTCCACTGACTGCCTCTTTTGCTTTAGTTTTATATTTACAAATTAGCATTTTAGCTGCAACAGTTTTCTTATGAAGTTCTATTTCTGTTTCTGTCATAAATAATCGTTTTGTGTTCTTCCTACCTTTTGACTGATTTTGCCTGGCTACTTTTTTTATCAGCAAAATAAACAAAGTATCGGGTTTTATTCTAAAAATAATTTGTCTTTCTTTCTTTCCACAGATAAAGATTTAACAACTTATAATTATACATACTAAAATATGTAATTTAGGAGGAGACTTGTTTAAACACAAGAATCTGCTCTAGAATAATTAATATATTCAGTTGAAATTGAAAGAGATTAATAAAACTGGACTTTGGGGCGATGGAGTCGACGTCGTCGTTGTTAACCGTAGACAGAGAATGCTATAGACAAAGTGATATCTTTTATCGCAGTCACACAAGAGAAAGAGCAACTTACGCCGATGTCGTGTAAAGAAATGAAAAAGAACGATGAGATTTTTTTGTTACGCTTAGCGTGTCGCCATTTTTAATATTTAGCAAACCACTTTGCTAAATAAAGTTTGACAGCTAACGTGTAGCGTGATAAATTCTTTGTACGAGTATAAAATACTGTTTTATGTGTTTTATGTTAAGTATTTCATATTATATTTTGTTGTGAACAATTAAGACGTAGTATTCCAACCATTTTTATTTAAAACATGGTGCGGTGTAGTGTATTAGGGTGTAAAAGTGATAGTGAAAGGAAAATGGCGGGGTTGTCTTTTAATTCGTAAGTATACCATACTATCGGTTACTAGGCAGACTGTAACATTTAATAAAATACATACATTGTGTATAATGTACTCTAGACGTAAATTTATCGCTAAAAAGTACAAAAATAACAATTGCAAATTTTAACCTAAAATCTTCGGTGTGGCCAACTTTTCTATAAGTTATTACCCACTATTATAGGAAATAATAATATCTGCGTACCGAAGGTGTATTATCCTAAATCCATTTTTTTTCGACATTCACTTTGTAATGTCATTGAAACAAAAAAAAATAACGATCTACTTGGTGGTAAAGTATTTTTAAGTCCAACTAAAAAAACTACATGCTTTTGAACTCGTTAACATGTTTTAAGTCCAGGTTAATTCAAAGGTATACAATCTGATCTGGATTTATGCTTTTGTTCCGCTCAATTATCAAAAACAAAAGCATCCTAAGTCCAAATAAGATGAGAAGTTTGTTTTTGAACGTAAGTTGCACTTTATTATTTGTATTTATTTATTGTATTATGTAAATTGTGCCTTTGGCTGCGCTTGAAGAGGGTGTTCCAAGCACATCTCAAGATGTACCAAATTCTATATGCCAGAATAATTTACAACAAATTCATACTTAATAATATACCAAAAAAATAAAATATCGGAATAGAAGTACAATAGAGCAGACAGGAAAAAAGCGAATAAGAAATGATCTTAAGCTTACATGAACAAAAGTGCTGCATGTAGTACGAATTTCCGCATGAAATGCAGTACTAAAATATTCCAGCAGAATAAGAAAGAGATATTTACTTTTTATTGGGATCCAGAAAAAGACTACAATGTTAAGAGGTAATTCATAGTATCATGTGTCCAATCAAAACCTACAACTGGACAAAGACTGAGATCAGGAGATGAATCTAAGTTAGGATCAAATACTTTAGTGTATTCTTTGTTGTTAATGGTATAACAACAGCAATCTGTAAGACAATGTTTCTAAATTTCCCAACAAGTGGTTAAGACTGAGATAAGAGGGATGTATTGTTGAAAGTGACAAAAGGGGGAAACATAAACCATCTAACTAAACGGATCCTGAAATTATTAAATCTGTTATGTCCCACATTTCATCTCTCCCAAAGTATAAATGTCAATACAATCGTGAGAGATCAAAGAGATGTTATTGAACGAATGTACGATCTTTAGTTGTTAGTTTAGGTGAAGTACCTATTCTAACTATGATCGCTTGACCATATTTTCGCACCTATGTGATATCTACGATGCTCAACGCATGCAACTAGCAAGGCCACAACAAATAAACAACAGATACGATTGCTAACAGAAATGTGATCGTATTCTACTCAGTTAATAATCTTGTTAGAAAACAAAGTTTTAATTTCAGTGTTTTGTGTTATTATAACTTAAAATATTTTAATTACAAAAGACATAATATATAGGTACGTAAGTATGTAGATACTTGGATAGTGAAGTAAATTTCAACTAAGTTTTGTAATAAAGTACGTATTACTTGTGTAGATAAATTATTACTTAATTCTTTTTTGCTATAAGTACCTACCTAACAAAATAATGAAATAAATTCACCTTTCATAACTCCTTTCTAAAATCCTTCGGTAATTTTAAGGAATGATATATCTGAACCTTTTTTTTGGGCATTTAGCATCCATCCACGTAAAAATTGTAGTAGGAACGACGTTTTTCCGCTACAATTTATCAAATAGGTAAAATAATATATATAACTGCGTATGTTACCCTGGGCACAGAATAAATAATAGTACTACGTAGAGAAGTTTCACTCTTTTCATGTTGAGTTGACAGCTTGCCGACGTTTAATAGCTTTAATTATTAAGTATTACTTTGCACCTTTTCTCATTCTCACATCACGGCTGTTTTTCCGAGGTTACTTAGGGCTGTCAAGAAAGAGTAAAAATACAGTATGTATAACATTAATAATTTATTTACTTCACAATTGTTTTACTTTAATATAATGTTTTATAAATTTTTTCCGTCTCTAAAATACTGGTTATTAAATTTAAGAGTTGAAAAAACTTTAAATCTTATATATAATTTTAGTAAATAATAAAAAGGAAAAAATGGACATGGAGTATCGGAAGAGTCATCGATTTAGTTTTGGTAAAAAATATGAAAAGATATTCATTCAGTAGTAGAAGAATACTAACTAGAAATAATAAAAATAGTACCTATTATTAATTTTATTTATAAATATTGTTGTATTAATATTTTTATTGTTTTATATTTCTTTATTTTACGTAAGATTTTTAATATATGTTCCCCCCCCCCCCGCTCCATTTGTCAGCAAAGGTAAGAAAAAATTTAAAGCCCCGAGCTTGCTTACATAATACTAAAACGCTTCCTTTCTTTTAAACTTTGTCGTCAAATTGAAAAGGATTTCGTAAATTTACTATTTGCTTGCAATTTATAAGTCCTCGGGCTTATACGTATGTACGACAACAATTTAATACTTGTCTGCCTCTTCCATCACACCACATGTCAAAAGTGTAGATGCAAACCCAGGGTTTACAACAGAATCACTAGAATGCATTAAATTAGTGACAAAGAACAAAAAAACCGAACTGTATTGTGCAGTTAGCATGGATGAGATGGCTATAAGGAGGCACGTCCAATGGGATGGAACAAAATGTGTAAGTCTGTGTATGTCTGGTGAACTATGTGGTAGCTTTGAATCGAAGTTCTAAAACTTTGTTGAACTAAGTTTGTATAAAAATGGTTATTATAATATTAAGGAATTTATGGAAGACAATAACCCCCAAGAAGGGTGATTCCTTCCTCAGAGACCAGGGTCAATTCACCGGACTCTCCAAAACCTGTTACGACACAGGCATCAAATACGACCATGCTAAATCTAACATTCTAGTCAGCGCCAACGTGACCTCGTCGGCGGGAATGAAAGAAGGGCTACCGGCCGGCGTACGACATTCGCGACAGTGCTTAAGAGAAGAACAACAAGCAAGAAGACCTCTAAGGCTCCCTATTAGGTCCCATTAGGCATTAGATTAGTGATAGTTTGTAAGACTGCCGCATTGTGTAAATAGTTTAATAAATTTACTTTAGTTTTTTGTACAATCTTTAATTTAACTTTAATCCTAGCAGTTTAAAATAGCAATAAATTCTCTTAGTAAATAATTAGTCATATAGATATCACAGTAACAGCACAGAATAAATAATAGTACTACGTACAGAAGTTGCACTCCTTTGATGTCGACTGCTTGCCGACGTTAAATAGCCTACATTATTATTAATCAGATAAATCGCGCACGCAAGCTAAATAAAATTTTATCGCTGCGCGCGAGTGTCAATGTTACTTTGCATCTTTTCCCCTTCCTGCGCCATGGCGGACTTTTCGTGGTTACTAAGGGCTAACAATAAAGAGTAAAAAAATACATTGCAAAATGTTAATTAAGTTACTTAGGTAAAGTACCTATTCTAACTATGATCGACTGATCATATTTTCGTACCTATGTGATTTCTGCGATGCTCAACGCATGCAACTAGCAAGGCCACAAAAAATATACCTGAAATACGATTCCTAACAGAAATGTGATCGTATTCTACTCAGTTAAAAATCTTGTTAGAAAACAAAGTTTTAATTTCAGTGTTTAGTGTTATTATAACTTACTTATTTTTTATTACAATTTTATATTTTAATTACAAGACATAATATATAGGTATGTAAGTATGTAGATACTTGGATAGTGAAGTAAATTTCAACTACGTTAAGTAATAAAGTACATAGGTATTACTTGTGTAGATAAATTATTACCACAGTATAATAAAAACATACAGTAGGACGACGCCTTTGATCTCGTGGTAAATGCCGACAACGTCTAGACAGCGTATGGAAGTTAGGGTTGTCACAAATTAACAACTTTTACTAATTTCATTATTTATTTTAGATCTACACCGTGATCAACAATATGATTACTAATATAAAGAATAAGTAATAATTTGTTCTTACATTTTTCCTGAAAGTACTCAAAACGCTAATTGCACGCCTCACAACATGAGGGAGTGCTCTACTCTCGATATTTGGCCATCCCTAACATTAAAAAAATGATGTCCACCATCTTGGATTTAAAAATAAATTCCATTTTCGTTATCAGCACCCCAAGAAACCTCGAAATTGATACCCATATCATATTATTAAAAAAATGTTAGCCATCTTGGATATGAAAATGGATGCCAGTTTCGTAATAAGCACCCCAAGAAACACCGAAATTGATACCCATATCGTATCATTAAAAAAATGTCCGCCATCTTGGATATGAAAATGGATGCCAGTTTCGTAATAAGCACCCCAAGAAACCCCGAAATTGATACCCATATCATATTATTAAAAAAATTTCCGCCATCTTGGATATGAAAATGGATGCCGGTTTCGTAATAAGCACTACAAGAACCTCGAAATTGATACTCATATCATATTATTAAAAAATGTCCGCCATCTTGGATATAAAAAAAGATAACATTTAAAAATAATAAAAGCAAGCGCGCGCTAACCCTGGAAGTCGTGTCCCGAGCTACTAATACGATTGGCATAAGCAGATCGGGCTCGTCCTTCCCGCGTCTCACCCCACACACCCCGCACGATTGCCCCGTCTAGACGTCTTAGTCGGACGACTGTATGGATTTATAGACTGTGTTATTACTTAATTCTTTTTTACTATCAGTACCTATCTAACAAAAAAAAAAAAGAAATAAATTCACCTTTAATAACTTGTTTCTGAAATCCTTCGGTAATTTTAAAGAATGATATATCTGAAACCTTTTTTTTGGGCATTTGGCATACATCCACGCAACAATTATAGTAGGAGCGACGTTTTTCCGTTAAAAATTATCAAATAGGTAAAATAATATAAATAACACTAAACAAAGACTATTCAACAAGTATTTACAAAAAAAACTAATTACGTAAACACCGTTAAAAAAAAAGTTTATCGAACAAATTGGCGATATTTTGAAAATGGGTCACGTTAGAAATACCCTTAACCGACGAGCATGTATCCGTAGATATATGGATGTAAAGGAGGCGAAAGAGGTATGTAAGGATCGTGCCAAATGGAAGGCTGTAGTCTCTGCCTACCCCTCTGGGTGACAGGCGTGAGTGTTTATGTTACGTTTAAAAAACTCAAAACAAACATTCGATCGCCTACAACGCGCTAGCCCCGACTGCGTATGTTACCCTGGGTGCCTAGCGATTCTAGGTAATTATTTCACGCAGGTAGCAAGAGTGACAGAGGGCTGGTAACAGTTAGTTCAGTATCTTCTTTCTTCAATATTAAAACACAACCTACATAACTACAGCCCACTAAGCTCTCATTCATTACACAATAGTTTCTTTAAGTTTATTAGCCAGACAGATACACAATTTTTTAGTTTCTTCTTTCTTCACCACAGTAAATTATAATAAATAATTAGTCAAATACAGTCCACTTAGCTCTCCATCAACTACAATACATATCAAAGATAATCGTTAATAGCAGTGTTCCATTTCAGGCTTACTTCACGTACTAATTTCTAATTTTATAGCCAGTTGTGGGGTAAATTTTTCCTCACACTTGTAACCCTAAATATAGTGACGTATTTACTTTTGTCCCTTTCTGCGACACGCTATGGCGGAGTCTATAGGATTCTTTGTCTACGTTGTTCACCGATTGGGCCATGGAGTAACAAGCGCAAAAAAATCTAACGGGACATATTACCGCGGTTATTAGCAAAGTCTGATGAGCAGAAGGGCTGGTTTATTTTTGCCGAAAGGATTTGACACGTAGAGAGCTACATTTAGGGGGGACTAGTCTTTAGTGTTATTTAGTTTAAGAAACCAGAGTACTTGCATGCAAAGATAAAGTTAGCTAAGCAAAATTCTGGAAAACAATTGAGGTCCATAAGATCAGCACTCCTATATTACAGCCATAAAACAGTGCCATTTACTGGCAGTTTCCGATATATGGCAACGAAGTGTTGGAATAACATCCCACCGCCAATAAGAAATCTTAACACCAGCTACAAGTTTAAAAATAAATTCAAACCATATCTTCTAGGTAAACAAAAACAAGGTATTCCCAAACACTTCGTTTGCCGGCTATAAACCATGGCATTTTATTTTTTCTTTTTCTTTTTTCTTTTACTAACTCGTCATGGTTGGCTAAGTCATTTAGGTACTAGCCTTAATTGGGTACGCAGTCTTACACATCTTTTCCGTAATTTTTTACTAAACCCAAGATATAAATCATAGAGCTGAAAGGACACATCTTTCAGACATAATTACACTACAATAATATTAACGTGCAAAAAAATAGTTTTTTCTTTATTTCTTTCTGATTGTACTATTGTGCTCATTTTCTTCTTGCCACCTCGAGGGTAATAGCTGAAAATCAGTGTTTGCTCTCTGAGCAATATTAATCGCTGAGCTAACGCCCAATTGTTAAACTACAACACACATGTCACACATTTAGATCTCAAGTTTATGTTTTTTTTTTTCATAATACTTTGATTGTATATCTAGTTTAATCACTGAATTTACGCGTGTGATTGGAGAAACAAATAAACGCTTTTGTCTATCTATCTATCTATCCATACAGCAAAAACATGGCGCAGAAAGCATTTATTAAATTTAATAGTAGTACATTATACAATAATTCAAATTCTAACAAAATGTATGAAAAGTTTTTTTTTTCGGTTTGCTAGAAATTTTTAAAACTATATTGTCAGTCACCTCAGTCCCCCGTGACCATGGGTGCTGGAAAGTAAGTATCGGGAATTGCTGTCTGAAAAACACAATAGTTTATCATAACTTCCAATAAAATATTGTATTTTATTTGGATCTATCAGGCCTTTTCCACAGGGTATTTATTTTTGATTCGTAAGAACACAGCCAATCGATAATAATCAGTTAGTTGTTATTTAAATGCTTTTTTTTTTAAGTTAGAAGTATGTCCGCAAGTAGAATTTTGATTAATTTTCCTAAAATATTTCACACATTACTTTGTCCTCCGTCAGGAGGTGGCATTCTGAAGAACCGGAACAAGGAGAGCACCTAAGTCAGCAATTAAAGTAAATAAAATTCACTTTTATAAACTTTTTCGTTTCGACTATGAACTAAACACGAATCAATCAATGTTACCATTAAATAATCACAAATATTGATAAATTTATTTCTTATTTAAAATAGTCCCTACTAGGGCTTCCAAAATTACGGATATGTTAATTACTTAACTGATTACGAATGTTGGTAGTCCAATTACGTAACTACGTAATTACGTAATTTCTAAGATATTTTTGAATCAAAGATATTGTCGAATGTTTTATTTGATAGGTAGCAATGGGTAATGTAAGAAGTGTACAAGAACTTTGATTAAACTAAAGTTTTCATTGAATACCAATCATATAACTTAATCTCAAATCACAACACAAAGATATTAGATAAATTAGATTAGATAGATTTATAACAAAATAAAGAGATCTTGTTCCTTAACAGAATGCTCTTTTACTTATTTGACTTTCCTGAAAATGGATCTCATAAACGACAACGCGTTTAGTGTTTTATCGCTTAATGAACTTCTTAATTTACTACATAGATAACCAGCTGAAGAAAAAGCACGTTCAGCTTCAACACTTGTTGATGTAATTGATAGTAAATAATTATACGCTGCTGTTAGGTAAACTCCACGACCACCGCCAGCACTATCATAGATGCACATTTCCACTCTAACAATGGACTCAATATTTGTGTTAACCGTAGATTTGTTTACCTGTGACGTGGCTTTACATATCTCTTTTTCTAATTCCTGGGCCACAGTTACTCTTACTTTTCGTCAGTTGAGCAGTTTTTGTGTTTGTGAGGATTGACTTGTCTGTGCAGACGTTGTGTTAGCTGTTAATTTCAGCTTTTCTAATAATCTTGTAATATATGTACTTATATAATCTGACGTCGGTTTTGTGAAGGTATCTGTTAGTATGGTTTCGTAACCTCCTAACCCCTCGTGGGTTATGCATAGGACATCAACTAAAAAAAAATCTCATGGACCTACACATTATCTTTTTAATTTTTTTTCTGCACGGTCACGCTGTTTTTGAACGCAAATCTGAAAAAAAAATGTTTTGATAGTTCTCAATTGACACTTTCGCTGCAAAATGGAGGAACAATGCAGGTGCCGAAATTTGCGGGACGAACAAAGTAAGCAATCAATGAATAATTATAAAAATCTCTTATGACTTTTCAATTACTATGTTTGTTTTCTAAAGATTAGGACTAATTAATTGTAAATGAGACTTATTTTTGATCTAACCTCTTTTTTTTAATTAACTACTTAACCGTACTTTTTGATGTCCTGTCCATATGACATCAGTTGTATGCTGAGTTTATTTATTTAATTTGATGTCCTACACATATGACATTCGTTGTAATTTATGTTTTCTTTTTCTTTTCAGTATTAGATTTAGTGAACGATTCAGAGTTTGATTTCTCGTCGGATGACTCCGAAGATGACCCCACATATAAAAGAAACCAGAATCGTAATTATTCAAGTTCACTTTCTCACGAATTTAGCGAAAATCAAGATTTCTCAGAGCCAGAACGCACTGAGTCTCCAAATATACCAATTCCTTCTCCTTCATCGTCAATTTTGGGGCGTGGGAGAGTTTCTAGATCCCGTATCAGAGGTTCTTTGCGAGGACGAGGTGGACGAAATAGAGGTATACAAGGTAGAGGCAGAAGACCAGCTACAGGCTTCCGAAACTTAACGGATGCTTGGGAAAGAGACTCGTTTGAACCCACGATCCACCCAATGCACAGCCCTAACTATGTGGAACGAGACATTTCAAGCATGGAATGGTATGATTTTTTTGATGATTACATCGATAATGAAATTTTAGAGACTATGGTTATGGCTACCAACCAGACAAACGTGCTAAAAAAAGGAAAGTCTATGGATTTGACTATAGAGGAGCTGAAGGTATTCTTTGGAATTTCATTAGTCATGGCAGCTATTAATTATCCCAAGATAGATTTTTATTGGAATCGCAAGTGGAAAATTAATTTGATTGCGGATGCAATGACTCGGGACAGATTTTATACCATCAGAACAGGGCTAAAAGTTGTATGTGATATTGACGTCACTGATGAAGAGAAAAAGAACAAGCTATGGAAAGTCTATCCCCTCCTTCAAAGAATTTTACAAGGTTGTCTTCGTCAGAAGAGATCGGAGCACATCTCAATAGATGAGATGATAATCCCTTTTACTGGGACATGTGGATTGAAACAATATTGTCCAAATAAACCAAACCCCGTAGGGTTAAAGGTTTTGTTGCTGCAAATCCGGATGGGCTCGTACTGGACATGGTAGTCTATCAAGGTGAAAAAACATTTGAAGATTATGTCTATCAGGGATTTTCGCTTTGTGAAGCAGCTATTCTTAGATTGAGTGAATCGTTGGTTCCCGGTCATTACCTGTACTTTGACAGATATTTTTCCACAACAAAGCTTTTGAATGAACTACATTTGAGAGGATTCAATAGCACTGGGTCAATAATGAAAAATAGGGTACCTAAAGCATGTACTCTGTCCGACGACAAAGATTATATTAAAAAACCCAGGGGCACCACTGAGGTTAAATGTAGAGCTGATGGAAAATTTGCCATCACGAAATGGCTTGATAACAAGCCAGTTCTTATGATATAGTCTTGTTTTTCGGATACTGCGTGTGACACCTGTTCTAGGTGTAATAAATGAATCAAACAATACCAAAATGTCAGAAGACCTGAAGTCATTAAAAATTATAATTCTAACATGGGCGGTGTTGATCTCACCGACAGGTTACTTGCTGTTTGCCAGCGAGAAGTCGAACAAAAAAATGGACCATACGGTTCATATTTCACATGTTAGATTTAGCCGTCTCTAATTCCTGGCTATTGTACGCGACCGTCAACGTACAAAAGGCGTTCTGCGCCACAAGATTGAGCAGTTGTGAGAATATAAACTCAACTTAGGAGAAAAGTTAATTGCAAAAAACTGTCCCCCATTACCAACAGAAGAAGTAGATAGCAGTTTAGAAAACTATTTAGCACCAGCACATAAGAAACGCCGAGTTGATATAAAACCTCTGCCTGCTAAAGAGAACAGGAAAGCATTGCCAGAGTACACAGATTCTCAAATGCGCTGCCGAAAAGAGGGTTGCAAAATGAAAAGCACAGTTAAATGTAGTTGTTGTGACATATATTTGTGCCTCGTTAAGGGCCGAAACTGCTTTGCAAAATTTCATAATTAGTTGTCTTGTGTTATATAGCTTATAGAAACTTAGACTTGTTGTTTGATCTAAGAATCCATATTTTTATCATATTTTGTATATCATATTGTTGATTGATCTCATGAAGTTGCTTCAAACTTAGTTTTTTTATTGTTATGAGAGAATTTAAATACATATTGTACCATTAGACTGATGACGTAAGAACTTCTTATAAATAAAAATACGTTTTAAAATTTTTTGATTTGCTTTAATTCACCCCTAAAGTACTATACATAAGACGTTAAAATAATGAATTGACACCGAATTTCCTTTAGGTAGGACATCTGGAAAACCCATTAAATATCATCAAATATTTTTTTAATTATTTTTCCCGTAATTTTAAGACCATTTTAAATAAATCTACCAAGTTTCATCGAATTCGAAAACATTTGATACCTCCAGGGGTTAGGAGGGTAAAATTGTTCATTGTATGCAAATACTGTAAAATACCAGATACTCGTTCGTCTCTCTTTTATTATTTTTCTAAGGGAAATAGCAAGCCTTTCACTGAGTTCGTTGTGCTGATAATCAAGTTTATTTAACATAAACTAAAGAACAACATCTGCCGTCAATAAGTTTGAATCCCGGCGACACAAAGACATCACAGTTGTTTTTATAACATCTAAACTATGATGAATATCGTGCAGGTGTTGGATTTCTTTATCTGTAAAATTTATATTTGATTTCAAATCCAGTTATGCCTTCATGACACTTGATTTTAATTTTAAAAATCGGCCAATCATATCCGACAAGCTGTTCCACCTAGTCTTGCAGTCGAGCATAAGATCCAGGCCCTTTCCACATTCTTCTCAGAGTATTTATGCAACAAGTCATTTTTCAAGGGTGACTTTTTAAAAGATTTAACCAAATCTCGTACTTTTTTATAGTATCTTTGTACAGAAATTTAGATTCTGGAATTCTTAGTACTTCGATATCAAATCCTCCATAGTTTTCTTCAGAATCTTCAGAGTCGTAATCCAGTTCTTTATCTTGTTGCTCTGGGTTGGGATTGGGCGTTGACTGGTTCTTTGACTTATATAGCACATCAAAAACCGCAAGTTGTTTGCCGTGGGTGAAACACAATTGATGGTGGCCGTCAAAATTTTTGCCCATTTTAACCATTACGCTGGCTCTGTCTGTTGTGAAAGCAACTATGTCTTCGAGGCTAAGTCCGAATTTGCTCAAATGTTGTTGTATTAGCTGAGTTCCTACATCTGCTGGCATTGAACCTTTTATTCTCACTAGACCCAAATTTTTGTAATTAGCTGGTTCGAGATCTTTACTGTGGATATTTATATTCATATATCTTTTATTTCGGGTAGAGGTCCACTCATCAAATGTCATTGTAAATCTTTTGTTTTGGGACTTCATTTCCTTTAAAAGACGTATCGGAGCGTTTTTTGTACTATCATGTAGCTCTAAAACTATCCTGGTTATAGTTGTTGGCGATTTCGGTAGATCATAGCCGGATTTTTTCAAAACATGCCTTAGGTCTTCAGAAGTACAAAATTTGCTCAACGGGATACCATCCGATGCTGCCATTCTAGTCACTCTTAACTCCATGGAAGAGTCGCTTACATAATAATCCGTGAGTTTAGTTTTCTTTTGGGGTGCTTCATGTGGGGCCGGGGCGTCCTTCCTTTTTTTGAATTTGAGCACTATCGGACTCTGATGTTGAAGTACTCGCTCGTGGCACTTCAGTAATATGTTTGGACCGCAAGTGAGTATGTAATGCTCCAGTTGCACCACCAGGCGTTTTTAAAACTTTTTTTACAGTATTTACACTCGACGGTTTGTCCATTATCGGCCCTTAGAAAATGTTCCCAGATTGAAGATGTTATCCGTTTGTTTAAGAACTTGAAAACTGTCTTCTTTGTTGACGACCTAAAACAATTAGGTAAAACAATTTAATTAACAACTAAATAGTAAGTAAGTATGTAGATAATATTTAATATAGCACTCTCTAGTCCCCCAACTATATCTATACAAAAAAATCATGAATTTTTGCTCCGCTTTGACGTGGAAAAAGGACAAACAAACAAAAATAAAAATATTTTTATAAAATAAACCGCCTTCAAAACTTTAATTTATTAATGGATAAGTGAAAGAGAGATAATAAAGATGCCAACTATTTTTTTTAAGTTGGTGCTAGCCTATATATTTAATTATCGTCGAACGAAATGATATTTTTTGAGATACGCGCGGACTAAACTAACATACAAACGTGCGACTTAAAACCTCGCAACTCGCACGCAAACGTTTATACCTATGCCAAATTAGTTAGATTCAATAATAAAACAATCATATCACAATTTATACTCAGTCGATCTCGAATCGATTAATCTAAGAATCGATTTCTTGTGCCAAAAATCCATATATAGTACTGAATCGATGCAGTGAATCGATGTTTCACCATAGAAAATCGAGATCAAATCTTTTTCTATTTTTCTAAGAACTATAAGACTAGGGCTGATGCCGATGCAAAGGTAAAATCTCTTGGTAGCATCATAAACGGAGTGAGTAAATTCTAAAGTCATAACTATCTTTATTTCAACAAAAGATTCAATCAAATGGTGCAACATTGCGCAGATGTAAATTAGCGAATTCGTTAGATAGTAAAAGAAAAACAATCAAATTCAGATTTTTATTGTTTACAATCCTTGTCTGCGTTGAACTACAAATATTGCCGTGAACTGAAAATTATGTAAATTGGCCTACGGGTTACGGAGGAGATAGATTTCAAAGAATCGTTTTCTTGTGTCATGGGAGCTCTGCTCCAATTATTTATAATTAGTTGAATGTACTCAAACTAGTAGATAATGACAGTTGTCCTATTCAAAAACCCGCAAAACTGCTGTGTGCTTTGTTTCTTTCGTCTCTTCTTAATGGATTAAAGAAATAAAAAATAAGTTACGTTTGTAATCTGTACTTTGTTGTATCTTTTGATATTGTAAATACTACTCGTGCGGTTAAAGAATGTATTAATATTTACCTCTCGCTCGCACACTGCCGTAATCTATACTCACAACCGCAGGTAGAGACTACAAAATATTGGGACCTTACTTATGAAATTAGCGTTTTGTTGTACTGACCATTTTGATCAAAAATTTCACCTCTTTGGTTAAGAATTCCAAATTCAAATTTATAAATTCATTTAGCTGGTACATTTGAGTTTTAAAAACAGTCGTTCATTTATTTTTTCCTCATTATTTTTTTCTTTGGCGTCGCTTATTACCGCGTTCAGTTCTATTATAATTATATAATTTTAATTCTACCGTGGCTCCAGTGCTACGGAAACAGCTCGAAGGATTAATGATGCTATTATAGAAACTTAACGCATACGGCATTCGAGGTAACACTCTTAACGTAATAAAATCATATCTGACTGGCCGAAAACAATGTACAGAAATTGCTAGAATATGTATTAAATCTAAATGTGAATGCAAATATGTATCATCCTTGAGAGAAATAAAATTCGGCGTACCGCAGGGGAGTGTCCTTGGGCCACTGTTATTTTTACTTTATATAAACAACCTCCCACGTCAAATTCATCATCCATTGGTGTTATTTGCCGACGACAGTACAGTTCTAATAAAATGTCTAAATAAAGATTTTTATGAAAATGATATAAACACTACGGTTAAAACTATAAATAACTGGCTAAATTATAATAACTTACTTATCAATATTGAAAAAACTAAAATTATGCACTTTTACCAGAAAATTCGCATTGAAGATCTAAATAAAATTACAGTAGTCAAATAATAGAAAGAGTAGATGTCGCAAAATTTTTAGGTATTTATATAGACAGCTAATGGACATTAAGGGCTCAAGCAGATGATGTTTGTAAGAAACTAAGTGTGCCTGCATATGCATTCTATAACCTGACAACAAAGTCAATATCAAAACGGTACTACATGTAGTAGTGAGCTTACCATGTCATGGTAGTTTCCATTTTAAGATATGGTATTATATTCTGGGGCATCTATGGCTATAGAGAAAGGATTTTCAAAGCACAAAAGCGCTGCATAAGAGCAATATTTAATTTAAAGATTACAAACAGCTGTGTCCTCATTTTCAAAGCCCATTAATTATTAACTTTTCCGTGCCTGTATATTCTAGAAATAGCGTTGTCAAAATTAATCATCATTTATTTCCTACCATAAACGAAACTCGAGTACGAACTACATATATCTACGAAAATGCAACATAAAGACTTATTGTGTACAGGAAGATTTCAAACAGCTTTATCAAAAAAAAAGTATTATGGACATGGCACCTGTCATTTATAACAAAATCCCAAATTATGTAAAAAATCAACCCATAAGAGTATTTAAAAAGAGTCATACTTCTTTACTATTGGAGAGGTGCTGAGTAACCTCAATATCGGACTTTTTCATGATACCCATACTTAAATAAAGTTAAATTAATTAATTGTTTGTATTATGCTATTTGTTTAATAATACAATACTTTTAATTATGATAATGCATTGACTTATATATTACGAGCGTCAGGACCGGGCCGACCGAGCAACTAAAACGGATCAGTGCGTAGGCCCTAAAATAACAGTTTAGGGCCAACGCGAAACGGACGACAGTAGTGCGCGCGCAGGACAGATTTGCCTGTCATAAATATGTCTAGTTGCGTGGTAAAAGAATGCAAAAATTACGAAACAAAGACTTTAAAAAAAACATGGGATATCGTATCATCGGTAAATAACCTTATATTAATTTTGTTACGATTAAATTATTACATAAACGCATTTTTTAAGTTTTATTTTACAGTTAGTTTAGTTACGTTACCAAGATTAGGCCAGGGCTGGATTCGGACCCTCAAAAATATTGTACATGGAAATTAAAATATCTATTAAAAAAAATTATATCACGTTTGACGTTTCATGTTTCTGTTTTCCCATGTGCCGGGATTTTGGCGTCACGCGTCTAGTTTATCTATACGTTTCGTTGTTTGACGGTTTTATTTTTTTTTTCTGTGTAATTTTTGTCTAAAGAACTTAGTGTAAGTAAAATTTTGATTATTGGTAACTAATATATTTTATATTCAATTAGGGTAAAACGAAAAGAGTACAAAAGAAACCATATCTGCTAATTGAATTTGAAAATCTGATTCATAAAATATTTTGAAATTCTGTTTTCAAACCGATTGCTTCTAGAGCATAGAGTTTTTATCTTGGTAGCCCCTCATTAAAGTTGTATCAAGGATGCAACATAAATGCATTGATCGTGCATCGATTGACCAGAAAGGGAACTAATTCTAACTTTATAAAAAAAACGCGGTACTCATGTAGAATACAAAAATTCTCTAATTTAATTAACTTAATATTAAAATTTAAAAGGACCCAATAATAATACAAGTCGACCTTTAGATAAAATTGTGGTATTTTCGCTTTGTATTATAACCATAATATATACTACAAACTATGAAATAATTCGGTCGGATTTCGTGCATTATTAGGAAAATAATACTACGAAATCCGACCATGGTTACGTCGTGTTTTGATATGACGTTTGTATTATGACAGATGATGCGCTACTTTTTCTTGTATGAAAAAGGTATGAGTAAAATATTTAGAAGAGCCTATCCTTCTTTTTTGAAATCACTGTAATAATGTAATACTTATTCTCATATTAAATCTATTTGTAATTAATTACTAGTGTTGTTAAGAAATAAATTTTAATTTGATATATGCATGCCAAAATGGGAGAATTTATGGATCTTTTAGGTACTCTGTAAACATCTTATTGTAAATACCTACATTCAAGGCAAATAGATTATTATTATTATTATTATTATTATTGTGTACGGCGCTGGTGTCGCAAAAGAAAGCACGGTACGTTTTTGGTTTCATAGTTTTCATTTTGGAAATGTTGACCTTCCCCCCTCCGTGGACGGCCGGAGACTAAAGTGGAAAATGAAGAATTAAAGGCTATTGTGGAAGCGGATCCATCCCAAAGCACTTTAGAGATAGCTGCAGGCTTCGGGGTAAGTGATAAAACTGTATTAATCCACTTGAAGCAAATCGGGAAAATAAAAAACACTTGAACGATGGGTACCTCATGAATTGAGTGAATCAAACTTGCATACAGACCGACACAAAAACGAAGGGATTTTAAATCGAATCATTACTTGTGGTGAAAAGTTGATACTGTACGATAATCAGAAGCGCTCGTTGCAATGGCTGAATCCTGGAGACCCAACCAAATCCTGTCCTAAGCGAAAATTGACTCAGAAAAAGTTACTTGTGAGTATTAGGTGGACTAGCGCCGGTGTCGTTCACTACAGCTTTCTAAAATCTGGCCGAACGATTACGGCAGATATCTAGTATCAGCAACTGCAAACAATGAAGGAAGAAACAGCTGCTAAACAGCCGAGATTGGTTAATAGCTCTAGGCCACTGCTGCTTCACGACAATGCGATACCACACACTGTCCAATAAACAACCACTACGTTAGATGAGCTACAATTAGAATGTCTGCGACATCCACCGTACTCCCCGGACCTTGCTCCAATATATTACCATTTTTACCGGAATTGGGACAACTTCTTACTAAGGAAAAAACTCCGATGCGGCAGTCCAAACTCCCTTCAAAGAGTTTATTGATTCTAGCCCACATGATTTTTTTTTAGTGTGCCGTCACTGAGGGGGGGGGGGCGACATCAACCGAAACGCTACCATCGGGCACCGGTCACCAATTCACTCACTCTCATCACTAATATTCCGTTTTGTTAACGCTAATTAAGAAGTCAAAGCACGAGTATTTTTTGCTTACAAGCCAGTAAGTGACTCTTCGAAAAAAGGACTTACTGACCTCTTTCTTGATGCAATTGTAAAAGTGTTTGAATAAAACATGAATGATTGTCGAGGTCAAGGGTACAATAATGGTGCGAACATGGCAGGAAAATTATAGGTGTTCAAACCAGAATTTGACTCAATATTCTTGAGTATTTTTCAATCAATGTGGTTGAAGTTATTAGAATTTAATTGCTCATATTCGCGTAATAAAATAAAATGATGTGTCCTACCCAGTCTGAAGAGCATCTTCCAACCCCCCTCAATTGCATGCACTATCCCCGTAGCCAAAACTCCCAGTACCACCACACGAGGGATGGCATACCACGCTCGATAATAGTATACGTGTTTCGCCTCTACACGAGGCATCCACAAGTGAAGTAGTCTCTGCGGTGACTGAAGGCAAAGTGAGCGGCGAGCTGAAACAGTTGTTATTTATACAACTCGCTGATAAACGAGTTGTATAAATGGCTGCGTGTGGAGAGCAGAGAGAGTGCTAGGAGTGGTGGTGATGGGATTAGTGGTGAAGATAGTGTCATCCTCTTCAACAGAGGATGCCTCGTGTAGAAGCGAAGCACATGTCATTTCGCCTCTACACGAGGCATCCACAAGTGAAGTAGTCTCTGCGGTAACTGAAGGCAAAGTGAACGGCGAGATGAAACAGTTGCTATTTATACAACTCGCTGATCAACGAGTTGTATAAATGGCTGCGTGTGGAGAGCAGAGTGCTGGGAGTGGTGGTGATGGGATTAGTGGTGAAGATAGTGTCATCCTCTTTAACAGAGGATGCCTCGTGTAGAAGCGAAGCACATGTCGTATTATCAAGGGTGGTGTGTCATTCTTAGTGTGATAGTGCTGGGAGGGGTCGCGCTAAGAGTGCTGGTGCTGAAAGTGGTGGTGAAGGCGATAGTGCACGCAACTGAGGGAGGGTGGAAGATGGGAGCTCTTCAGACTGGGCAGGACACATCATTGTATTTTATTACGTGGAAATGACCAAATTAAGTTCCAACAACTTCAATATAGTGGATTTCCACAAAGTAACTCCTGATTCTTTTAATTATGGAAGAAGTTAAGTGTTGATGCTCGTGTGCTTCGATCAATAATGTACTAGATTCCCGATGAGCGTTTCAAAAACGGCCAGAAAAATAAGACCACAAACACTTCTGTGGTCTTATTTCAAATTAGTATAGTCCAATCATAGCCAACGTTAAAACGTCTAAATGCCCCAGTGCGCGCGTTCAAAAACTGTGCAAATAACCACCATAACACCAAGAATTTGGAGGGAATATCTTTCTTTCGGTAAGTTTATATCATTAAGTGTTTTTCATAAAATAAAAACAGAATTAAATAGCAAAAATTATTCAATTAGCTAATATTATGATTGTTTGGCCAATGTTTGCTACAACGCAACAACTATTGTAACAAACATCGACTGTTCTTGAACAAACATGCATGGAGTAGTATTATTATTTAATATCTTAATATATATAAATTACATGTCGCGTTGTTTGTCCGCGATGGACTCCTAAACTACTTAACCGATTTTTGTCAAATTTGCACACTGTGTGTAGTTTGGTCCAACTTGAGAGACAGAATACTTTATTTTGCCCATGCCATGTGACCCACAATGTTTTTTATTGCGAATTTAAAGATTTTTAATAGGACATGACAAAGGGTTACCGAAAAGGGCAGAACAACGTCTGCCTGGCAAGCTAGTATACTTATATATTTTTGTTTGTAAATTTCCTAGGGACCCATTTCGCTGTACAGAATGAGTATCTATTGTCACGAAAGGAAGAGGAGAAAAACTATATATACAACCCATCCAAAAATTTGAGAGTATGTTCGAATCATTTTGATAGATTGGACATAACTGGAAATACGCAAAGGCGTAGATTACTAACAGCGGTTTCCAAATTGCAGGTAATTATCATAAACTAGTAAAATTGAAAGTGTAAGATTGTGAAGGTAGTGTAGTGCTTTTGGTAAAAAAGTAAGTTGTTTATGACTTTTTTCAGATTCACGAACCAATAAAAGTGCAATTAGCTTTATGTTCAGAATAACGAAAGAGGTATTAAATCAGGTTATTAAAAATCTTTATCAGAAAAAACTATACTTGTAGGTATTTTCATGAAATACTTTAAAACTGTTTTCAATAAACTTTAACTTTTGAAGATATAACAGAAATACGTGACGTACCTCGGGCTGATGCAGTTTGCTTGAAGTCTCCTGATGTATCATTATCAGATTTAACATCGATATGTGACACTCCTATAAAAGGGTATTTAAAAAAGAAATTGACGACCTTTCAATCAATAGCTACTACTTAATCCTACTACTTTAATAAATCGGTCAAAAATATTTGCCACCATACAAAACGACCCTTGCCCTAAAATATTTATATTCTGCAACTCTACGTCTTTCAATACTCACTGTGTTCAGAGTATTGAAATATAATACCAAGAACTACGTCTAGTACCAAATTAGAGTAAGCACTAAAATGTCAACATAATGTTTGAACCTTATTACTTATAAGTTTAAGTTTCATTTTAGAATAAATATTTTTGTAACCTATGACTTTTTATTTTTAAGCGACATTCTAAACTTATTGCTATTAACCTTTTATTGCTTTTAACCTTTCTCTGATGAAAGGACTTAAATAAATATATTTTGCAATGGTGATTAAACTTTATGTTAAAGTGTTATTAAGGTTTATAATAAACTTAAGTTGTTAATGTTATTAAACTTTTTTCTAAGATATATGTTTATGTGTGTGCAAACATGGCCACTTGTGCGACCTATTTTTGTTCCTGATCCTTAATCTAGTATATAATTGATCGAAGCTCGTGCGTGAGTATGTTAGTAATGGAGCGGGTTTGCTGGCAGGATGTCAACTGGAGAGCATGCAGTAGCAGTAGGATGAGCAATAATAACACTTCTTCAGAGTTTTCTTCTATTTATTTTCTTGATGTTTTATTCTTACATTGCCGGATTTGGAATGTTTAACCACAAAAAACGCCTCTTTTTATAGGCAATTCTGACCAATCACAATGATTGAATTTTGCACACGGCACTAATGTATTGCAAACGGCACTAATGATTTTCCGTCGTCCAATCAGAGCGCAGGGCGACCTTTTCTAAGGGAAACTTACAAATGTCTTTTATTTTTGTGGTAAAACATCCCTTACAATGTTTTTATACATTTCTGGTATTAGAACTAGTTTATATTTATCATATTAAACATTCATAAAATCCTTATTTTATACCTTTAATAAATAAAAATACTGAAGCGGTCTCTCACGGTACAGCTCCCTAGTAGCTAAGCTTTTTCTGCGTTAAATACACGTAGCGCCGCCAGGCGGCAGGAATGCACAACGCTTATCGTAATAACAACATTACGCTTAATCTTAAGAAATTATGCAGAGTACATTTGAATTTTCTTATTGACTAAGATCTATTTTTATAATAGAAAACGAAATTATACAAGTAGTTAAATCACGTATTGTCGTAGTTTTTAAATTACAATAAAAACAGAATTAAACAAGTGATTAAATTCACACTTCGTTACTAACATTTCTAATGTAGTTTTTTAGATTAAAAATAAGAATAAAGTTGAAATAGTAATTAAATTCACTTTTCGTTACTAAGACTAACATTCTTTATGTAGTTTCAGATCACAAATAAGAATAAAATGGAAATAAGTAATTAAATTCACTTTTCGTCGCTAACACTTCCTTTTGTTGTTCGTTAATTGCTTCATCCCAGTCTATTTTTCTTCGCCAGATATCTTGAATTAATTTCTTCCCTTGTATCAGGACCGGTGTTGCAAAACCCATTGGATCGAAGGTGGACATCACTGCGCTTGTGACTTCTCTCTTTGTTGGAGTTCTTCTGCCATCTTGCAGATCCTTCGACGTGTTGCGTAGCCCGACGTTGAAAGCTAATGCATCTTCTTTTACTAGCCATCTTAGCCTCAGAGTCTTTTCTTACTTTGTCAGTTGCAAAGAGTTTTCTTTATTAGTGTCTTCTACTTCTGATAGTACCCCTGAATTGTTACTGGCCCAACCCTTCAGATGAAAGTTTGCTCTTGCGTTAATATCTTTCACTCCTTTGGATATCTTCTTTGCTTCAGTTGTAGACGCGAAGCTCTGTAGATAATCATCCATGTAATGGTTTCTTTTGATTGCTTTCACTGCTTCGGGATGAGTGTTCTTAAATTCTTCTGCGTTCTTATTCATTACGTATATCGCCGTTGCCGGTGATGACGCTGCCCCAAAGATGATTGAAGACATTCTATACTCTTCAGGCTTGCCAGTTCTTCGGCTTCCGCGCCACAGGAACCTGAGACTGTCTCGGTCGTCTTCTCTAACTTTGACTCGGAGGAATATATCTTGTATGTCAGCCATGACGGCCACTGGTCCCTCTCTGAAGCGCAACAGTACTCCAAATAGTGACTGTAACAGGTCTGGGCCTGAGAGCAAGGAGTCGTTGAGGCTCTTCCCTTCATAATTGGCAGCTGCGTCGAACACTATTCTCAGCTTCCTCTTAACTGGGTGCACAACAGCGAAGTGGGGTAAGTAGAATGTTCTTCCTTTGTTGGAGGTTTCCGGAGCTATCTCTGCGTATCCCTTCTCAATTAGACTCAGGATCTGCTTCTCGTAGTGCTCTTTTGCTTCTTGGTCTTGATCTAGTTTCTTCTCGATGTTGACCAGGCGTCGGATTGCTTGATTGTAATTGTTGGGTAGGGTTTCGTCTTCTTTTTTCCACAGGAGTCCTGTTTCATATTAACAGCTTGGCAGTTTCTTTGTAGTCTTCTCAAGGGTTTCTAGTGCTTTTCTGTCGCTATCATTGGTTGGCGACCGATTTTGAATCCCGAGAGATTCTAACTGAAAGTGTTCTCGGACGATTTCTTCTATGTTTTCTTCGATAGTGGTCGCTCCGCCATAGTGGGTGAAATTTACTGTGACAGTTGCTCCTGTTTCACATCCGTGTAACACCCACCCTATGTTTGTGAGGGAAGCTACAGGATCTGACGCTTTGCCCCTCTTCAGCGTTCTTGTTACTATTAGTCCCCAATTGTCTTGGCCTATCAGTAGCTTGGGTCTTTCGGTGACGTAGAGGAGTTGGCTTTCAATTGCTTTTAGATGCTCGCAGTTTCTCACGGTGTCTTTGTTTACACATTGTTCAGACAGCTTCAGGTCGTCGATGGTCCTTGCTACGATAGTTCTCTTTTCCCTTCTGTGAGCCCTTTTTATTTTGAACTCGATCTTCTGTGAACTATCTTTTTTCAACACCTTCCCGCCGACTGTTTCGATCGTAAGTTTTTCTTGCTTCCCTTCGACTCCGATCTTCTCAGCGATTGATGCGTCTAGGAGTGTGACCGTTGACCCTTCGTCTAGTAATGCACATCTAGTAAAACACGCGAACTTTTGGGCCATAACGCCATAACGCCTTCTGGGCCATAGAGGTTTACTGGGATCATCTTCAGGTAGGCCTTCTCTTCTCCTTTGGCGTTGTGAATCGAGGCAACCTTTTCTTCTGGCGTGATACTGGTGTCTTTTTCTCTCGCTTCTTTTTCTATTGGTGCTGGTAGTTTGTCGGAATGCAAGATGGTATGATGCCATCTTTTACACAGCTTGCAGACTGGGGCTTTACAGTTGATCCTTGAGTGCTTGAATCGAAGGCACTTGAAGCATATCTTTGCCTTCTTGGTCATATCCCATTTTCCATTCAGGTTAGCTTCTTTGAACTTCTTGCATTCTAGTGCGAAGTGTTCTTCTTCACAGAACGGACATGACTTCTTATATTTTTCTTTTGACGCTTCTTGTACCAAATGAACGGGTTTCCTTATTCCTCTCTTTTGCTCTGAGGATGCTTCAGGCGGAGCGTAGTCTTCGCAAATGTCGACTTCTGTTTCCAGGAACGCTTCGACGAGTAATAGCTCCTGAATTTCTTCATTTCTTCTGCTTCTGTGGTAAGTGACCAACGAAACTTCATTGATGTCAGCATCTTGTCCACTATAACTCTCAGTGTTTCAGGGGAACTGAGATACTGTGGTTTCTTCAGGCCTTTGATTGTCTCGACGGCGTTCTTCAATTTGCTTGTAAATACGCATATGTCGCTTGGATTCTCGCCGACTTTTGGAAGGTTCTTCATTTTCTCTAGTTTTGCTAATGCCAGCGCTCCAGGTCTTCCGAATTTAGATCGCGGGTCGTCTTCTTAGAGTGAGGCCGCTGCAGACTCTTTTCTCTGGACGTTGGTATGCTTCCCTCGTTCAGACGTGTTTTCACTGCGATACTTCTTTCTTGAATCCGCGGCGTTGGATGACTCTCTTCTTGGTGAGGAACTGGCGCTTCGACGGTTCGGGTCTGGGGGGGGGTTGGTAAGGGTTACGTCTA
Source organism: Parnassius apollo (assembly GCA_907164705.1). NCBI lineage: Eukaryota > Metazoa > Arthropoda > Insecta > Lepidoptera > Papilionidae > Parnassius > Parnassius apollo. The sequence continues at coordinate 1,061,316 of CAJQZP010000965.1, read as the reverse complement.
CAAATATATATATAAACATTCCTTACAATGTTTTTATACATTTCTGGTATTAGAACTAGTTTATATTTATCATATTAAACATTAAACATTCTTAAAATCCTTATTTTATACCTTTAATAAATAAAAATAGTGAAACGGTCTTCTCACGGTATAGCTCCCTAGTAGTTAAGCTTTTTCTGCGTTAAATACACGTAGCGCCGCCAGACGGCAGGAATGCACAACGCTTATCGTGATAACAACATTACGCTTAATTTTAAGAAATTATGCAGAGTACATTTGAATTTTCTTATTGACTAAGATCTATTTTTATAATAAAAAACGAAATTATACAAGTAGTTAAATCACGTATTGTCGTAGTTTTTAAATTACAATAAAAACAGAATTAAACAAGTGATTAAATTCACACTTCGTTGCTAACATTTCTAATGCAGTTTTTTAGATTATAAATAAGAATAAAGTTAAAATAGTAATTAAATTCACTTTTCGTTACTAACACTAACATTCTTTACGTAGTTTCAGATCACAAATAAGAATAAAATGGAAATAAGTAATTAAATTCACTTTTCTTCGCTAACATTCTCCCCCACGGTGCGTAGCACTACATCTTCCGGAGGCGACGATTCCGTTGGTACCAGCACGATGACCCGTCGAGTTGGGCGGCGAAGTATTCCTTCTGATGTCCGCACGTCCAGCACTATGATTCTTCCGTCTGGTCCGGGATAGGTCTTGACAACTTCTCTGCGAGGCCATGAGTTTTGTGGTAACGTAGCGTCCACTATTAGCACAATATCTCCTTCTCTTGGTCTTTGGTTTCTCTCTTCTCGAGTTTCCTTGGCATCAGGAGAGGTAAATATTCTTTGATCCATCTTTTCCAGAAGTGGTCTGCGAGCCTTTGAGTGGTCCTCCAGTTTGCCTTTCCGATCAGCTCCGTGTCACTGAATTCTCCCGGCGCCATTGCTCCGCAAGATCTTCCCAGCAGAAAGTGGTTCGGTGTTAGGCTCTCTTCGTCTTCTGGGTCCATGCTGATCGGGGTGAGAGGTCTAGAATTGACGATGTGTTCAACCTCGGTCATTAGTGTTTGGAGTACTTCTTCGGGCGGGCTTCTCTCGTTGAGAACTACTGCTAGCGTCGTCTTGACTGTTCGTACGAGTCTCTCTCAGGCTCCTCCCATATTCGGAGCTCCCGGGGGAATAAACTTTCACTTGATGCCTTTCTCTTGTGCAGCCTCTTCTAATTCCCTTTTGGCCCCGACAAAGTTGGTTCCGTTGTAGTTGAATATGGTTTTCGGGGTCCCTCTTCTGGCTGCCAATCGTCAGAGAGCCATGATCATTGAGCTTGTGCTGAGAGTAGGTACTAGCTCTAGATGTACTGCTCTAGTAGTGAGGCAAGTAAATAAAGCCCCCAGCGCTTCTCGGTTCTTCTTCCGATGGTGACTTGCATCGGCCCAAAGTAGTCTACGGCCGTGCAAGAGAACGGAAACTGATGATGCTGTAGTCTCTCGCTCGGTAGGTCTCCCGTCGGGGGTATCTCTGGTGAACTCTTCTTTGTCTTGCACCATTGACAGCTGTGTGCAACTGCCTTTAGAGTCGCTCTTAAGCCCAGGATCCAGAACATTTGACGAATCTCGTTCATTACTGTAGCAGTGTTTCCTTGAAGGAATTTCTTGTGATAGTGTTGTATTATGAGACGGGTTATCTTTTGTTTCCCGTCTAAAATGATAGGATTCATTTTCCTTTCGTTTTGGTCGTGGAATTTCATTGTCCCACTTCTTAGTCTGACAATTCCATCGTCCCCTACGTAAACGTCGATTTTCTTGAGTCGACTTGAGTTTTCTAGAGGTTTTTCTGCCTTCAAATTTCTTATGTCTGACGCGAAACTGTCGTTCTGGCTAGGCCTTTTGGTCAATATAGAGGTTCATTGAGATCATCTTCAGGTAGGCCTTCTCTTCTCCTTTGACGTTGTGAATTGAGGCGACCTTTTCTTCTGACGTGCTATTGGTTACTTTTTCCCTCGCTTCTTTTTCTTTTGGTGCTGGTGATTTGTCAGAATGCAAGATGGTATGATGCCATCTTTTACACAGCTTGCAGACTGGGGTTTTACAGTTGATTCTTGAGTGCTTAAATCGGAGGCACTTGAAGCATATCTTTGCCTTCTTTGTCATATCTCATTTTCCATTTAGGTTGGCTTCTTTGAACTTCTTGCATTCTAGTGCGAAGTGTTCTTCTTCACAGTACGGACATGACTTCTTATATTTTTCTTTTGACGCTTCTTGTACCAAATGAACGGGTTTTCTTATTCCTCTCTTTTGCTCTGAGGATGCTTCAGGCGGAGCGAAATCTCCGCACATGTCGGCTTCTGTTTCCAGGAACGCTTCGACGAATAATACCACCTGAATTTCTTCATCTCTTCTGCTTCTATGGTAAGCGAACCAACGAAACTTCATTGATGTCGGCATCTTGTCCACTATAACTCTCAGTCTCAGTGTTTCAGGGGAACTGAGGTACTGCGGTTTCTTCAGGGCTTTGATTGTCTCGACGGCGTTCTTCACTTTGCTTGCAAATACGCATATGTCGCTTGGATTCTCGCCGACTTTTGGAAGGTTCTTCATTTTCTCTAGTTCTGCTAATCCCAGCGCTCCAGGTCTTCCGAACCTCGCTCTAGTCCCTTGATTACTTCGCGTGGGTCTTCGGCGGTGAACAGCAGGCTTTGGACAGCTTCTCTAGCTTTTCCTTGGATCGCTATTCTAAGGCGCGCTAGGTTCTGATTGTTACTGAAAGAAGCGGCCATATCCTCGTATTATCTCTTGAAAGCCAACCATTCTTCACAGGTTCCGTTAAAGTGAGGGAGTTCGAGGTGCTTTGGTGAAACGGCGTAACGCGACTTCTCGGATAACTTAAGTATGACTGAAGCCAGTTCCTGGATGTCACTCTTCCTTTCTTCTGCCTCTATCGGTTTGTAGTTTTTATTAGGCATGTCTCCGGTCTGGATGATCAGTTCTTCTCCAGCACCATCTTCTTCTTTTGACACCGCGGTGAGAAGTTCTAATTCCGCTTGAGCAACTTTTGACCGAGCTTCTTCCAGTTCTAGTTCCCTTAATGCCATTGTCATTTTTGCTTGCGCTTCTGCTCTCTTCCTATGCGACGAGCGAATAGAATGTGTGTCTAGATCGCGGGTCGTCTTCTTAGGGTGAGACCGCTGCAGACTCTTTTCTCTGGACGTTGGTATGCTTTCCTCGTTCAGACGTGTTTTCACTGCGATACTTCTTTCTTGAATCCGCGGCGTTGGATGACTCTCTTCTTGGTTAGGAACTGACGCTTCGACGGTGCGGGTCGGGGGGGTGGTAAGGGTTACGTCCCCCGATGTTGATTCCTCTCCGGCAATGTTCTTGGTATGAAGTACGGGTTGTCTGTGTATGCTGCTGGGCGGTGATCTTGTAAGCGTCGGTCGATTTGAAATTGACGCGTTCGTAGTCGTCGTGCTTATATATTCACTAGGCGTATTCATACTCCAATCCGTTGTACTGGTACCCGTAGTAGCGTTACTTTCACTCGTAGTCTTCGACTGCACTGATTTTGATCTCGTATTCGAAGGCATCTTCCTAGTTTTTTTTTTCTTGAACCTGATCCCGCTTTTCGAAGGACCAATGTTGATGCTCGCGTGTGAGTATGTTAAGCCTCATTTACATTCAGCCCCTGCCACTGCTCCTCGCGCTGCCGGCAATACTTCTCTAAATACTGCCGTAGCAGGATCGCGGGAAGTGTGTATTCACACTCTGCCCTACCACTCACATCACTTTCGGCTTTCGACTATGGCAGACGTCGAAATAATTACAGCGTCCGCGCTGTGTCTTCTTGCAATACAAAATTATGTTAATAATTTAAAAAGATATGAAGTTCAAAAGAAGATAGATAGATAGAGAAATTTATTAGCTTAAAAACATGGTACATAAGATGATCAATGACGTGGAACTGACATGTTTTGCCATAATTGGCATGCAAAAATCATATGAAATACAGCTAAATACACAAACCCAATGTTATATTTTAAAATTATTGCATTGCTTAAAAGTTAGGTACAAAAATTCTTTTTGAATTAAAATATTATGTATTAATTAAATACTTACTTATACAGATCCACTCTATTTAAATTCTTATACAATAAATTGTTCATAAATTATTAATTGAATTATTACATTATTGTTACATAAATAATATTAAATATTTTATGAGATTAGTTAAGCTATTATTATTTTAATAATTACACTACAGTATAAATTAATTCATAAATTTAATTACAATAAAATTATAATTTAAAAATCTCAGGCTATTATGCAAATATTACCATTTAACTTATTTTACATTTTAATAAATAAATAATCAATATGAGTTACTAATCGTTTTTAGAAATAAAATGTCAATGTTCATTAATTCCTTAAACTAAATTTTATATTAATATAATAAATTTGACGAATTTATAATTAATTATGTACATAGGTGCCTACTATGTTATCTCAAAAAGAAAATTCGTATTCGTAGATGATGAATTGTGGTTTTTATCGTTGAAATCCCATAGTTTTTTCTGATTCCAACAGTTCTAAAAACTTTATTGTATTTTCATTATTCCACTCGAAAGGCATTTGGTAGATCGTACTTATTTAATAACAAGACGGCACGCACGTCCGTTCATCCAGGCGCTTGGCGCGAAGTGAGCGATGGAGCTGAATGTGAACACTCACTGCCGCTCGCGCTGCCCGTCCTTTGACTTCCGTACGAAAAACCGACATTTGAGAGATCGTCGGGCACCCGTCAGGGTAAATGTATTCTGTGGTCGGGCAGTGGCAGCGGCAGCGGCAGTGTCAGCGCGAGTAGCCTGTTTACATAATGCCCTGCTCACTTCCCTGCCCAGCAGGGCTGAATGTAAATGGGGCATTAGTAATGGAGCGGGTTTGCTGGCAGGATGTCAACTGGAGAGCATGCAGTAGCAGTAGGATGAGCAATAATAACACTTCTTCAGAGTTTTCTTCTATTTATTTTCTTGATGTTTTATTCTTACATTGCCGGATTTGGAATGTTTAACCACAAAAAACGCCTATTTTTATAGGCAATTCTGACCAATCACAATGGTTGAATTTTGCACACGGCACTGTTGCCCGGCAATGATTTCCCGTCGACAAATCAGAGCGCAGGGCGACCTTTTCTAAGGGAAACTTACAAATGTCTTTTATTTTTGTGGTAAAACATCCCTTACAATGTTTTTATACATTTCTGGTATTAGAACTAGTTTATATTTATCGTATTAAACATTCTTAAAATCCTTATTTTATACCTTTAATAAATAAAAATACTGAAGCGGTCTTCTCACGGTATAGCTCCCTAGTAGCTAAGCCTTTTCTGCGTTAAGTACACGTAGCGCCGCCAGGCGGCAGGAATGCACAACGCTTATCGTGATAACAACATTACGCTCTGCATAATCTTAAGAAATTATGCAGAGTACATTTGAATTTTCTTATCGACTAAGATCTATTTTTATAATAGAAAACGAAAATATACAAGTAGTTAAATCACGTATTGTCGTAGTTTTTAAATTACAATAAAAACAGAATTAAACAAGTGATTAAATTCACACTTCGTTACTAACATTTCTAATGTAGTTTTTTAGATTAAAAATAAGAATAAAGTTAAAATAAGTAATTAAATTCACGTTTCGTTACTAACACTAACATTCTTTACGTAGTTTCAGATCACAAATAAGAATAAAATGGAAATAAGTAATTAAATTCACTTTTTGTCGCTAACATTAAGTATTTGGGCGTAAAAATCGACCAAAAACTTTGAGACAGGTCTGAGCAACACACATCGACATAATCAATAATCGGTACAATAAGTGACTGGACAATTAAAATCTTGGTGTTGGTGGGAAATAGTTTTTAAATCTATGTAGAGATCGCAAAGTTCCAGTAATTTTGCGACTCACCTCCTGTATATGTGTGTTCCATGTTAAGCAACCATCAATGAACAGACCAAGGTTCTTTACATTAGTAGAGAATGGTACGACATTATTATTTAACATAACTGATGGTAAGCTGGGAATATCTAGTTTAGATAATAATCTTGAGCTACCTAAGATTATCGTTTGGCATTTAGACGGGTTCACGTTTATGCCATACACAGTAGACCATTCTGAAATATATTTCAAGTCATCGGTTAACAATGAGATGGCACTGAAGATACTTGAAGGTTCCACTTCCACATATAACTGCAGATCATCGGCATACAAATGGTAAGAGCACTTAAGATTTAGTGTGATGAGATTATAAAAATGGAGAACAGAAGAGAGGTAATACCACCTTGAGAGACGCCAATTGACACATCACGCCAGTCGGATAGTATATGGCCAGTACGCACGGCCTGTTGGCGCCCTCGAAGACATGATGAGAACCATTCCTGAGCTGAAGACGAGATATTCAAATGAGAAAGAAGAGCCAACAAGATACCATGATCGACAGAATTAAATGCATTAGAAAAATCAATTAAGATGAGAACGGTCAGTTTTGATTTTTCCATTCCCCCACGAATATCTTCCGTCACGTTGAGAAGAGTAGTAGTTGTAGAATGATCATGGCGGAAACCAGACTGATAAGGGGAAAGAATATTCTTTGAAAAGACAAAAAAGAAATCTGTTTATGAGCAACAGCTTCCAGAACCTTAGAGAGAAAAGGCAGGATAGAAATTGGTCTGAAATTAGATAAAGCGCTGCATTCAGTAGATTTCGGAATGGGAATAATAAAGGCTTTACGCCAGAGAGTAAGAAAAGCACCATTCGTAAGCGAAAAGTTAATTATATGAGTTATCACGGGTAAAACAGAATCCAGCACGTGCAAAACCATTACCCTACTCACATCATCACACCCAACAGCTTTCGATTTAATAGAGGAAAGTGCTTTGCATACCTCGCCTTCGCCTACAGGAGTAAAAGTGAAAGTTTCATGAGAATAAGGAGACGTGGAATATATAAAAGAGATAGCATTAGCTCAAGAATTATCAGAAACTATTTGAGAAGACAGAAAATGACGATTAAAATCGTCAGGAGAAAAGGTGATGCTATTATAATCAAACTGCAATTTTCCATATCCACGCGTATTCAGAAACTGCCATATATCAGCCGAAGACGTATTGGGTAGTTGTTCGTGAATATATCGGCGTTTAGCAGCTCGCACCACCTGATTGCATCGATTTCTTGTAGCTTTATATGCTTGCCACTTTACATCAGTGCGATTCTTCTTGTAAGCACGGAAAGTTCTATCGCGTTTAGCCATAGCCATTCTTACCCAATCGTGATCCATGGAACAGGAGGACGCTTCAATCGAACAACACGTTTAGGAGCATGTTTATTATTCAGTCCTAATATGTTGCTGTTAAAGAGGTCGACTTTTTCATGTATTTGCCATTGCGTGTATTGAAGCTAAAAATTGGATCACCAGTTATATTATTTTGAAATTTCAATTCGCCAGAATTTTTTTAATTCCAGAATTATGTAACTGTACAAGATTATGTATAAAACAACTTCTCAATGACAAAAAGGAAAATCCATTTTTATACCATGAATTCTATTAATTTCATATGATTTATCATTCTGTTTTAAACGGTTACAGTTTCCTCTATGAGTGGCTTATAGTATAACTATGAATAAGGCACAAGGTCAAACATTCCAATATTGTGGAACGAATTTGGGAGAATCCCGTTTTTCACATGGTAACCCACCAGATTCACCAGAACACTAGACAGTAAATGTAGTGCATAAGAATGTATTGTAATATAGGCCCTCAGTACTTGACTATCTGTAAAGTATTTTTGTATAATGATTAAAAAAAATATATGTAAGTAAGAAAAAAAGACTTAAAAGTTTAACAAGAATAATCATGTATTCTTAATTTTAAAATCAAAATAATTTAATAAAATATATACGCATGAATAAATATTCGACAAAAACTAACCCAGCGGAGTGGGTATTCACAGCCATTGTACATATTTTACCAGATACCTCACGGAGAAGATTTTGTTCCAGTATGTATTTTCATATGTTTTTGCAGAGCATTTTTTCTAATACATCTATATTCACAGATATTACACGAAAAAGGTTTTTCTCCGGTATGTATTTTCATATGTCTTTGCAAATCACCTTTTTTAATACATCTAAATTCACAGATATTACACGAAAAAGGTTTTTCACCGGTATGTATTTTAATATGTTTTTGCAAATCACCTTTTGTAATACATCTACATTCACAGACATGACACGAAAAAGGTTTTTCTCCGGTATGTATTTTCATATGTCTTTGCAAATTACCTTTTTTAATACACTTAAATTCACAGATATTACACGAAAAAGGTTTTTCTCCGGTATGTATTTTCATATGTGTTTGCATATCACCTTTTCTAATACATCTAAATTCACAGACATGACACGAAAAAAGGTTTTTCTCCGGTGTGTATTTTCATATGTGTTTGCAAACGACCTTTTGTAATACATCTAACTTCACAGACATGACACGAAAAAGGTTTTTCTCCGGTATGTATTTTAATATGTGTTTGCAAATGACCTTTTGTAATACATCTAAATTCACAGATATTACACGAAAAAGGTTTTTCTCCGGTATGTATTTTCATATGTGTTTGCAAATGACGTTTTGTAATACATCTAAATTCACAGACATGACACGAAAAAGGTTTTTCTCCGGTATGCATCTTCATATGAGTTTGCAAATTACCTTTTTTAATACATCTAAATTCACAGATATCACACGAAAAGGGTTTTTCTCCGGTATGTATTTTCATATGTGTTTGCAAATTACCTTTTGTAATACATCTATATTCACAGACATGACACGAAAAAGGTTTTTCTCCGGTATGTATTTTCATATGTGTTTGCAAATTACTTTTTGTAATACATCTATATTCACAGACATGACACGAAAAAGGTTTTTCTGCGGTATGTATTTTAATATGTTTTTGCAGATAATTTTTTGTAATACATCTAAATTCACAGATATTACACGAAAAAAGTTTTTCTCCGGTATGTATTTTAATATGTCTTTGCAAATCACCTTTTGTAATACATCTAAATTCACAGATATTACACAAAAAAGGTTTTTCATTAGTATGTATTTTAATATGTTTTTGCATATCAACTTTTCTAATACATCTATATTCACAGACATGACACGAAAAAGGTTTTTCTCCGGTATGTATTTTCATATGTTGTTGCAAATTACCTTTTGTAATACATTTATATTCACAATTATTACAACAGTACACTTGATTAGCATCGTGCGCTTTAAGATGTGCTAAAATGTAACGTTTATGAGATGTTTTAAATTCGCAAATATCACAGTTATATATATCCATTAGTTGTGGTACTTGAGTTTGTTCAACTTGTGTCTGAACTGCAACTGAGTTCTTTTGCGTTTTATGACTGTATGATATGTGGTCGGCGAGAATATCTTTTGTTAAAAACTTTTTTCCTACAATCATCACATTCGAAAATGTATTTTGTTGATGCCTCAGATGTGTTTTTCGTAAGTATTCTCTGTTTCAAAATTTTCTTTTTCATAATTTTTTTCGGGATGCTTCCTTCTTTTAACAACTAGTTGAGTATCTCTTTTCAGTTTACGTTTTGATTTAATAGTAGGGCTTTTTAAATCGAGGTTTCCTTTACGAACATTATTTATGTTACAATCAGCAGAATTTGATTTAATCTTTTCCTCACACGGTTTTGAAAAATTATTTGTTTGTATGCAGAGTTGTTCTGAAATACAAATGAATCAAACATTTTATTGAGAGCCGTGGTAGCTCAGTGGTTAACGCTCGCTGTAAATCTAACAGAACGCGAGTAACCCGGGTTCCATCCCCGCCGGCACCAATGAAATTGTTAATTGCAATTTTAAGTGCTGATTTACCACGTGCTCGGCGGTGAAGGAAAACATCGTGAGGAAACCTGCATGTCTGAGGAATAAGAAAAAAAATATTTCGAAGACATATGAAGTTCGTCAACACGCATTTGGGCAGCGCGGCGGACACTTCCTTACCCTAAACCCTCTCAGAAATGAGGGGAGGCCTGAGCCCAGCAGTGGGACGTATATAGGCTGTAACTTTACTTTTTTACTTTACAAACATTTTATTTATTGTAAGGCATTGTATTTACCTTAGACGGTTTACAGCGGGCGGAATTTATGCCTAACCAGGGCACATTAAAACAGACAAATTATAATATTTCACACTCATTTAACGTTGAAAGATATAAAGTATTTAACCAATTACTCTGGATAATGTCTCTCATATTCATTCTTGGAGGGAATGAATGGTAAAGAATCTAAATTCGAATATTAATGATGACGCTCTTCTGACCGTGTTATAATTACATTAATCAAATAATCGCTGGTTTGAATCCCATACAGAAAGAGTGTTACACAAACATACATTTTGACCAGTATTTTTGTAGATATTAAGAATTACAGTCTAGGTAAAAGTAAAGTAAAGTTACAGCCTATATTCATCCCTCTGCTGGGCACAGGCCTCCTCTCATTTCTGAGAAGGTTGTAGGGCAAGGAATAGCCCGCCGCGCTGCCCCAATGCGTGTTGGCGAACTTCACATGTCTTCGAAATATTTTTTTTCTTATTTCTCAGACATGCTGGTTTCCTCACGATGTTTTCCTTCACCGCCGAGCACGTGGTAAATCAGCACTTAAAATTGCAATTAACAATTTCATTGGTGCCGGCGGGAATCGAACCCGGTTTGCTCGCGTATTGATAAATTTACAGCGAACGCTAACCATCTGAGCTACCACGGCTCTATGTAGTAGTATGAGAATAATCTATTCTAGTCTAATAATCTATTTTAATAATCGCTGATTCGAATTTCACACAGAACTAGTGTTACACACACAGTACAGTCGAAGTTAGCGTGTAAGTCCAGCATAAGAGAATTCATCATCACATTTTATCCCGTGGGTTACGTAAGAGGCGACTTAGGGTTTGGTTTCTCGACAGATAACGGTATAACCACCTCGTTTACTTCAGATGTAAAGTATCCAGACCGGCGACAGGCAACATTGCCAAAGTGTTCTGCGATCGTCAATCCTATGCCAAGTTTACGGGACGATTAAGATAGAGAAATTATTTGTAGGCCATACAAAGACTCAAAACAAGCCCTGGTAGCTCAGAGGCCAGGAGTTTGCCATAAAATTTCACATAACGCTAGCAACCCAGGTTCATTCTCCACCAGCATCCATAAAATTGTTAATTTTCTATGTGTATATATATATTGGTTGACCCAGAAATCGACTTCAAGTAGGAGTCGGGTGATAGGTTGAGTCATAATAATTAACAAAAAAATTAAAAAAAAATCTATGCTATGTATTTTAAAAATTACAGGCATTTAAAAAATCGAGAAAATCTACATCCTCTCATGGTCTTTAACTCTTGTTGCTACAAAGATTAATTCTTTTTTTAATTCTATTTTATTGTGTGATTTCGTTTTTCGCCTTGCCCAGGATCTCATGATTAGCAGATGTACTTACAACAACTTTCTCAGACATATTAATAGCCCTATCAACAAATCAGTTTCCTGTTTTATCTTAATAACACCTTGGGTCACCACCGGCGAATTCAGTTCTTGCTTAAAACAACATGATTGTATGGCCTACAAATAATCATTTTGGTTCATTTGGGTCACAAACAATCATTTGGTTTGTTTATGTGTAGTAAAAGAACAAAATTTTGTATGTACAGTACATCTCCAACTACATGATGCAAGAGAAATTTCTAATGTAGTGTTTTTTGTAGTTTCTTTTTTTTATTTTATTTTTAAAAACGGTTTTTTCAAAATAAATTCTTTTACCTATGTTAAAGTCATCTGTTTTATTCTTTGCACCTAATGAAATTAGTGGAAAGTCGTTCTCTGAATCCTTATGTCGATCTTCAAAAGCATCAATCTCCAAGTCTTCTTGTTTTTCAGCAGTATCTAGAATGATCATCAATATATAAAATAAAAACTGATATTTTTTCCAAACGACTAGACATTACAGTCCATCACACAGCTTATGGGCTCGAGCCACCCTCTTTCATTAGCATACTGCATGTTTTATAAGATAAGTGTATTAACATGAAGTGGCAATGGGCTGAAGAACTGACAACTGATGGAGAAGAATAGTTCTCCTAACGTGAAGTAATTGTAGCAGTCTCGTGCCGGTAGACGAAATGTAGGGCGGTCCCCCAGTAGATGGAGTGACAACCTAGTAAGACATGGTGGAATTCAATGGTTGCAGGTGGCTCATTACCATGCTTTGTGGTGTTCCTTGGGGGAGGCCTATGTTCAGCAGTGGACTTGTGAAGAGCTGTAATGATGATGATGATTCATTCACCACATTTAGTAAATGTTCGGCTACAATTTGTTTTTAGTAGATGAGTCCTTGCCAGTACAAGGATACCTTGAGCACCTTTTCTCCAAATGTTTATCAGTATGAAGTGACAAACAAACTAACAGTCCAACTTATGGCATGTAGCCGAATCACCTGATGGTAAGTGGGTACTGCAGTCCACGGACTGCCTGCAGCTGACTTCAAACATAAAAGACTACAATGCGCTGTCACCTCTGACGACGAAGATGCAATACCCCACAGCCTGTGATTATACTGACTCTATATATGCATGTGCTGTATTTGACAACAGAAATAGGTAAGAGAAAGTAGTCCATCAAGATTAAGAAATTGGCAAAGATAGGTGGTAGCTTACCAGTTGTAAACAGGGTCAAAACATTTATAAGTATATTTATACATAAGTAAAAGAAAATGTTTAACAAAGCTTATTATGATGTCTATGTCATGCTTATCTTTCAAATAGTTATTTGATTTGGTTTTTTTTCTCCATGAGTGCATTTTACATGCACTTTGTCATTTTTATTTTGTGTTCATGGGCTACTGTAACCACTTTTTTATAGGATAGGGTGACAAACGAGCACACAGTCCACCTGATGGTAAGTGGTTGCTGTGGCCCATAGACATCTACATCTATCCTCGATTACGAATCAAAATGCAGATGCGTTGTCACCCTTGAGGACAAAGATGGAATGCCCCGTTTCCAGTAAAATGGGTCTCCGGTTCTCTACACTCACCATACGAAATACAGCAGCATTAAGATACTATTTCGTGCTGGTATTCTGTGAGAGCGTGTTCCTTCCCCGGTCGAACCGACCCATTCGTGCTCCAATTATACATCTATTATAACTGCAGCATGGCTCTACCACATATAAAATTTGTCATAAGATAAATTGTACCTTATTTTAATAATATCAAAAAAGGGTATATCTTACCTTTGTCATGATTCCCATTTACTTCAAATTTGGAATTCTCATATTCGAAATTCTCTTCCTCAACTTTAACACATTCAAGGTCGAAAATGTTATCCTTACAATCATTTTCTATATCACACTCTACTGGCCAGATATCTATATGATAAACTGGTGTGAATTGAATCTTATCTCTAGCCTCATACGGTTTTGGTATTGACTGAAACCAAATTATTTTTTTAAATAAGAGAAAACTCCAGTGTAGTGGTGGCGTAGGAGAATCCACACTAGCACATACCATCCCGCAGATGTTGTAAGAAGGGACAGGAGGAAACTGAAACATGAGATGGGCAGCAGCAACTTCCCGACAACAAGTCCAAATAATAATGAAAACTGGACAAAAGTGGGGATTCAGAATAAAGTTAAATAATATCCATCCCGACTATCGAGTCTCAACAATCATTCTTTTCAGACTCATGAATGCTGTAAACTAACAAAGATTTATATTTGTTCACTGCGTGATGTTACCTATAGATAATATTTCATTTATATACAAAGAGTAATATATAACATAAATTATTTATGTAAAAATAAGTGCTTAACTCATTGTAATTCGTCAAATGTAGAACATTGCTTTAAGAATTAACTTTGAAGTAAAAAAACATTCTCTCGTATGGCAAAGGGAAACAGCATAGAAGGCGCAAGACAGGTAGTGATCATCAAGGTGCCTGCCAAGTCATGATTAAGGCAAATACTTCATTATAATGGAAATCAAGCAGTGAACTTTTATTAATAAGAAGTATAATACTGTGGACCGTGTAGTAGCGGTGTAAGAATATCCACTGCCCTATATATCTACCCACGGGACGGGTCGTAAGTGGCAACAGAGGGAAACAGAAACAGCAGTTGGGCAGCAGCATCTTCCTGATAACAACTCGGACTAATATAAACTGCGGTTGCCGACCTGCCAAGTGTGGAAAATTTAGCATATGAAACATTATATGAGGGACTTTTATATATTTTAATGGATGGAATAAATAATACCATGGACCCTCCTGCAAGCAACTGCTCCAGAACTGCATTTGACTCAATAACCTGTTGTTGCAATCTCCTGCAACGAAGGAGTCTTGCATGACAGGTGAAACAGACAATTATGGGCTCTTCATCCTCATTCCTCTGAAAATACGAAAGATCGTCATTAATATGGGAAACTACTTAAATATACAAGTTAGTAATAATATCTATTAGCTACCACAATTCTCTTCATCAATACCGTTTTCCATAATATTGCAATGACTGGCTCTCAATGTCCTTCAAGCTGGGACACATACTGCAGCTTGTGGCAGAAACAGGTAAGAGGATGATCACTGCCCAGGCAGACTTCCAGGCAGAAACAAGTCCTACCACATAGTGAATCATCATCACTGCAACAACACACTCCTAAGCCACCTAAATCCATAGACTGCCTGTCTTACCAGATTGCCACTATCTAACGGGAGGCTAGTCTACAATTTTGCTTACCAGAATGAGGCTACCGCTCCAGAATAATGTTTCCCCTTCTGATGTCTGTTCTGCAAGCTACATGTATACAATTCTCTGATTTAAAAAATTGTGCGTGTCAAGTACATAGGAGTCCCCTTACTTTAACAGATATCATTTTAAAAGCAGTAGATTGACACTCTTGGGACCCTGACAGAGGTATTTACAAATTTGGGCTTTCAAAATTCAATCCAATAAGCCTACGTTAAAAATTTATCTTCAAACTACCTCACTATTAACATTACAAATACTTCTCTTAATTGCTGCAAGTAAACTGAAAATGCTTGCACTAGGAGTAATTTACAACAATAGTCAAACGGCAGATTTGAACTTACTACACTTTATGGAGTTTGCAGTCCACACCTTTCACTATTAAGCCCTTTCACTTGGTTTCAAATACATATGGGCAGCAGCATTTTGCACATACACTATGGCAAATAATAATAATACCAGAAATGATACGTAAAATATATCTAAAACATATATCCAACCTATTTAAGGATATGCCTTCCAAATTATATTGAGTTAAGTGGTTCAAGGCAGATATTCAAGTTCCTATAGCATTGAAAACATCCTATATGAGGAACATGTGAAAACACTTAAGCTAACCACTCTGAAAGCCACGCCACCAGTATATTTGGTCTCCCTTTGAATTAATTTTTTCACAACGGAGACTATTCATCAGCAAAGGATAGGATTATATTACATATATGTGCAAGCAAGCAGATGTGGAATTTATTCCCTCTTCTGATTGCTCAGTCAATATGAGTGAGGTAATTTCTACATCTTAAAGCACATGTGCACTAACTTAACCTCTCAAACGGCAAGCGTCCAAATTTGACAGCTTTGATATTCCGTCAAAATTCAAGAGGTCAAATGTGACCGCACACACCCACAGAACTTTAACCAATAACTACTTATGTTTAGAGACTACTTTTCTTTGAAGAAGTTTGGCATTATAGAATCAATATGAAATTTTCTATCCTTTGGTGGAATAATCAGTTACTTAGTCTATTGATATTTATTAAAAATCTATGTTCATTTCGTACGCCATTTTCGTGTGAATGTTACTGTGTTGATTTTTGGATTTTTCTAGTATCTTAGTAAAGTGTTTTATTATAAAATTGTAGTGAAAGTTTTTGTGTGAATATAATTTATCTTTCTATGTAAATAATTTCGAGTAATATATAGAAATAATTGTGATTTTCATGCTGACGATATACTTTACAACTGTACAATTGTTACTGTACAATTGTTTTAACCAATTACATTGGTCCTTCGAGAAGCCGGATCGGGTTTAAGGAAAACTAGGAAGATGCCTTCAAATACAAGATCAAAATCAGTGCAGTCGAAGACTACGAGTGAAAGTAACGCCACTACGGGTACCAGTACGACGGATTGGAGCATGAACACGCCGAGTGATTCTACAAACACGACGGCTACTAACACGACAACTTCAGATCGATCGACGCTTACAAGAGCATCGCCCAGCAGCGTACACAGACAACCCGTACTTCCCATAACCCATACCACCCCCCCGACACGAACCATCGAAGCGTCAGTTCCTCACCAAGAAGAAAGCCATCCAACGCCGCAGATTCAAGAAAGAAGTGTCGCAATGAAGACTCTGCAGCAGCCTCACCCTAAGAAGACGACCCGCGATCCAGACACGCTTTCCGTTCGCTCGTCGCATAGGAAGAGAGCAGAAGCGCAAGCAAAAATGACAATGGCATTAAGGGAACTAGAATTGGCAGAAGCTCGGTCAAAAGTTGCTCAAGCGGAATTAGAACTGCTCACCGCGGAATCAGAAGAAAAAGATGGTGCCGGAGAAGAACTGTTCGAACGAACTCGAGAAGTCGAACGCTGGTTCATCCAGACCGGAGACATGCCTAATAAGAACCACAAACCAATAGATGCAGAAGAAAAGAAAAGTGACATCCAGGAACTAGCTTCAGTCATACTAAAGCTATCAGAAAAATCACGTGACACCGTTTCACCGAAGCACCTCGATCTCCCTCACTTCAACGGGGCCTGTGAAGAATGGTTAGCCTTCAAAAGATCATATGAGGATACGGCCGCTTCTTTCAGTAGCAATCAAAACCTAGCGCGCCTTAGAAATCCAAGGAAAAGTTAGAGAAGCCGTCCAAAGCCTGCTGTTCACCGCCGAAGACCCACGCGAAGTAATTAAGGGACTGGAAGCAAGATTCGGAAGACCTGGAGCACTAGCATTAGCAGAACTAGAAAAAATGAAGAACCTCCCAAGAGTCGGCGAAAACCCGAGCGACATATGCATATTTGCGAGCAAAGTAAAGAACGCAGTCGAGACAATCAAAGCCCTGAAGAAACCGCAGTATCTCAGTTCACCTGAAACGCTGAGAGTTATAGTAGACAAGATGCCGACGTCAATGAAGTTCCGTTGGTTCGCCTACCACAGAAGCAGAAGAGACGAGGAAATTCAGGAGCTATTACTTATCGAAGCGTTCCTAGAAACAGAAGCCGACATGTGCGGAGACTTCGCCCCGCCCAAAGCGTCCTCAGAACAAAGTAGAGGAATAAGAAAACCCGTTCATTTGGTACAAGAAGCGTCAAAAGAGAAATATAAGAAGTCATGTCCATTCTGTGGGGAAGAACACTTCGCACTAGAATGTAAAAAGTTCAAAGAAGCCAACCTGAATGGAAAATGGGATATGACCAAGAAGGCAAAGATATGCTTCAAGTGCCTTCGATTCAGGCACTCAAGGATCAACTGTAAAGCACCAGTCTGCAAGCTGTGTAAAAGATGGCATCATACCATCTTACATTCTGACAAACCACCGGCATCGATAGAAAAAGAAGCAAAAGACACCAATAGCACCTCAGAAGAAAAGGTCGCCTCAATTCATAACGCCAAAGGAGAAGAAAAGGCCTACCTAAAGATAATCCCCGTGAACCTCTATGGCCCAAAAGGACAAGTTCGCGTATTAGCACTACTAGACGAAGGGTGAACGGTCACACTCTTAGACGCAACAATTGCTGAGAAAATCGGAGTCGAAGGAAAGAAAGAAAAACTCACGATCGAAACCGTTGGCGGAAAGGTGTTAAGAAAAGATAGTTCACAGAAGATCGAGTTCAAAATATAAGGGGCTCATAGAAAAGAAAAGAGAACTATCGTAGCAAGAACCATCGACGACCTGAAGCTGTCTGAACAATGCATAAACAAGGACACCGTGAGAAACTGCGAGCACCTGAAGGCAATTGAAAATCAACTCCTCTACGTCACCGAGAGACCCAAGCTACTGATAGGCCAAGACAATTGGGGACTGATAGTGACAAGAAAGCTGAAGAAGGGCAAACCATCAGATCCTGTAGCTTCCCTCACGAACTTAGGGTGGATGTTACACGGATGTGAAACAGGAGCAACTGCCACAGTACACTTCACTCATTATGGCAGAGCGACCACTGGCGAGGAAGACATAGAAGACCTCGTCCGAGAACACTTCCAACTAGGTCTCTCGGGATCCAAAATCGTTCACCATCTAACGACAGCGACAGAAGAGCATTAGAAACCCTCGAGAAAACTACCAAGAAACTGCCAAGCGGTCAATATGAAACGGGACTCCTGTGGAAAAAAGAAGATGAACGCCTGCCCAACAACTACAATCAAGCTGGTCAGCATCGAGAAAAACTTGGATCGTGATCAAGAAGCAAGAAAGCACTACGAGGAGCAGATCCTGAGTCTAATCGAAAAAGGATACGCAGAGAAGGCTCCAGAAACCTCTAACAAAGGAAGGACATTCTACCTACCCCACTTCGCTGTTGTACACCCGGTCAAGAAGAAGCTAAGAATAGTGTTCGACGCAGCTGCCAAGTATGAAGAAAAGAGCCTCAACGACGCCTTGCTCTCGGGCCCAGACTTGTTACAATCACTATTCGGAGTACTGCTGCGTTTCAGAGAGGGACCAGTAGCCGTCATGGCAGACATACAAGACATGTTTCTCCGAGTAAAAGTCAGAGAAGACGACCGAGACAGTCTCAGGTTCCTGTGGCGCGGAAACCGAAGAACCGGCAAGCCTGAAGAGTATAGAATGTCTTCAATCATCTTTGGGGCAGCGTCATCACCTGCAACAGCAATATACGTAATGAACAAGAACGCAGAGGAATTTAAGAACAATCATCCTGGAGCAGTGAAAGCAATTAAGAGAAATCACTACATGGACGACTATCTGCAGAGCTTCGCATCTACAACCGAAGCAAAGAAGATATCCAAAGAAGTGAAAGACATTCACGCAAGAGCAAACTTTCATCTGAAGGGATGGGCCAGCAACAACTCGGGGGTAATATCAGAAGTAGAAGACGCAAACAAAGAAAACTCCTTACAACTGACCAAGGAAGAGAAGACTCTGGGACTAAAATGGCTGGTGAAAGAAGATGCATTAGCCTTCAACGTCGGGCTACGCAACACGCCGGAGGACCTGCAAGATGGCAGAAGGACTCCAACAAAAAGAGAAGTCACAAGCGCAATAATGTTCACCTTCGATCCAATGGGTTTTGCTACACCGGTTCTAATACAAGGAAAGAAACTAATCCAAGACATCTGGCGAAAGAAAATAGACTGGGACGAACCAATCAACAAAAATCAAAAAGAAGCCTGGATGAAATACCTGTAAGAAGTGTCAACATTAACAAGGCTGAAGATCCCGAGATGCGTCTCACCCAAAGGCAGAAAAGGACAGCTACACACGTTCTCCGATGCGAGTGAAGAAGCCTATGCAGCAGTAGTCTACTGGAGAATAGTCGAGCCCGGAGGAAAGGTCCATGTCTCCATGATCGCCGGCAAAGCAAGGGTAACGCCGACGAAACCTGTGTCAATTCCGAGGCTAGAGCTACAAGCGTCGTTACTCGGAAGCAGACTAGCCGCCACAATCGAAGAGGAATCAGAGCTCGACATATCGAAAAAGGTTTACTGGACCGACTCCAGCACAGTACTACAGTGGATAAAGTCAGAACCAAGGAAGTTCAAAACTTTTGTGGCCAACCGACTCGCCGAGATCGAAGAAAGGTCCAAGCCAGAAGACTGGAGATGGGTGCCAACCAAGGAGAACCCAGCAGACGACGCCACGAGGGGAACCCCAATCGAATTCGACCACAACGCCAGATGGTTCAAAGGCCCGTCATTTCTCCGTCGACCAGAAGAAGAATGGCCGTTTCACGAAGAAGAGATCAGACCAGAAGAAGAAGAGCCGTAAAGCGACCACCACCGCCGCACGCCAGAAGGATGAGTCCTGGAAACCACAAAAAATCCAGAAGAAAGAAGCGCAAACTGCAATCCCGTCGACCAACAGAAGTGAAAATAAGCGCCTATACTCACCCATAGAAGCAGAACACCTAAAAAAGGCCGAAGAGATATTAATAAAAATAAGCCAGAGCGATAGTTTCGCATCAGACATAAGAAAACTGAAGTCGGAAAAGCCATTAGAAAATTCGAGTCGACTCAAGAAAATCGACGTTTACATTGGAGACGACGGAATAATTAAATTAAGGAGCAGAGCAATGAAATTCCACGACCAAAACGAAAGAATAATGAATCCTATCATTTTAGACGGAAAACAAAAAATAACTCGTCTAATAATACAACACTATCACAGGAAATTCCTTCACGGAAACACCGCTACAGTAATGAACGAAATTCGTCAAAGATTCTGGGTCTTGGGTTTAAGAGCAACTCTAAAAGCGGTCGCACACAGCTGTCAATGGTGCAAGACAAAGAAGTGTTCACCAGAGATATCACCAACGGGAGATCTACCGAGTGAAAGATTGCAGCATCATCAATTCCGTTCTCCTGCACAGCTGTAGACTACTTCGGGCCGATGCAAGTCACCATCGGAAGAAGAAACGAGAAGCGCTGGGGAGCCTTATTTACCTGCCTCACAACCAGAGCAGTACATTTAGAGCTGGTACCTTCTCTCAGCACCAGCTCAATGATCATGGCACTCCGACGAATGGCAGCCAGAAGAGGAACTCCGAAAACCATATTTAGTGACAACGGGACTAATTTCGTCGGAGCAAAAAGGGAATTAGAAGAGGCCGCACAGGAAAAGAGCATCCAGTGGAAGTTCATCCCCCCGGGAGCTCCAAACATGGGAGGCGCCTGGGAGAGGCTCGTACGAACAGTTAAGACGGCGCTAGCAGTATTCCTCAACGAGAAGAGCCCGCCCGAGAAAGTGCTCCATACGCTAATGACTGAGGTTGAACACATCGTCAACTCGAGACCTCTCACCCCGATCAGCATGGACCCAGGAGACGAGGAGAGCCTAACACCGAACCACTTTCTGCTGGGAAGATCATGCGGAGCTATGGCGCCGGGAGAGTTCAGCGACACGGAGCTCATCGGAAAGGCAAGCTGGAGAACCACCCAGAGACTCGCAGACCACTTCTGGAAAAGGTGGATTAAAGAATACTTACCTCTCCTGATGCCAAGGAAACTCGAAGGGAAAGGAACCAGAGACCCAAGGGAAGGAGACATCGTGCTAATAGTGGACGCCACATTACCGCGAAACTCATGGCCTCGCGGTGAAATCGTCAAAACCTATCCCGGACCAGACGGAAGAACCAGGGTGCTGGACGTGCGGACATCGGGTGGAATACTTCGCCGTCCAACTCGACGTGTCATCGTGCTGGTGCCAGCGGAGTCGTCGCCTCCAGAGGATGCAGTGCTACGCACCGTGGGGGAGAATGTTAGCGACGACAAAGTGAATTCGAACATTTAATCTTAATTGTTTCTTATCAGTGATTTAAAACTAAGTGTTAGCATTTAATCTTGATTGTTTCTTATCAGTAATTTAAAACTAAGTGATAGCATTTAATATCAATTGTTTCTTATTCGTAAAATAAAGCTAAGTGTAAAGACGAATTGTGCTGATAACAGGAAAGTAAATTAATCACTTCAATTCTTATCTTAAAATAACTTACATGAATCTATTTAATGTTATTTAGGTCTGATTAGAACATTAGACGCAAGTATGAGCTTATTTTTTAGTAAAATTTCTTTTATCATAACTTTAAGAGCTATTAACATATAAGTGATTTATATAATTCTTTTTCCTTTAAAGTAATTCAAAAGAAACATGTCAATTAATTACTTTATAATGTAATTTCATTATGAGATAGATTTAAATTTCATGAAAAAATATTGTATAGATTCTTAAGCATTATTCCTGAAAAAGCGTTGTACATTCCTGCCTCTTGGCGGCGCTACTTGTATGATTCGGCAAAAAAATACTATCCTACTCCGGAACTAAATCGTGAAGCGACCGCGAAACTATTTTTATTTATTATAAGTGTAAAATAAAGGTTTGTTGAATGATTTATGTTCAGAATGATAGAAATAAGTTATATCTATTGTTAGGAATAAATAAAAATGTTGTAAGGTATGTTTTACCACATTTATTAAGGAAATTGTAAATCTCTCTTAGAAAGGGCTATTCTGTGCTCTGATTGGTCGATGGATGATGTGAAAATTCACTAATGCCGTGTGCGAATTTCTCTCAATTCTGAATGGTTACAGCTGCCTATAAAAAAGGGGCGTTTT
This sequence comes from Parnassius apollo, assembly GCA_907164705.1. Taxonomy (NCBI): domain Eukaryota; kingdom Metazoa; phylum Arthropoda; class Insecta; order Lepidoptera; family Papilionidae; genus Parnassius; species Parnassius apollo. The sequence continues at coordinate 1,038,869 of CAJQZP010000965.1, read as the reverse complement.
TTCGTGGTAAAGCATTCCAAATCCGGCAATATAATAATAAGGAATCAAGAAATAAAATAAGAAGAAACTCTCAAGAAGTGTTATTTATTGCTCATCTAACTGCTACTGTATGCTCTCCAGTTAACATCCCGCCAGCAAACCCGCTCTATTTATCAACGCTCCCTTACACGAGCAATTACACTTGGTATATATTTTTTGTTATCAACATACAATAAAATCTTTTTGTAATGAAGTAGAACCTGCCTTTAGTTTAGACCACAGGATAGAGAATTTTGTATACATTATATAATACCAAACTGCTTCATAGAAAACTAGTCTCTAAATATAAGTTTTAATGGTTTAAAGTGCTGAGGGTGGGTGCGGTTGCATGCGACCGATCGGGATTTGCCCGACGCATGCAACTGCATGGGATTTTTATGGGGATTGCAGGGTTAATAGTTCAATGGAATGTTTTAAGTGGGTCAAACCGCTGGTGATTTTAGTGCGATCCATGGTTCAAGGCTAAATGTTGTTTTTCAGGTTCTGGTTGTATTTACATACATAATACATAAACACTCACGCCTGTCACCCAGAGGGGTAGACAGAGAATACAGACTTCCATATGGCACGATCCTGACACACCTCTCTCGCATCCTCCACTTAAGGGTACTTTTAATTTGGTCCATTTTCAATATATCGCCAATTTGGTCTATAAACTTCCGTCTAGGACGTCCGTATCCGACTCTTCCATTCACTTCTGCAACATAAATTAGCTTTGTCACACTTTCCTCACTCATTCTTTCTAGATTACCAAACCACCGAAGCATTCCTTTCCTAATCCTGGTCATAACATCAACTCATCATCATGGTTGTATTTGTCACTTTAATGCTGCACCTTAGTCTAACCCTGATCTATCGCATTTTATATCAGGTAAGTTGTATATGTATATTATTTCAGTGATAATAACTTTAATTTGCAGGGTTGGGTTTACAATTCGGTCGCCTGAATTTGAAGATTCTGTCACTGTGGGGGAGTCAAGGGAGTTTATCTGAAGCACCCAAGTACAGCGTCGAAGTATTTTTAATTATTTTAAAAAATATTGGTAAATGACTAATTTAATTACGTTTTTGACGTTTCATCTGTCAATGTCATATCGATATATAGTACTGAATCGATCTAGTGAATCGATATTTCACCCTGGAGAATCGAGATCGAATCTTTTTCTGTTTTATTAATATTTGTAACATTATTTACAATTAGTTTAATGTACCCCAACTTGTAAAGAATGACAGTTTTTATTTTAATTATTCAATGTTATCTGTACTTTATTGTATCTTTTGATATCGTAAATATAAAATTTTAACGCAAATCAAAAAAAGATTGATTTTTGCGAAATCGATCTTTAAGATTTCGATTTTTTTGTGAATCGATTCATCCAATTTCGATTTGAATCGATTAAAAAATATGTAAAATTAAATCGCTATGCCGGCCATTTTGTTGACAGCTTTTCCTCATAGCGTTGCTTCCGAGTTTCAGAATTTTGGTGAATAGTGAAATATTTGTGGCGGCGGAATACTGCTAAATATCGCAAAGATTTTTTCTTACAAATGGTGGCAACCATAAATTATGTTTATAAATTGAAGTAGTTATGAAAGTTACTAATTTGGTGTTATATCGAGTACAATAGCGAGCGAAGCGAGCCTGGGATGTGGAGCTAGGCGTGTGTAACTCTTTACGGAACTGACTCACTGATTCGAATCACTAAAGTGTTTCAGTTTTTTGGTTTTTAAAAAGATTGGTTCAGTAACAATGTTTCAAATGCATCATTTGGATCTGGAACTAGAACATTACTTTGCTCATTTAGTGCGACGCGTCTCGCTCGCAAGGCGACTGAGCCACAAGCGAGAGAGTGGCGAGTGAGCGCGGAAATAATAACAATTTATACAAATCAGAAAGAGATGACAAATGAGAAGTGTATAACTCAACTCGTACGGATTTTAGCTATAGTTATTCATGCACGTAAAAATGACCACTAAGGCGCTTACGTATCAAATACTATACGGTCGTCTTTTGCATATAATGTTTACATTAACAAGTTGTCCTTTTACGTTGATCCGGCACTAACTTGTCAAATTGTTTATGTTCGTTTGCGCCTGTTTACGAAAACATACTGAGTTCTGTTTAGGATTTCTTTGCGTAGTGATTATTGTGACTTACTTTCTTCCTTTTCATCATAAATAATACGCCAGCTTGCCATAAATTAAGGACTAGCCGGCAGTCCTAAGTCTGAATAAAATATAAAGGAGGATCGATTTTATATACAACCTTATTACGGTACACAATAAATCACAATAACTAAATATATGATAAAAATAACCTAAGCACTTATATCATTCAGCATTGTTGCCACATAACATTTCACTGAATCAGTCAGTAATAAACGCCCGCGACGCAACTTAATGCATTCGTAACATTCTGTATTTTATATATTTTGAGTCGATGATCCAAATGAGCCAAATGAAACATATCAGTGCTTCGGAACATTTCAGTGATCGAGATGCAAATGTTCCAATCGCAAAAATGATACACTTTGCCCACCTCCACGTGGAGCACCCCGACTCGGACAGGTTAGGTTAGAAGAGGATGACGGGGTGTGTGAGCGAGCGAATAGACCCCGTCATCCTCTTCGTGGTTATTTTTTTGTAAACCACTCAAAAGTAGGAGCCCCGCTTCGCGGGGCTCCGTCGACCGGACTTCCCTCGACTGCACCACGTTAAGTGGCGTGGGGCTTCCAACCCCCAACTCTCTCTCCCCATAAACCAGGTTAAAATTGTCATAAAAAATACGAAACATAACCTCAAAGTGAGATTTTATAAAAATTAATAAAAAAAACTAAGCACGTCCGGCAGAAAGTGGAAGTAGGGGGTGACTCTACAACTCCTCCCCCTCCACCCACGCCACCCCCCATCCCCAAATTCAGGCGACCGAATTGTAAACCTTACCCAATTTGCAATATTACGAAGTATTATAAAAGTCAAACTTACAAAACTATTCGACAATGTTTTATACAAATTTTGGAGGTTGTTTTTTAATATAAACATGCGTACATTGACGCTTAAACAAACTCTACAAATTTCACTGAAGGCCATTCCTGTATCTTATACTAATTCTGTTTTCATTAAAAAATCACAGACCAGACCAGATAGAGAAATAATAATCCTAAGTTTTACAAAATATTAAAATAACCTCTCGAGCGCCCAAACGTCAAACGTCATAAAGTCGACAAGCGCCCCGGCCATATTTTGCGTATGAATTTAAGTTGGCGGTCAACGTTTAAATGCTGATTTCGACGTAAATTCATTTATGAACACTAATCAATATATATATATTTTCAGAATCTGCATGAAATTTGCTTTATTTTGTATATAAAATTAACTAATTCTAATAGCAAGTGAAAATATTTCAAGCGGTCTAATCACACAAATGTGTAAATGTATACACATATTTGTAAAAAAGTGCATTTAAAAATCAATATGAATCATTAATACCATTATAAAAGGTCTTATAATGTTATTTATTAGTTATTTTATTAATATAAATAGGTAAAATCATCCTCTTCTCACAAAATTAGTCAAAGAAATAGATTTGAAAGCGAAGTTGCGAAAGCAAAATAATATCCTTGCAACAGATGTGAGTTCAAAGCCATTTTTGGCCTTGATTAGCCACTTAAAATATTTTTTTGTGGTCCCCTATTATGCTCAACTTGTTAACGAGTTTCTTTTATAATACATCGCGTGTTTTAAGTAGTCAGATCTTCCATAATCTCACGAAACAAAAAAAAAATCCACAAAAAATACCACTGCTAAAGATAAGGCTGTAAAAAATAAACTGTTTGATAATTTTATAAATGAATTATTTTGTCAATAACTATAATGAATATGAAATGAATAAACATAAACACATATTTCTAATGATTTGCTAGAGTTATTAAAATCAACTAAAAACATTGACGAAATTTCGAACCAAACTGAGAATTAAGGACATAAAATGTATAGAGTCGTCTTTCGTCAAATATTTTATATTTATTTGTAAAGGCATATATTAATATATTAAATTCATCGGTGTTTTTATTTTTACATTTTTATAAAAAGTAAAGTAAGGTAATGTTACAGCCTATATACGTCTCACTGCTGGGCTCAGGCCTCCTCTCATTTTTGAGAGGGTTTAGGGCAAGGAAATGTCCGCCGCGCTGCCCAAATGCGTGTTGATGAACTTCACATGTCTTCGAAATATTTTTTTCTCTTATTTCTCAGACATGCAGGTTTCCTCACGATGTTTTCCTTCACCGCCGAGCACGTGGTAAATGAGCACTTAAAATTACAATTAACAATTTCATTGGTGCCGGCGGGGATCGAACACGGGTTACTCGCATTCTGTTATATTTAAAGCGAGTGTTAACCACTGAGCTACCACGGCATACACACACACTTACATTTTATGTTTAGTTTAATTTGTTAATGGTGAAAAATATTTTTTAATTTTTTTTAAATGGTTTTTATGGGTCAACTTGACGAAAATGAAAGAGTGGCAAAGTTGGATAAATTGTAAAATAATAACAAAACAAAAATTATAAAAAATTATAAAAAAGACAAAAACATACGGGTCGAATTGAAAACGTCCTACTTTTAAGAAGTCGGTTAAAAGGCTTAAAATTATTATTTAGTGGCGTGATGTTGCGCAAAGTAAGTAAACGGGCACAAAGTCACGTTGCAATCAGGGCAATAAACGCGGGTGCATTTACGGCATTCAAATCCTGAGAAACATGGTAAAATTTTAATTTCAAATACATTTACTTTATAAACGTAAGTACAACTTGTTAAAATATCACAGTGAAGTACTTACGACATATTGAAGTACTGTCACACTATATGTCTTATCCTGCTGTATAGCTAAATCTGAAAACAATTTAAAAAACTAAGCATCCTTACAGTAGGTATATATATATTTAGCGTTTCCACGACTTCTATGTTCATTTGTAAATTTATATTTCGCCGCCATTATGAATTCAGAATTCGGGGCGTCCCGCCACCGTATCACGGTTATTCGAGACATCCTCTTATAATTTTGTTATTTAGATTTACTTTAAGCACTGTGTGTATATCTTTTTTTAAGGTATAACAATAGTTCAGGATAATTTCTCCCATTAGGAGAAACATTTTAGCAGAAATATTTCATATATCTTAAAATCTAAAACGATTTTTGCAACGGTTTTGTTTGGCTAGGCAGATGGTCTAATTTAAATACTGTAAAACAAGTTCGTGGTAGCAAAACTATAATGAAAATAATATTACGATATATTATGAATAACCTTAGCTATTTACCAAAAACTTTCTTCTTGTGATACTCAAATTACAACACAATAAATTTACAGCTCGAAGTTAACTAAGCGTCCAAAGCGATATGACATCACCTACTGACAAGTTTAGCTGATTGTTTGTTTTAACAATCGTCGAAACTAAGCGTACTTGTGTATTAAATCTGTTAAACGTTTCATTAGCTTCAATATAGTATACGTTAGAAAGAGCCAAACATTGTTTCGGCTTTTCATTTTAATATTATTTGAGACAACTACGTCACCACCGTATAACGGTCGATGGGCGCTTATCGGGGGTAAAACAGTCCACCGTAAAACGGTGGCCGGGCGCTCGAGAGGTTAATATCACTTTTATAACTAGATCCCGTCAGGGTAAATGTATTCTGTGAATTAGATAGTAGCTAGATACACGCGTCAGACGGACAACCAGACAACCACAGACTTCGGAAAACTTTTTATTATTAACTGGCTTTACGACTCTGGGTTCTAGCCCTTCTGAGCCTATCATTTCATTCAGAATCATTTTCATATTTTTATTGATTTTCTTCACAATATGCTTATGCGTCACATTGCGAAGCCTTGGGAGATTTTGGCGACAGCTCATTGCAGCGGACTGAGATGACGACAGCCACTCAAGTTCATAAGGCGTCCAAGCGGTCAAAATAACTTGAGGTTTATATCAACAACAAAGCACTTGTTTCGTCATTTTCTCTAATAGTTCATGCACGCGGACTTTTAATTCACAAAATCACATCACTTTTACGAATCGAAATCCACTTCAAGACATTATTCAAGCGACAAAACAAGAGCGACAATCCATCTACGGCTAAGTTCCCGCCAAAACTCACGGACATATTATATAGTACATTAATAACACAGAACACTGTTACTTCCTCCTATTGTCATACTTTATGGGCATGCCGACCTATATCGGCATGCCCATAAAGTATGACATTGACAGGTACTGTCTGTACTACTAAGAAATTCAGGACTTGATTTTACTGACAGCTGTCGCAGAGATCAAGCTATCTTTTATGAACTATAAGCTATGGAGCTAAGGCGACAACGCTCTCTTGAAGAACTACAGACCGATTTCCCTTCTGAGCCGCGTCTACGTGCTGTTTTCGAGAGTCATTACGAATCGTCTCGCACGCAGACTCGACGACTTCCAGCCTCCCGAACAAGCCGGTTTCCGAAAAGGCTTCAGTACCATAGACCACATACATACCCTTCGGCAGATTGTACAGAAGACTGAAGAGTACAATCTGCCACTTTGCCTGACGTATGTGGACTATGAGAAAGCCTTTGATTCCGTCGAAATTTGGGCGGTGCTGCAGTCCCTTCAGCGGTGCCAAGTTGACTGTCGGTATATCGAAGTGCTGAAGTGTTTGTACAGTAGGGCTACGATGGCTATCCGAGTACAGAACCAGAGCTCGAAACCTATCCAACTGCAGAGAGGTGTAAGACAGGGTGACGTTATATCCCCGAAACTCTTCACCGCTGCTTTGGAAGACGTTTTCAAGCTACTGGACTGGAAAGGATACGGTATTAACATCAATGGCGAGTACATCACTCACCTTCGATTTGCCGATGACATAGTCCTTATGGCAGAATCGCTGGAGGACTTAAGCACTATGCTCAACGACCTCAATAGTGCCTCCCAACGGATAGGTCTTAAGATGAACATGGACAAAACAAAGATCATGTTTAATGTCCATGTCACACCTATGCCGGTAGTTGTTGGGAGCACTATGCTCGAAGTTGTTGACGAGTACGTTTACCTGGGACAAATAGTCCGACTAGGTAAGTCCAACTTCGACCGAGAGGTCAATCGACGGATTCAACTCGGCTGGGCAGCGTTCGGGAAATTACGACATATCTTCTCGTCAGGTATACCTCAATCTCTAAAAACTAGATTGTACAACCAGTGCGTGTTGCCAGTGACTCAGACTTGACAGTCGACCAGACAGTAGACTCAGAAATGAGGATATCCGCAGTAAAACTAGAGTGACCGACATAGCCCAACGGATTAGTAAGCTGAAGTGTCAATGAGCCGGCAATATAGCTCGAAGAACCGATAACCGATGGGGAAGAAAGGTTCTCGAGTGGCAGCCTCGTACCGGTAGGCGTAGTGTAGAGCGACCCCCCACTAGATGGAGTGACGACCTGGTAAGATATGCAGGAAGTCGATGGATGCAGGTGGCTCAGGACCGTGCTTTGTGGCATTACTTGGGGGAGGCCTATGTTCAGCAGTGGACTTGTGAAGGGCTGTGATGATGATGATGAAGCTATGGAGTGTAGAAGTAAGGAATACCAACTCCCATAGTAGAACAGTTGAAAAAGTGGTCATCTGTAAGCAGTAAATAACAGCTCAAAAACTCTCCACAACAGCGTTGGAGTAGCTACTGGGATGAAATGAACTTAGCAGTTGTCGACGTTTTAAGTGTGGTGCTAAACTGCTCAGTAGCTCTAAAATCTAAAATAATTTTATGTAGTAAATATTATAACCTCGAAAAAATGGTTTATGCCACTAATATTTTTCGGTGCGTTCTTTAAAATTTACCCCGTACTTATAGTGGCGTTACCCTTATTTAATGGTTTTTATGGACACTTTTTAATACACAGTCTGTACTCCTTTCTCTACACTCCATACATTAAGCGACAGTAACTAACAAAATGGCGACTGAGGAAAGGGGCAGGAAATGCGAGGGACGAGGGAAACGTCGCGTCGTGTAATGAATTGCTCACTGCATTTTATACGGTCATAGATTATTGTTGAATGATTACCAGCCGTGAATAATTAATAAATTAATAGTTAATAAAATGTAACCTTTTTTTATTTAACTGGCATTATGGCCCTGGGTTCTAGCTCTTCTGATCCATTGTACTAAATTACATATAGTACGGTCAACTAGCAGCGATCCGAGAGGTTACTTACCTTAAAAACGACTGTGGAGTTGACAAACTATTATCTATCGCTTTCCATCTTGTGTATTTGTCGTAACGTCTCGTTTTCCCCGCAAAAACATGTCAAGGTCAAGACGGGTTCGTCAACATTCGGGAAGCCATTTTAGTATTCGTTGTTTATTAAACTATTCTTATTTTGTTTCGTTTATAATTTTTTTCATAAAGAGTAGTTAATGATGGATCCACATACAAGTACGTTGAGAGAAATATAAAAAGATTTTACTTCTCCGAAAAAGAAACGTCCCAAGGTATGTATAGTAATAGGATATATTATACTAACGTTGTGTAGTAGTCTTAATTAAGACTTCTTGATTCAGAGTGTACTTTAATGTTATTTAAAACAGCTAGTGTTATAATAAAACTTTTTTTATTTATTACAGATGCATGTAAGTAAAGTATGCATATTATTTTAATTTAATTATTAATTTTTTGTGACTAGTTTTACTGTAAATTAAAAAAAATATGGTTATTAATACCGACAAATATGTTAAAGAAACTGGGCCTAATCATAAATACCCATACAGCAAAGACATGACCCAGAAAGCATTTATTAAATTTAAATCTACATTTTACAATAATTGAAAATTTTTTTTTTGGTTTGCTAGAAATTTTTAAAACTATATTGTCTACTTAAATATATAATCTAACTATAAAAAAGTTTCGCACCTTGCTATTCCTAATAACCTGCATTAGTTTTGTTTACGTTTCCAACAAGTACAACATTTTTGCGCCGTCGATACTACTTGGTATCAAGAATTATTTTAAAAATATTAGAAAATTAAATTACAAAATGTATAAGTAACAACTAATTATTTTACCCCCAATTATGTCGCAATCTGTTGTGAAAAGTAGTTTATCTACCCTTGGCCGCTGTTACCGTTACCGCTGATTTGGATAGTAATCTTTCTGACGGCACTGAAGTTGCGGGTTTTATGAGATATTTACTAGCAACGGAGTATAATTTCGAGAAAACCGATTTCATTTGCGCCCATTGCTCAAACGTATCCTTTTATAAGGCACATACTGAGCTTTTTCGTCTCTGTCCAAGTTCATGTACCTGATTTGTCAGGTTTAAGCTAATTTACGGTGATGGTTCCAAAAAACGGTGGTGGTGGCGAGTCATCAGTTACAGTGCTTTTTATGAAAGAAATTGCTCATGCACATGAATTTGAGTCCGTAAGGCATAAGTTTTTAAAACGTCGGTCTAAAATTATGGATATGGCTAAAATATGACTATTTAGAATATTTTATCTGCCGAATCTGTTGTTCAAAACATGTGTAATTTACTGATACAACCCCTTTCATTCTATTGCTAACTTCTAGTACCGCAATTCTGGATTCATAATTAATTGGGAATACTGGTACAATCTGATTTGTCGTGCCTGTACCAGATTAACTATTTTTCCAATTCCATTTGATTTCGTTTCATCCCACATAAGTATCCGGAATTGCAGTTTCAAAAACACAATGGTTTATCCAAATTTCCAATAGAATATCGCATTTTAGATTTGGGAATCTATCAGGTCCGTTTCAGTGGTATTTATGTTTTTTTCGTTTTCAAGAATACACCCCAGTCTTATTGTTGGATAATTAAATCATTGTCCAGATTTTGTTATCTTAATGATCCTAAAGTATTTGATCCTACTTAGATTCCTCCTGAGTCTCGTATTTGTCTAGTTGTAGGTTTTTAGATGTTACTATGAATTACCGCTAACAGTAATTTTTGATCCCAATTTTCCTAAAATATTTTACACATCTCTTTGTCATTCCGCTAGGAGATTGTGGCATTTCTGCAGAACCAAACAAGCAGAGCACCTTTGTTCATGTAAGCTTAAGATCATTTCTTATTCGCTTTTTTCCTGTCTGCTCTATTGTACTTCTATTCCGATCTTTTATTTTTTTGGTAGATTATTAAGTATGAATTTGTTGTAAATTATTCTGGCATATAGAATTTGGTACATCTTGAGATGTGCTTGGAACACCCTTTTCAAGCGCAGCCGAAGGCACAATTTACATAATACAATAAATAAATATAAATAATAAAGTGCAACTTACGTTCAAAAACAAACTTCTCATCTTATTTGGACTTAGGATGCTTTTGTTTTTGATAATTGAGCGGAACAAAAGCATAAATCCAGATCAGATTGTATACCTTTGAATTAACCTGGACTTAAAACATGTTAACGAGTTCAAAAGCATGTAGTTTTTTTAGTTGGACTTAAAAATACTTTACCACCAAGTAGATCGATATTTTTTTGTTTCAATGACATTACAAAGTGAATGTAGAAAAAAATGGACTTAGGATAATACACCTTCGGTACGCAGATATTATTATTTCCTATAATAGTGGGTAATAACTTATAGAAAAGTTGGCCACACCGAAGATTTTAGGTTAAAATTTGCAATTGTTATTTTTGTACTTTTTAGCGATAAATTTACGTCTAGAGTACATTATACACAATTTATGTATTTTATTAAATGTTACAGACTGCCTAGTAACCGATAGTATGGTATACTTACGAATGAAAAGACAACCCCGCCATTTTCTTTTCACTATCACTTTTACACCCTAATACACTACACCGCACCATGTTTTAAATAAAAATGGTTGGAATACTACGTCTTAATTGTTCACAACAAAATATAATATGAAATACTTATCATAAAACACATAAAACCGTATTTTATACAAAGAATTTATCACACTACACGTTAGCTGTCAAACTTTATTTAGCAAAGTGGTTTGCTAAATATTAAAAATGTCGACACGCTAAGCGAAACAAAAAATCTCATGGTTCTTTCTCATTTCTTTACACGACATCGGCGTAAGTTGCTCTTTCTCTTGTGTGACTGCGATAAAAGATATCACTTTGTCTATAGCATTCTCTGTCTACGTTTCTTGGTAACGGTCTTTGCACTGACTTAGAAGTATATGGACTGGGCATACCTACAAAATTAGCGTGACTACCTACAAAAATCTGGCGCGTAAAAGGGCCGCCTTATAGGGTTGTAACTCTGCAATATGCGCAGCTGATATCAATATTTTAACTAATATGAATTTTTTCTCTTTTTATATAATTGGATTTATTGCTTAATTTACTTTATTCCGTAGGTATGTACATAGAAACAGGGCTGAATTTTCAATCGTCAAATAACTTATCTGGCGAATAAATGTGACCGACAGATTTATATAAGTATTATTATCTCTATGGGTCTTTGTCGTTAGTTTTTCAGTGCTGTGCAATAAAAACTTATTTATTTAGAAAATAAGAACAGGTGAGCCGTGGTATTTTTTAATATATTATTAATTGGAAATGTGACTTTATAAGAGCATACAAATTTTAACGAATAATGTTACAGTCAACTGTCTTTGACTCTTGGAAATATGTGGGAGATATACGGCCATGGTCCGGTCGTAGATTCCGTTTTGTCAGTGGTATTCATAATAAATGTTGTTTTTGTCAAGGCTTTAGAATGTCAAGAAAAGGCTCCAAGTGAAGAAGGTCTGGGATACAAAGTTGTTTTGAAACTAACTAAAAATGTACCTGCTGGCTCTTTAGTTGTGTTTGATAACTTCTTCACTAGCATTCCCCTAATAGAGATCTTATATGAAAGAAATATTTACAGTGTTGGCACAGTGCGATTGACAAGGAAAGGAATGCCAGAAGAATCCACTTCAAAAAAATCTGGGTACAGTGAAGAGATGAAAATGAAGAAAAAAGAACAGATGAAGCTTGCGGTTAAACTATAGACGTCCGGTACTCGCGTACGGTGTTGGGAGGGAGAGAGGGGAGGGGAGGGGACATGGGAAGCCCCCCCTATCCTAACCCCGTTGCGGAAATGTATAGTTTATGAGTAATAATTTTTTTTGTAAATTTATAACCTCACTTTTTTTACAGGAATATTTACAAAAAGTTACTTCTGCAGCGACCGTACGGTGTTGGGAAGGGGGGGGGGGGGGGTCGTGGGAAGCACCCCCTACCCTTCCCCTGTTGCGGAAATGTATAGTTTATGAATAATATAATTTTTTTTGTAAATCGTAACCTCACTTTTTTATACAGGAATATTGACGCAAAGTTACTTCTGCAACTGTTTCGGCACTGCGGGAAGTGCAGCCCCTTCGCCCTTGCGTAGCAAATCACAGGCACCCATGCTCGCCTCCGCAGCTTCGGCTTATTGGTTGCCTTCGGCGACCAGCCTCAGCCGCTACGGCTCACTTAGGTGCCTGCGATTTGCTACAGCGGGCGGGGGCTGCTCTCCCTCCGTGCCTACTGCTTTACAAAAACACTCTAGGGGTAGGGCAGACAAGACTACGTGGAGTTGGGGTGTGCTAAGTCAGTTTTAGAACAGATTTGTCCAATCTTATCTATAAAGTCTGGTTGCCCTATACTCTGCTATGATAGTGGTAAATGAAATAATGTAATTTATTTGTTTTCTGAAAAACCCCTTGACTGCACCCCACTGCGAATTTCAATTTGTTGTGTATAACTCCCGTCTCCAGCCAAATGGATTGTCTGGGTCCGATTGATTAACTTTTTTATGAGTTTATCTGTGTTAAAAAATCAAATTGACATATTTGCGTTTCGTTATTGTAATTTTTAGTTTAATTTATTTTTATCGTAATTAATTCAAAAGGCATTTCTGAAATCCAAGAACAGTGTAAATGATTCGAGCTTAACCCTGACAATCCTCATAAATTGAAAACAAAATTAAAAATCAAGTACCAGACATCTACTTCATAATACAAGAACAAATTGACATATTTGCGTTTCGTTATTACACAGGTTTTAGTGAAATTTGTTTTTATCGTAATTAATTCTAAACGCATTTCCTCCAACTAAAAACAGTGTAATAGGTTCAAGCTCTACCCTAACAAGCCTCCTAGACTAAAAACATCAAAATCAAGTACCGGATGACTTTAGCCAACCCAAGCTTGCTCCCGGTAAGTTTACTTTTCGCTGTGACTCTCCAGTCGGATGTATAAAATGGCACGATACAAAAGATGTCCATATTTTGTCAACTGCAGTAAATCCATCTGAAGTTTCTGTCATCAAGAGAAGTCAAAAAAAATGGCAAACTGAAAGACATGTTCTGCCCTAAAATTTTCTACCTGAAATAATGTCTAAATTTACTTCATAATACACATTGCAACATTTTACATATTGAAAAATTTACTTATTCACAAAGAAAACATACGCCAGGCAATTTCATAAAGAAAAAGGGTGGTGTCTTTGGAATATCCGATGAGATTCGGCTCTCAAGCCCTGGTCAGCATCACGGTGAAAAGGGCTCATATAAGAGATGCCGTTTTTGCAGTGCGAGAGAAAAGGAGTTAGAACATACTTCGAATGCAAGATATGTCAACTGCCACTCTGCTTTGTGCCATGTTGGGAGTCGTTCCATACAATAATAAATAATTAAATATTTTTGTCAGTAAATTATTTATTTATTTTTATAATAATGTGACTATAGAAGAAAATAAGATACTTAAAAATATTTCAAAATTTCAATCACATTAAAATAATGTCACTTTACTTGGGCAAAGGTATAATAGCTCCCACATAAATTTCCAAAAAAACCCAGAAGTAAAAAAAAACAAATTATCGACTTAAGGAACTATAGGCCGCGCAGATAGAGAATGGATCTGAAAATGGCGGCGGGTACACATGGTACGGTTGGCAAAACAAGTTCTCAAACATCGATTTTTATTTATTTATTGACTTTTTTTGTTATAAATTATTCTTTTTCAATATTATTAATTAATAATAGTAGAAATAATGTCAAAAATATTAATAAAATAAATAAGGAGCAAGTGTACATATGACACTGGATTTTAAAATTTGTCTTTATTAATTGTTACATATCAGAATCAAATTACAAAAATACCACCTCACATATATTCAGAAAGTCACGTCATTGCCATTGTTCAATCAATCACAAATGTCAACGTTGGTAACAAAAACTTAACGAAAATAAATAACAATCAAACGTAACGCAAACAAATAACAATCAAACTCAACAAAAACAACAATGAATATCAACGAAAACTAGAAAATATAACTGAACGAATTTAACGATAACTCGGAGTGCGTCAAGTAGCGTGGAAAGCGAATCTTGACTGACTATTTTTTGTCTCAAAAAACAACATACGAAAGTTTGCTCACTTCTATAACTATCCTATTTGTGATGCCTTATTAAGGGTTAAACAACATCAATAGACAAATGAAACACATTACGATTATTTACACATTATTATAGATTACGTGGTAGAGCCATGTTGCAGTTATATTAGTAGTATAGTTGTAGTACGAATGGGTCGCTCGACCGGGGAAGGACCACACTTTAACAGAATACCAGCGTCAAATAGTAGCTTAATGCTGCCGTGTTTCGTATGGTGAGTGTAGAGAACTGGAGACCCTTTTTACAGGAAACGAGGCAGTCCGATGACAACGCATCTGCATTTTGATTCATAATCGAGGATAGATGTAGATGTCTATGGGCCACAGCAACCACTTACTATCAGGTGGACTGTGTGCTCGGTTGTCATACTATCATATAAAAAGAAATTTAATTCCAAATATTTTGCATTATGATTCCATTTTATAAATTATTCATTCATCAAAATTACGAGATATTGCTATTAATTTTATAAAATGTATTTACTCGGCCTCACATGCATTATGTAAACTATAATAGAGTTTTCCCCAAAATCCTCACTCCATCGAGATTCGAGACACTATACATGGGAAAAGGACTGATGAAGGAAGTATATTACTGACTTTTATATCACAGTTTAGTGAAGAGACAAAAGTATCGATTAACTAAGAAAGTATCGATACTTAGTAAAATACTCTAATAAAAGTATCGAGTACAAAAATACTAGGTATCGAAATAAAAGTATCGATACTACTCAGGTATCGATACTTTTTGCAGATCCATATAGATAACTCTCCTACGCTCAGCGAGACAATGTGTTTAGATGGTCTTAAAACATGCAAAAACTCTTCAACTGCGAAGAAAAAATATGTTGTAGTATCATTTCACCGTTAAGTAAACAAAACATGTGTTAAAACCACTAAATTTAATATTTGATAATAATTTACTGCCGCTGCCACGTGGCTGCCATTTCTATATAAAAGTCATATATTATGAAAAGTGAACCATACGGATGGGAAACGCACGAAACTACCTACTACCGGTTTTGATGGTTCTTTTTTTATTCAAATTAGTATTTTTTTATAGGATAGGGTGACAAACGAGCACACAGTCCACTTGATCGTAGTGGTTGCTGTGGCCCATAGACATCCACATCTATCCTCGATTACGAATCAAAATGCAGATGCGTTGTCACCCGTGAGGACTAAGATGGAATGCCTCGTTTCCTGTAAAAAGGGTCTCCGGTTCTCTACACTCACCATACGAAATACAGCAGCATTAAGCTACTATTTCACGCTGGTATTCTGTTAAAGTGTGGTCCTTCCCCGGTCGAGCGACCCATTCGTGCTACAACTATACTTCTAATATAACTGCAGCACGGCTCTACCCCGTATAGTATTACTTGCACTCATTTATTTTATTACTTATTTTATATAAACGACATATTTTAATCCGACCATGTTTCAAATATCGAAAGAAGTCTTCGACATTGTTAGTTGTACATTTAAAAGTACGGGACAACAGCAGGCATGGCGATTTCACATCGAATAATCTAAGAATCAATTTCTTGTGCCAAAAATTGATATATAGTACTGAATCGATGCAGTAAATCGATATATAACCCTAAAAATTCGAGATTAAATCTTTTTCTATTTTCTAAGAACTATAAAACTAGGGCTGATGCAGAGCCTTTTGCTAGCATCATAAACGGAGAGGAGTAAAAGTCTAAAGACATAACTATAAAAGATTCAATCAAATGGTGTGACATTGCGCAGATGTAAATTAGCGAATTAGTTAGATAGTAAAAAAAATCATATTCATATTTTTATTGTTTACAATCCTTGTCTGCGTTGAGCTACAAATATTGCCGTAAAAATTGTGTAAATTGGCCTACGGGTTACGGAGGAGATAGATTTCAAAGAATCGTTTTCTTGTGTCATGGGAGGTCTGCTCCAATTATTTATAATTAGTTGAATGTACTCAAACTAGTAGATAATGACAGTTGTCCTATTCAAAAACTCGCAAAACTGCTGTGTCCTTTGTTTCTTTCCTCTTCTTAATGGATTAAAGAAATAAAAAATAAGTTACGTTAGTAATCTGTACTTTGTTGTATCTTTTGATATTGTAAATACTACTCGTGCTGTTAAAAAGACTACAAAATATTGGGTCCTTACCTTTGTGTATTAAATCAACCGACACTACAGTACCAACCTTGAACCTGTGGGTGGTAATGTTTGGCTGTAATTAAATTTAGATTAAACATTTTTATTATTACCTTTGACACCAATATTATTCTACTTGAAAATATTTTAGAATTTCGATAAACTTACAAATGCAGTAATCTATCAAATTCAATTCATATAATATATAAATACACATACATTTACATAGGTAAATTATTTACTTTTGGCTGATCGTAGTGATTGTAAAACATCGTGTACATCGAAAAAAAGAAAGCTGGATGTTCCGGAAAATTCCATTAGTTGTCTCGAAAGTCACAATTTGAAGAAAATTCCTTATATAGCCCCAACTTGTCCTACTCCCGCTGCAAGTACGAGCCTACAATTAGAAAATACGCCAAAGAAAATTATAATGAAAAAATGACTTGACATAAAAACAATAGCATAAAAAGGCTTCAATCGCAAAACGGTATTTTAAAAAAAGTTACAAGTTTGCAAGAAATACTAGATTCGCTGACAGAGACATCTTCGATAAACAAAGAAAACAAACAGGTTCTAGAAAAGATAGGAATTGAAGAAAGTGAACTCTTAAAGAGACCAATACTTTTTTTAAATATTAACAATGCTATAAACATTACTAATATTCCCCTTAACCATTCGTAAAAAGCTTAAATTGCTTTTATTAGGAGTGGTTCACGCCAGTAGTCGAATGGCGGATTCAAACCCACGACCTATTTGAGTTCGCGGTCCGCGCCCTGCCATTAGGCTACTGACGCTTTTAAATACTTAAAAGTAAGATTGGAAAATTGCCCAGAGCTAAGATGTTTTGCCCTAACACTTACTTATTACTCACCAAAAGCCTATCACGTACGTAAAACTTTTGGAACATGTTTGCCTGTATCACGGACATTGACTGAATGGTACAACAGTACCATCGATCGATCTGATAAAAAAAAATGTATTGTACCTTGGTCATGGATGAAATGAAAATTAAGCAATTAACAGAATACCTACCATGCTAGCAGCCAGAGGCATAATGGCTATGTCGATTACGGGCTCGATTTTATATCGGATAATTCCGATGAAAGTACTGACGCATTAGTGTTTTTATTGGTCGGTATAAACACAACATGGAAATTATTCATAGCCAACTTTTTGATTAAGAGTACGAGCGCTGTATTAAAAGCACGGCTATTAATACAAGCTTTCTATCTTGTTCACGAAACTGGCATCGAAATAAAGGCGTTGACATGTGATGGTTCAAAAACCAACCTTGCCATGGCGGAAGAGTTGGGATGCTTTTAGGTCAGCACTAGTACCCTTTACTAAGAAGTACCCAGTAGGTACTTTACAAGAAGTATTAATGCCCATTAATAAAAATGCTACAGCATCAGTAACGTTCTCCGAATTGTCAGAAATGAAGTCAAATCCATAATTATCATAACCAAAATGTCTTTTAAAACTTGCATGGTACTCCGTCGATCGTTTTATTTTCATTTCATCTATCACTAATATACAACACAATTTCTTGTCAGGGTTACTCTCTAGTCTAAGTTTTAAAACAGTTAACGCTTTTTTTGTGTAGCCAAGTCGGCCATCAATTGTACTATACCACTTCGTTATAGCATGTGATGAAGGCAGACAAATTTCAAAACTTTTGATATTTCACACATATCGTTAAGCTTACGGTGAATAGTGATGTAAGTTAAAGCAAAATATCTTTCTGTGGAATACTTAGCCCTAGATAGATGTCACGGTTTTTTTAAGCAGCTGTCTGTTTAGAGTTTCACTTTGTTCAACTATTATATTTTGTAAAACTATTTTATTTTCCTAATTCATTAAATATTTTCCAGATAGTTCATTTAATAACTCTTGAAAATCAACACCTTTTTTAAGTAGCTTTTTAGTGATTGAAGCCTTATAATAAGAACAAAAATTTAGTTAACACCATCTAAGACGACAAACTGACATGACTTTTCTTTTTTACAAGTCTGATTTTTAAAATAAGTTAGCTAAACCTGTCATTTCGATTTAATGTTTTAAATTTTATCCTGCATAATTATAAAATATGTAAAAAAAATAAACTTCATCATCATAATCATCATCATCACAGCCCTTCACATGTCCGCTGCCGAACATAGGCCTCCCCCAAGTAATGCCTTAATAATAAATAAAATAATAAACTTACTTTCTATAATTTCAAAGTTTTTTACGAAGATATTTTTCAAATATTTAAAAAAAAAATAATTTCAAATAACACCTTGGTATTATTTATCTATATATTACTTACAATCTAATAAAAACATATGCGGACTATGGTGATTTGTTTATCGATAAAAATCTACAGGAGTAAAAGTGAAAGTTTCATGAGAATAAGGAGGCATGGAAGATATAAAACAGATAGCATTAGCTCAAGAATTATCAGAAACTATTTGAGAAGTCAGTAAATGACGATTAAAATAGTCAGGAGAAAAGGTGATGCTATTATAGTCAAACTGCAATTTTCCATATCCACTCGTATTCAGAAACTGCCATATATCAGCCGAAGACGTATTGGGCAGTTGTTCGTGAATATATCGGCGTTTAGCAGCTCGCACCACCTGATTGCATCGATTTCTTGCAGCTTTATATGCTTGCCACTTTACATCAGTGCGATTCTTCTTGTAAGCACGGAAAGTTCTATCGCTGTTAGCGACGACAAAGTGAATTCGAACATTTAATTTTAATTACTCCTTATCAGTGATTTAAAACTAAGTGATAGTATTTAATCTTGTTTCCTATTTGTAAAATAAAGTTAAGGGTAAATACTGATTAGTGCTGAAAACAGGAAAGTAGATTAGAACATTAGACGCAAGTATAAGCTTATTTTTCTAGTAAGATTTCTTTTATCATAACTCTAAGAGCTATTAACATATAGGTGATTAATATAATTTTTCTTCCTTTAAAGTAATTCAAAAGAAACATTAATATGTCAATTAATCACTATATAATGTCATTTCATTATGAGAAAGATTTAAATTTTATGAAAAAATATTGTATAGATTCTTAAGCATTAATCCTGAAAAAGTGTTGTACATTCCTACCTCTTGGCGGCGCTACTTGTATGTTCGGCAAAAAATACTATCCTACTCCGGAGCTAAACCGTGAAGCGACCGCGAAGCTATTTTTATTTTTTATAAGTGTAAAATAAAGGTTTATTGAATAATTTAGGTTTAGAATAATAGAAATAAGTTGTATCTATCGTTAGGAATAAATATAAATGTTGTAAGGTATGTTTTACCACGTTTATTAAGAAAACTGTAAATCTCTCTTAGAAAGGGTTATTCTGTGCTCTTATTGGTCAATAGATTCACTAATGCCGTGTGCGATTTTTTCTTAATTATGATTGGTTACAGCCGCTTATAAAAAAGGGGCGTTTTTTCGTGGTAAAATATTCCAAATCCGGCAATGTAATAATAAGGAATCAAGAAATAAAATAAGAAGAAACTCTCAAGAAGTGTTATTTATTGCTCATCTAACTGCTACTGTATGCTCTCCAGTTAACATCCCGCCAGCAAACCCGCTCTATTTTATCGACGCTCCCTTATACGAGCAATTACATTGGTCCTTCGAGAAGCCGGATCGGGTTTAAGGAAAACTAGGAAGATGCCTTCAAATACAAGATCAAAATCAGTGCAGTCGAAGACTACGAGTGAAAGTAACGCCACTACGGGTACCAGTACGACGGATTGGAGCATGAATACGCCGAGTGATTCTACAAACACGACGGCTACTAACACGTCGACTTCAGATCGATCGACGCTTACAAGAGCATCGCCCAGCAGCGTACACAGACAACCCGTACTTCTTAACAAGAACATTGCCGGAAAAGAATCAACACCGGGGGACGTAACCCATACCACCCCCCCGACACGCACCGTCGAAGCGTCAGTTCCTCACCAAGAAGAAAGTCATCCAACGCCGCAGATTCAAGAAAGAAGTGTCGCAATGAAGACTCTGCAGCAGCCTCACCCTAAGAAGACGACCCGCGATCCAGACACGCTTTCCGTTCGCTCGTCGCATAGGAAGAGAGCAGAAGCGCAAGCAAAGATGACAATGGCATTAAGGGAACTAGAATTGGCAGAAGCGCGGTCAAAAGTTGCTCAAGCGGAATTAGAACTTCTCACCGCGGAATCAGAAGAGGAAGATGGTGCCGGAGAAGAGCTGTTCGAACGAACTCGAGAAGTCGAACGCTGGTTCATCCAGACCGGAGACATGCCTAATAAGAACCACAAACCAATAGAGGCAGAAGAAAAGAAAAGTGACATCCAGGAACTAGCTTCAGTCATACTAAAGCTATCAGAAAAATCACGTGACACCGTTTCACCGAAGCACCTCGAACTCCCTCACTTCAACGGGGCCTGCGAAGAATGGTTAGCCTTCAAAAGATCATACGAGGATACGGCTGCTTCTTTCAGTAGCAATCAAAACCTAGCGCGCCTTAGAATAGCGATCCAAGGAAAAGCTAGAGAAGCCGTCCAAAGCCTGCTGTTCACCGCCGAAGACCCACGAGAAGTAATTAAGGGACTGGAAGCATGATTCGGAAGACCTGGAGCACTAGCATTAGCAGAACTAGAAAAAATGAAGAACCTCCCAAGAGTCGGCGAAAACCCGAGCGACATATGCATATTTGCAAGCAAAGTAAAGAACGCAGTCGAGACAATCAAAGCCCTGAAGAAACCACAGTATCTCAGTTCACCTGAAACGCTGAGAGTTATAGTAGACAAGATGCCGACGTCAATGAAGTTCCGTTGGTTCGCCTACCACAGAAGCAGAAGAGATGAGGAAATTCAGGAGCTATTACTTATCGAAGCGTTCCTAAAAACAGAAGCCGACATGTGCGGAGACTTCGCCCCGCCCGAAGCATCCTCAGAACAAAGAAGAGGAATAAGAAAACCCGTTCATTTGGTTCAAGAAGCGTCAAAAGAGAAATATAAGAAGTCGTGTCCGTTCTGTGGAAAAGAACACTTCGTATTAGAATGTAAAAGGTTCAAAGAAGCCAACCTGAATGAAAAATGGGATATGACCAAGAAGGCAAAGATATGCTTCAAGTGCCTTCGATTCAGACACTCAAGAATCAACTGTAAAGCACCAGTCTGCAAGCTGTGCAAAAGATGGCATCATACCATTTTACATTCTGACAAACCGCCGGCGTCGATAGAAAAAGAAGCAAAAGACACCAATAGCACCTCAGAAGAAAAGGTCGCCTCAATTCATAACGCGAAAGGAGAAGAAAAGGCCTACCTAAAGATGATCCCCGTGAACCTCTATGGCCCAAAAGGACAAGTTCGCGTATTGGCACTACTAGACGAAGGGTCAACGGTCACACTCTTAGACGCATCAATCGCTGAGAAAATCGGAGTCGAAGGAAAGAAAGAAAAACTCACGATTGAAACCGTCGGCGGAAAGGTGTTAAGAAAAGATAGTTCACAGAAGATCGAGTTCAAAATAAAAGGGGTTCATAGGAAAGAAAAGAGAACTATCGTAGCAAGGACCATCGACGACCTGAAGCTGTCTGAACAATGCATAAACAAGGACACCGTGAGAAACTGTAAGCACCTGAAGGCAATTGAAAATCAACTCCTCTACGTCACCGAGAGGCCCAAGCTACTGATAGGCCAAGACAATTGGGGACTGATAGTGACAAGAAAACTGAAGAAGGGCAAACCATCAGATCCTGTAGCTTCCCTCACGAACTTAAGGTGGGTATTACACGGATGTGAAACAGGAACAACTGCCACAGTACACTTCACTCATTATGGCAAAGCGACCACTGGCGAGGAAGACATAGAAGACCTCGTCCGAGAACACTTCCAACTAGTCTCTAGGGATCCAAAATCGTTCACCATCTAACGACAGCGACAGAAGAGCATTAGAAACTGTAGCAGCCAGATTAATCAAACCGAAACGGGAATAAATAATATATACTCCGCTGCTACCATAACGCGGAAGGCGAGAATAAATAAAAAAACATTTTATTTCCTAATTATTCTTGGCTACTGGGATACTGCGGACTGTATATAGATAATTTGACGTTCTTATAAAGAAACAAGAAGCAGCCGCAAATATCATTCAGCGCCACACCGACTTCACACGCCGCTATCGTCACGTATCCGTCGACCAATGGTGAGCCGTTTCTTCAACGCCGCAGTTCGTTTCCTCTTGCTGTTCCGGAGCTGTATTCCACACCGCCGCCGCCCGCCGACTACGCGTGCGCACCGATCTGCATGTCTTATATAGCCCGGTCCAGCGACGTAGCTTCGTGAACAACAAACAAGTCTCACGCCGGGAAACGAAACGTAGATAATTGTATATTTTAAATAGTTTTCATTGGTCATAAAATAAGCAATATAATTGGCTAGGCAAAATATTAATTGTTACCATTGGCAAATCAATAGTGAGCCAGCCATATAAATATAGGCAAGGTTGATGCAAAATATATTCCATTCCGAATCCCATTCGACAGTACATTCATAAACATAAACAGTAGTTTCATTTCTCCACCTTAAAGAAAACCACTCGGAGTCTGTTAATAGTGGACAGTTCGTCTCCACTATTACAGTGGTGACCCCGACGTGATTTCCTAGGTTATTCGTTTTACCCTCAACTTTAACATGCTCTTTCAGATATTTCTCGAAGTTACCGACGTCCAAGATACTGTCCTCAGCAGGATGTGTGCAGTCGATAGTGAACTTCAAGTTAATTTTTCTTTTCATACCCTTGCCGCGGATTTTGCCACCCTTGACTCCCTTCTTACCAGTTTTTTGGTGTAATTGAGCCTTTTTAGGGGCGGGTTTCTTTGTAACCGCCATTTTAACGACAGAACACGTGTAATAGCTTTCGTGAAACCTCGAATCGAGCAGGGGGGTGATGTAGCGGCGCTGTCGTCGCGCCACAAGCGAAATACACCGAAGCCTAAATCACGCTATCAACATTCCGAATCATAAACAGCATATATAGAACATCTCCGAACTATCACATGGAGTGTTGGCCGCTCCCCGGGCAGAACACCTTGCCCGGCGGGAGATCTCCCCTTTTCCTTTCTACGGCCACAGTATCCTTCACGGCCACAGTGGTGACCATCCGACGTGATCTGAACACGCAACCAAAAACAACCTTCGGAAACTTCAAGCTTCATCATCGTCCCAGAATATCCCACCCATTCGCTCCCGAGCACATATCGTCTGCAGTCTTCATATCCTGCAAGCCATCTAGCTTCACAAGGTTCATCGCAGCACTGGAATAATAATGTTTCCTGTTCCTTCAAGCTACTCTCTGCGCCATAGTGTTCGGCACGGCTCTGAGCCTTACTGCTCGCCTCTGCTTCACGGCACTCTCGCAGATTACTTGCCTTCTTCTCGACTCACCGCAGACTACAAGGCAAAATCTCCTGGCACTTGCACATTCGTCGACAACTCGACTGCACTATCGACCTCCGGTCTGAGCAGGGGGTGATGTAGCGGCGCTGTCGTCGCGCCACAAGCGAAATACACCGAAGCCTAAATCACGCTATCAACATTCCGAATCATAAACAGCATATATAGAACATCTCCGAACTATCACATGGAGTGTTGGCCGCTCCCCGGGCAGAACACCTTGCCCGGCGGGAGATCTCCCCTTTTCCTTTCTACGGCCACAAAACCCTCGAGAAAACTACCAAGAAACTGCCAAGCGGTCAGTATGAAACGGGTCTCCTGTGGAAAAAAGAAGATGAACGCCTGCCCAACAACTACAATCAAGCTGTTCGACGCCTGGTCAGCATCGAGAAAAAATTGGATCGTGATCAAGAAGCAAGAAAGCACTACGAGGAGCAAATCCTGAATCTAATCGAAAAAGGATACGCAGAGAAGGCTCCAGAAACCTCTAACAAAGGAAGGACATTCTACCTACCCCACTTCGCTGTTGTACACCCAGTCAAGAAGAAGCTAAGAATAGTGTTCGACGCAGCTGCCAAGCACGAAGGAAAGAGCCTCAACGACGCCTTGCTCTCGGGCCCAGACTTGCTACAATCACTATTCGGAGTACTGCTGCGTTTCAGAGAGGGACCAGTAGCCGTCATGGCAGATATACAAGACATGTTTCTCCGAGTAAAAGTCAGAGAAGACGACCGAGACAGTCTTAGGTTCCTGTGGCGCGGAAACCGAAGAACCGGCAAGCCTGAAGAGTATAGAATGTCTTCAATCATCTTCGGAGCAGCGTCATCACCTGCAACAGCAATATACGTAATGAACAAGAACGCAGAGGAATTTAAGAACACTCATCCTGAAGCAGTGAAAGCAATTAAGAGAAATCACTACATGGACGACTATCTGCAGAGCTTCGCATCTACAACCGAAGCAAAGAAGATATCCAAAGAAGTAAAAGACATTCACGCAAGAGCAAACTTTCATCTGAAGGGATGGGCCAGCAACAACTCGGGGGTAATATCAGAGGTAGAAGACACAAACAAAGAAAACTCCTTACAACTGACCAAGGAAGAGAAGACTCTGGGACTAAGATGGCTGGTGAAAGAAGATGCATTAGCCTTCAACGTCGGGCTACGCAACACGCCGGAAGACCTGCAAGACGGCAGAAGGACTTCAACAAAAAGAGAAGTCACAAGCGCAGTAATGTCCACATTCGATCCAATGGGTTTTGCTACACCAGTTCTAATACAAGGGAAGAAACTAATCCAAGACATCTGGCGAAAGAAAATAGACTGGGATAAACCAATCAACGAACATCAAAAAGAAGCCTGGATGAAATACCTGGAAGAAGTTTCAACATTAACAAGGCTGAAGATCCCGAGATGCGTCTCACCCAAAGGCAGAAAAGGTCAGCTACACACGTTCTCCGATGCGAGTGAAGAAGCCTATGCAGCAGTAGTCTACTGGAGAATAGTAGAGCCCGGAGGAAAGGTCCATGTCTCCATGATCGCCGGCAAAGCAAGGGTAACGCCGACGAAACCTGTGTCAATTCCGAGGCTAGAGTTACAAGCGGCCTTACTCGGAAGCAGACTAGCCGCCACAATCGAAGAGGAATCAGAGCTCGACATATCGAAGAAGGTTTACTGGACCGACTCCAGCACAGTACTGCAGTGGATAAAGTCAGAACCAAGGAAGTTCAAAACTTTTGTGGCCAACCGACTCGCCGAGATCGAAGAAAGGTCCAAGCCAGAAGACTGGAGATGGGTGCCAACCAAGGAGAATCCAGCGGACGACGCCACGAGGGGAACCCCAATCGAATTCGACCACAACGCCAGATGGTTCAAAGGCCCGTCATTTCTCCGTCAACCAGAAGAAGAATGGCCATTCCACGACTTCAAGCCAGAAATTGTTATGCCAGAAGAAAAAAGCAAGCAAAAGGTGTTGGCAACAATGGCAGCAGAAGACACCCTACTAAACCTAGAAAGATTCTCGAGCTGGGAGCGACTGCTGCGCACTACAGCCAGAGTGATCGCCTTTACACACCTACTAAAGAAGAGCCGTAAAGCGACCACCACCGCCGCACGCCAGAAGGATGAGTCCTGGAAACCACAAAAAATCCAGAAGAAAGAAACACAAACCTCAATCCCGTCGACCAGCAGAAGTGAAAATAAACGCCTATACTCACCCATAGAAGCAGAACACCTAAAAAAGGCCGAAGAGATATTAATAAAAATAAGCCAGAACGATAGTTTTGCATCAGACATAAGAAAACTGAAGTCAGAAAAGCCATTAGAAAATTCGAGTCGACTCAAGAAAATCGACGTTTACATTGGAGACGACGGAATAATTAAATTAAGGAGCAGAACAATGAAATTCCACGATCAAAACGGAAGAATAATAAAAATAAAACGGAAAACAAAAAATAACTCGTCTAATAATACAACACTATCACAGGAAATTCCTTCACGGAAACACCGCTACAGTAATGAACGAAATTCGTCAAAGGTTCTGGATCTTGGGTTTAAGAGCAACTCTAAAAGCGGTCGCACACAGCTGTCAATGGTGCAAGACAAAGAAGAGTTCACCAGAGATACCACCAACGGGAGATCTGCCGAGTGAAAGATTGCAGCATCATCAATTTCCGTTCTCCTGCACAGCTGTAGACTACTTCGGGCCGATGCAAGTCACCATCGGAAGAAGGAACGAGAAGCGCTGGGGAGCCTTATTTACCTGTCTCACAACTAGAGCAGTACATTTAGAGCTGGTACCTTCTCTCAGCACCAGCTCAATGATCATGGCACTCCGACGAATGGCAGCCAGAAGAGGAACTCCGAAAACAATATATAGCGACAACGGAACTAATTTCGTCGAAGCGAAAAGGGAATTAGAAGAGGCCGCACAGGAAAAGGGCATCCAGTGGAAGTTCATCCCCCCGGGAGCTCCAAACATGGGAGGCGTCTGGGAGAGGCTCGTACGAACAGTCAAAACGGCGCTAGCAGTAGTCCTCAACGAGAAGAGCCCGCCCGAGGAAGTACACCATACGCTAATGACTGAGGTGGAACACATCGTCAACTCGAGACCTCTCACCCCGATCAGCATGGACCCAGGAGACGAGGAAAGCCTAACACCGAACCACTTTCTGCTGGGAAGATCATGCGGAGCTATGGCGCCGGGAGAGTTCAGCGACACGGAGCTCATCGGAAGGGCAAGCTGGAGAACCACCCAGAGACTCGCAGACCACTTCTGGAAAAGGTGGATTAAAGAATACTTACCTCTCCTGATGCCAAGGAAACTCGAAGGGAAAGAAACCAGAAACCCAAGGGAAGGAGACATCGTGCTAATAGTGGACGCCACATTACCGCGAAACTCATGGCCTCGCGGTGAAATCGTCAAAACCTATCCCGGACCAGACGGAAGAACCAGGGTGCTGGACGTGCGGACATCAGGTGGAATATTTTGCCGTCCAACTCGACGTGTCATCGTGCTGGTGCCAGCGGAGTCGTCGCCTCCAGAGGGTGCAGTGCTACGCACCGTGGGGGAGAATGTTAGCGACGACAAAGTGAATTCGAACATTTAATTTTAATTACTCCTTATCAGTGATTTAAAACTAAGTGATAGTATTTAATCTTGTTTCCTATTTGTAAAATAAAGTTAAGGGTAAATACTGATTAGTGCTGAAAACAGGAAAGTAGATTAGAACATTAGACGCAAGTATAAGCTTATTTTTCTAGTAAGATTTCTTTTATCATAACTCTAAGAGCTATTAACATATAGGTGATTAATATAATTTTTCTTCCTTTAAAGTAATTCAAAAGAAACATTAATATGTCAATTAATCACTATATAATGTCATTTCATTATGAGAAAGATTTAAATTTTATGAAAAAATATTGTATAGATTCTTAAGCATTAATCCTGAAAAAGTGTTGTACATTCCTACCTCTTGGCGGCGCTACTTGTATGTTCGGCAAAAAATACTATCCTACTCCGGAGCTAAACCGTGAAGCGACCGCGAAGCTATTTTTATTTTTTATAAGTGTAAAATAAAGGTTTATTGAATAATTTAGGTTTAGAATAATAGAAATAAGTTGTATCTATCGTTAGGAATAAATATAAATGTTGTAAGGTATGTTTTACCACGTTTATTAAGAAAACTGTAAATCTCTCTTAGAAAGGGTTATTCTGTGCTCTGATTGGTCAATAGATTCACTAATGCCGTGTGCGATTTTTTCTTAATTATGATTGGTTACAGCCGCTTATAAAAAAGGGGCGTTTTTTCGTGGTAAAATATTCCAAATCCGGCAATGTAATAATAAGGAATCAAGAAATAAAATAAGAAGAAACTCTCAAGAAGTGTTATTTATTGCTCATCTAACTGCTACTGTATGCTCTCCAGTTAACATCCCGCCAGCAAACCCGCTCTATTTTATCGACGCTCCCTTATACGAGCAATTACAATCGCGTTTAGCCATAGCCATTCTTACCCAATCGTGATCCATGGAACAGGAGGACGCTTCAATCGAACAACACGTTTAGGAGCATGTTTATTATTCAGTCCTAATATGTTGCTGTTAAAGAGGTCGACTTTTTCATGTATTTGCCTTTGCGTGTATTAAAGCTAAAAATTGGATCACCAGTTATATTATTATGAAATCTCAATTCGCCAGAATTATGTAACTGTACAAGATTATGTATAAAACAACTTCTCAACGACATTATTGAGGCAGTAATTCTAACTGGCAAAGAAAAAGGAAAATCCATTTTTATACCACGAATTCTATTAATTTCATATGATTTATCATTCTGTTTTAAACGGTTACAGTTTCCTCTATGAGTGGCTTTTAGTATAACTATGAATAAGGCACAACGTCAAACATTCCAATATTGTGGAATGAATTTGGGAGAATCCCGTTTTTCACATGGTAACCCACCAGAACACTAGACATTAAATGTAGTGCATAAGAATGTATTGTAATATAGGCCCTCAGTACTTGACTATCTGTAAAGTATTTTTGTATAATGATTAAAAAAATATATGTAAGTAAGAAAAAAAGACTTAAAAGTTTAACAAGAATAATCATGTATTCTTAATTTTAAAATCAAAATAATTTAATAAAATATATACGCATGAATAAATATTCGACAAAAACTAACCCAGCGGAGTGGGTATTCACAGCCATTTTACATATTTTACCAGATACCTCACGAAGAAGATTTTGCTGCAGTATGTATTTTCATATGTTTTTGCAGATAATTTTTTGTAATACATCTAAATTCACAGATATTACACGAAAAAGGTTTTTCTCCGGTATGTATTTTAATATGTCTTTGCAAATCACCTTTTGTAATACATCTAAATTCACAGACATGACACGAAAAAGGTTTTTCTCCGGTATGCATCTTCATATGAGTTTGTAAATTACCTTTTTTAATACATCTAAATTCACAGATATTACACGAAAAAGGTTTTTCTCCGGTATGTATTTTCATATGTGTTTGCAAATTACCTTTTGTAATACATCTATATTCACAGACATGACACGAAAAAGGTTTTTTCTCCGGTATGTATTTTCATATGTGTTTGCAAATTACCTTTTGTAATACATCTATATTCACAGACATGACACGAAAAAGGTTTTTCTCCGGTATGTATTTTCATATGTGTTTGCAAACGACTCTTTGTAATACATCTAAATTCACAGATATTACACAAAAAAGGTTTTTCATCAGTATGTATTTTAATATGTTTTTGCATATCAACTTTTCTAATACATCTATATTCACAGACATGACACGAAAAAGGTTTTTCTCCGGTATGTATTTTCATATGTGTTTGCAAATTACCTTTTGTAATACATCTATATTCACAGACATAACACGAAAAAGGTTTTTCTCCGGTATGTATTTTCATATGTGTTTGCAAATTACTTTTTGTAATACATCTATATTCACAGACATGACACGAAAAAGGTTTTTCTCCGGTATGTATTTTCATATGTGTTTGCAAACGACTCTTTGTAATACATCTAAATTCACAGATATTACACAAAAAAGGTTTTTCATCAGTATGTATTTTAATATGTTTTTGCATATCAACTTTTGTAATACATCTATATTCACATACATGACACGAAAAAGGTTTTTCACCGGTATGTATTTTAATATGTTTTTGCAAATCACCTTTTGTAATACATCTATATTCACAGACATGACACGAAAAAAGTTTTTCTGCGGTATGTATTTTCATATGTCTGCAAATTACCTTTTTTAATACACTTAAATTCACAGAAATTACACGAAAAAGGTTTTTCTCCGGTATGTATTTTCATATGTGTTTGCAAACGACTCTTTGTAATACATCTAAATTCACCGATATTACACAAAAAAGGTTTTTCATCAGTATGTATTTTAATATGTTTTTGCATATCAACTTTTCTAATACATCTATATTCACAGACATGACACGAAAAAAGGTTTTTCTCCGGTATGTATTTTCATATGTTGTTGCAAATTACCTTTTGTAATACATTTATATTCACAATTATTACAACAGTACACTTGCTTAGCAACGTGCGCTTTAAGATGTGCTAAAATGTAACGTTTATGAGCTGTTTTAAATTCGCAAATATCACAGTTATATATATCCATTAGTTGTGGTACTGGAGTTTGTTCAACTTGTGTCTGAACTGCAACTGAGTTCTTTTGCGTCTTATGACTGTATGATATGTGGTCGGCGAGAATATCTTTTGTTAAAAACTTTTTCCTACAATCAGCACATTCGAAAATGTATTTTGTTGATGCTTCAGATGTGTTTTTCGTAAGTATTCTCTGTTTCAAAATTTTCTTTTTCATAATTTTTTCGGGATGCTTCCTTCTTTTAACAACTAGTTGAGTATCTCTTTTCAGTTTACGTTTTGATTTAATAGTAGGGCTTTTTAAATCGAGGTTTCCTTTAAGAACATTATTTATGTTACAATCAGTAGAATTTGATTTAATCTTTTCCTCACACGGTTTTGAAAAATTATTTGTTTGTATGCAGAGTTGTTCTGAAATACAAATGAATCAAACATTTTATTGAGAGCCGTGGTAGCTCAGTGGTTAACGCTCGCTGTAAATATAACAGAACGCGAGTAACCCGGGTTCCATCCCCGCCGGCACCAATGAAATTGTTAATTGCAATTTTAAGTGCTGATTTACCACGTGCTCGGCGGTGAAGGAAAACATCGTGAGGAAACCTGCATGTCTGAGGAATAAGAAAAAAAATATTTCGAAGACATGTGAAGTTCGTCAACACGCATTTGGGCAGCGCGGCGGATACTTCCTTGCCCTAAACCCTCTCAGAAATGAGGGGAGGCCTGAGCCCAGCAGTGGGACGTATATAGGCTGTAACTTTACTTTTTTTACTTTACAAACATTTTATTTATTGTAAGGCATTGTATTTACCTTAGACGGTTTACAGTGGGCGGAATTTATGCCTAACCAGGGCATATTAAAATAGACAAATTATAATATTTCACACTCATTTAACGTTGAAAGATATAAAGTATTTAACCAATTACTCTGGATAATGTCTCTCATATTCATTCTTGGAGGGAATGAATGGTAAAGAATCTAAATTCGAATATTAATGATGACGCTTTTCTGACCGTGTTATAATTACATTAATAAAATAATCGCTGGTTTGAATCCTACAGAAAGAGTGTTACACATACATACATTTTGACCAGTATTTTTGTAGATATTAAAAATATAGTCTAGGTAGTAAAAGTAAAGTAAAGTAAAGTTATAGCCTATATTCAGCCCACTGCTGGGCACAGGCCTCCTCTCATTTCTGAGAAGGTTGTAGGGCAAGGAATAGCCCGCCGCGCTGCCCCAATGCGTGTTGGCGAACTTCACATGTCTTCGAAATATTTTTTTTTCTTATTTCTCAGACATGCAGGTTTCCTCACGATGTTTTCCTTCACCGCCGAGCACGTGGTAAATCAGCACTTAAAATTGTAATTAACAATTTCATTGGTGCCGGCGGGGATCGAACCCGGTTTGCTCGCGTATTGATAAATTTACAGCGAACGCTAACCATCTGAGCTACCACGGCTCTATGTAGTAGTATGAGAATAATCTATTCTAGTCTAATAATCTATTTTAATAATCGCTGATTCGAATTTCACACAGAACTAGTATTACACACACAGTACAGTCGAAGTTAGCGTGTAAGTCCAGCATAAGAGAATTCATCATCACATTTTATCCCGTGGGTTACGTAAGAGGCGACTTAGGGTTTGGTTTCTCGACAGATAACGGTATAAACACCTCGTTTACTTCAGATGTAAAATATCCAGACCGGCGACAGGCAACATTGCCAGAGTGTTCTGCGATCGTCAATCCTATGCCAAGTTTACGGGACGATTAAGATAGAGGAATTATTTGTAGGCCATACAAAGACTCAAAACAAGCCCTGGTAGCTCAGAGGCCAGTAGTTTGCCATAAAATTTCACATAACGCTAGCAACCCAGGTTCATTCTCCACCAGCATCCATAAAATTGTTAATTTTCTGTGTATATATATTGGTTGACCCAGAAATAGATCGAAAAATTTCTAATGTAGTGTTTTTTTGTAGTTTCTTTTTTATTTTATTTTTAAAAACGGTTTTTTCAAAATAAATTCTCTTACCTATGTTAAAGTCATCTGTTTTATTCTTTGCACCTAATGAAATTAGTGGAAAGTCGTTCTCTGAATCCTTATGTCGATCTTCAAAAGCATCAATCTCCAAGTCTTCTTGTTTTTCAGCAGTATCTAGAATGATCATCAATATATAAAATAAAAACTGATATTTTTTCCAAACGACTAGACATTACAGTCCATCACACAGCTTATGGGCTCGAGCCACCCTCTTTCATTAGCATACTGCATGTTTTATATGCTAAGTGTATTAACATGAAGTGGCAATGGGCCGAAGAACTGACAACTGATGGAGAAGAATAGTTCTCCTAACGTGAAGTAATTGTGGCAGTCTCGTGCCGGTAGACGAAATGTAGAGCGGTCCCCCAGTAGATGGAGTGACAACCTAGTAAGACATGGTGGAATTCAATGGTTGCAGGTGGCTCATTACCATGCTTTGTGGTGTTCCTTGGGGGAGGCCTATGTTCAGCAGTGGACTTGTGAAGAGCTGTAATGATGATGATGATTCATTCACCACATTTAGTAAATGTTCTGCTACAATTTGTTTTTAGTAGATGAGTCCTTGCCAGTACAAGGATACCTTGAGCACCTTTTCTCCAAATGTTTTTCAGTATGAAGTGACAAACAAACTAACAGTCCAACTTATGGCATGTAGCCGAATCACCTGATGGTAAGTGGGTACTGCAGTCCACGGACTGCTTGCAGCTGACTTCAAACATAAAAGACTACAATGCGCTGTCACCTCTGACGACGAAGATGCAATACCCCACAGCCTGTGATTATACTGACTCTATATATGCATGTGCTGTATTTGACAACAGAAATAGGTAAGAGAAAGTAGTCCATCAAGATTAAGAAATTGGCAAAGATAGGTGGTAGCTTAGCAGTTGTAAGCAGGGTCAAAACATTTATAAATATATTTATACATAAGTAAAAGAAAATGTTTAACAAAGCTTATTATGATGTCTATGTCATGCTTATCTTTCAAATAGTTATTTGATTTGGTTTTTTTTCCTCCATGAGTGCATTTTACATGCACTTTGTCATTTTTATTTTGTGTTCATGGGCTACTGTAACCACTTTTTTTATAGGATAGGGTGACAAACGAGCACACAGTCCACCTGATGGTAAGTGGTTGCTGTGGCCCATAGACATCTACATCTATCCTCAATTACGAATCAAAATGCAGATGCGTTGTCACCCTTGAGGACAAAGATGGAATGCCTCGGTTCCAGTAAAATGGGTCTCCGGTTCTCTACACTCACCATACGAAATACAGCAGCATTAACCCCTAAGGTACCGTGGATATGTTGACAGGTCCAAGTTTTGTGACCGCTAAGTACAGAGGACATGTATACATGTCAGTATTACGTGCTGCTATTTTCGTCATTAATTGATATAAAAATACAGTATATTTTCGATTGAACACTATTTCATTCGATTCTGAACGAACTAAAGAATATTCTGTAGCATTATAGTCACTCGGTTACATAGACATCATCAAACATAACAGCCATTCGCTTTTGCGTGCCGGTGCGGTTGGTTGCGTAATCGTTGAAGTTTTGTGATTGTGATTTTAATTGGATTTTCTTTCAAAAAAACTGTAAGTAATGTTATTTATCTTTACTACGTAATGTTTTTGAATGATTTAAGTTACAACAATAGTAACTTTTTATGTTTCAATTGATAAAAAAGTAGAAACAAAAAACCTCTACGCGAACAATTCATAACGGTCAAGATTTCTAATAAGATAATAATAGTATATTTCTTATTCGAATACCATAGTAAATACTTTTACTAGGAATTGCTAAATGTTATATCTATATGATTGTATAAGAAAAATAAAGGAACACGCTATAATATATACACAAAAAGGCTTTGAAAATGAGGTTACAAAGCGCGCGCAAACTGTCTATTGTCGAATTTTTAGCAAATGTTTGCAAGTGAAAAAGTAGAATTATTATAATTATTACATACATAATTTTGATTCATTTAGGAAGAATATGTTGTATTGATTGTAAGGACATAAAAATAAAATAAAAACTTACGATATTTTATTCATAAAACAAAATTTATTGTAAGTAAGTACACTTTATCAAGATCCGTTAGAAACAAAGAGCTGTACATAATAAAATAAACATTTAAATGTTATGGTTATTATTTCTACTTATCGAAAATCTTATCGGCTTTAAATAACTGTAACTAAAACTTCTTTAAACATAAATGAAGGTCGTGAGAAACATAAATATTTAAAACAAGTGCTGCCAGCTGAGGTGATGACAGATGTCGCCCTACAAAGCTCTTTTTTGTTATGGCGGCCGCAGTAAGGGAAAGGTTAAGATACTATTTCGTGCTGGTATACTGTGAGAGCGTGTTCCTTCCCCGGCCGAGCCGACCCATTCGTGCTACAACTATACATCTAATATAACTGCAGCATGGCTCTACCACATATAAAATTTGTCATAAGATAAATTGTACCTTATTTTAATAATATCAAAAAAAGGGTATATCTTACCTTTGTCATGATTCCCATTTACTTCAAATTTGGAATTCTCATATTCGAAATTCTCTTCCTCAAATTTAACACATTCAAGGTCGAAAATGTTATCCTTACAATCATTTTCTATATCACACTCTACTGGCCAGATATCTATATGATAAACTGGTGTGAATTGAATCTTATCTCTAGCCTCATACGATTTTGGTATTGACTGAAACCAAATTATTTTTTTAAATAAGAGAAAAATCCAGTGTAGTGGTGGCGTAGGAGAATCCATACTACCACATACCATCCCGCAGATGTTGTAAGAAGGGACAGGAGGAAACTGAAACATGAGATGGGCAGCAGCAACTTCCTGACAACAAGTCCAAATAATAATGAAAACTGGACAAAAGTGGGGATTCAGAATAAAGTTAAATAATATCCATCCCGACTATCGAGTCTCAACAATCATTCTTTTCAGACTCATGAATGCTGTAAACTAACAAAGATTTATATTTGTTCACTGCGTGATGTTACCTATAGATAATATTTCATTTATATACAAAGAGTAATATATAACATAAATTATTTATGTAAAAATAAGTGCTTAACTCACTGTAATTCGTCAAATGTAGAACATTGCTTTAAGAAAATTAACTTTGCAGTAAAAAAAAACATTCTCTCATATGGCAAAGGGAAACAGCATAGAAGGCATGAGACAGGTAGTGATCATCAAGGTGCCTGCCAAGTGATGATTAAGGCAAATACTTCATTACAATGGGAATGAACCATCAAGCAGTGAACTTTTATTAATAAGAAGTATAATACTGTGGACCGTGTAGTAGTGGTGTAAGAATATCCACTACCCTATATATCTACCCACGGGACGAATGTCGTTAGATGCAACAGAGGGAAACAGAAACAGCAGTTGGGCAGCAGCATCTTCCTGATAACAACTCAGACTAATATAAACTGCGGTTGCCGACCTGCCAAGCGTGGAAAATTTGGCAAAATCCCTTATATGAAACAATATATGAGGGACTTTTACAGGTTTTAATGGATGGAATAAATAATACCATGGACCCTCCTGCAAGCAACTGCTCCAGAACTGCATTCGACTCAATAACCTGTTGTTGCAATCTCCTGCAGCGAACGAGTCTTGCATGACAGGTGAAACAGACAATTATGGGCTCCTTATCCTCATCCCTCTGAAAATATCAAAGTTCATCATAAATATCGGAAACTGCTTAAATATACAAGTTAGTAATAATATCTATTGGCAACCACAATTCTCTTCATCAATAACATTTTTTATAATATTGAAATGACTGGCTCTCAATGTCCTTCAGGCTGGGACTCATATTACTGCTTGTGGCAGAAACAGGTAAGAGGATGATCACTGCGCAGGCAGACTTCCAGGCAGAAACAAGTCCTACCACATAGTGAATCATCATCACTGCAACAACACACTCCTAAACCACCTAAATCCATTGACTGCCTGTCTTACAAGATTGCCACTATCTAGTGGGAGGCTAGTCTACAATTTTGCTTACCTGAATGTTGCTACCGCTCGAGAATTATGTTTCCCCTTCTGATGTCAGTTCTGCAAGCTATATGGACACAATTCTCTAACTGATTTAAAACATTGTGAGTGTCAAGTACATAGAAGTCCCCCTACTTTAACAGATATTTTAAAAGCAGTAGATTCACACTCTTGGGACCCTGACAGAGGTATTTACAATTTACAATATTACAAATACTTCTCTTATTTGCTGCAAGTAAACTGAAAATGCTTGCACTAGGAGTAATTTACAACAATAGTCAAACGGCAGATTTGAACTTACTACTATATGGAGTTTGCAGTCCATACCTTTCAATATTACGCCCTATCACTTAGTCTCAAATACATATGGGCAGCAGCATTTTGCACATAACAGGTCAGAATAATAAAAAAAACTGCAGTTGCCAACCCACCTAGCAACTACGGCAAATAAAAATAATACCAGAATATATACGTAACGTACGATACGTAAAATATATTTAAAACATATATTCAACCCATTTTAGAATATGCCCTCCAAATTATATTGAGTTAGGTGGTTCAAACTGCTCCATAGATGAGTAGTCTCTAAATATAAGTTTTAATGGTTTAAAGTGCTGTGGGTGTGTGCGGTCACATGCGACCGCTCGGGATTCGCCAGACGCATGCGACTGCATGAGATATTTATGAGGATTGAAGGGTTAGTAGTTCAATGGACTGGCTTTAAGTGGGTAAAATGGGGTAAAACAACTAGTGATTTTAGTGTGATCCAGGGTTCAAGGCCAATGGTTGTTTTTCAGGTTCTGGTTGTATTTACATACATAATACATAAACACTCACGCCTGCAACCCAGAGGGGTAGGCAGAGACTATAGAATTCTATTTGGCACGATCCTGACCCACCTCTCTCGCCTCCACATTCATGTACCTACGCATACATCCTCGTCGGTTAAGGGACTCTTAATTTGGCCCATTTTCAATATATCGCCAATTTGGTCGATAAACTTTCGCCTAGGATGTCCCTTTCCTACTCACTTCTGCAATATAAATTTGCTTTATCACTCTTTCCACACTCATTCTTACTACATTACCAAACCACCGAAGCATTCCTTTCTTAATCCTGGTCATAACATCAACTCATCATGGTTGTATTTGTCACTTTATTTAACGCTGCACCTTAGTCTAACCCTGATCTATCGCATTTTATATCAGGTAAGTTATATATGTATATTATTCCAGTGATAACAACTAATTGCAATATTAGGAAGTATTATCAAAGTCAAACTTACAAAACTGTTCCTCAATGTGTTAAACAAATTCTGGAGACCAGTGTTCTTTAATATAAACATGCTTACATTGACGCTTAAACAAATTCTACAAATTTCACTAAAGGCCATTCGTGTATCTTATACTAATTCTGTTTTCATTAATAAATCCCAGTCCAGACCAGATAGAGAAATAATAAACCGAAGTTTTTCAAATTAAATAATATCACTAACTACATACACGCGTCAGACCGGACATAGGACATATCACAGAGTACCTTTGTATTAGACGTGGGCGTTATTTCACGTCACTAGATACAGTAACTGGCTACGCGGCATGTAACCGAATCACTAGTTTCGAGTCATGTGTAGTGATTTTTGTAAATGCGTGATTATGATTACTACTAACCATGATTATTGCGGGAGTCGACTGTCGGTAGGTCGAGCGCATAGCGCACATGTGGCATACAACAATAAACAAAACATCGTAAGTAACAGTATTATTGTACGTTTAATTTTCATACGTAAGACTACAGACATAGACAATAAAATAGAGTAATCTCTGTTTGTAAACAATTTTAACGGCTTGCGATTCCGGGAAGTGAGTCACATTGAATTTAACTAAAATAAATTTTAAAACATTTTTGACGGAGTCATGAACTCGTTTATTCATAAAATTAAAATAAAACTAAAAAATGTGTATAAAAATTTTTAAAATGTAAATGTTTATAATATTATAAAACTTATAAACTGTGTATAAATAGCCAAACAAACAAAGAAATTAATTGTACAGTGTAAATAAAAGTGCAAAAACAAATGATAGTGAAAACGTTGAAAAAGTGTAAATAAACTGTAAATATCAATAATCATTGTATATACAATCAAATTGACTTGTAAATATGCCTGCATTAATAAATTTATGAAAATCTTAGTGTCATAGTAAACGCAAATCAATCATAAATACATTTAATGCAGTCAGTCCTAAACCTGAATAAATTATGAGGGGAAGTTAATTTATTCATTTAACAGTATACAGTTACTGTATAGCTACAAACACAGATTGTGATTAAATTTATTTTCGTTTCGTGTGTAACTGTATAGTTGGTGGTGATATTTATGCAAACAATCACAGTAGACGAATAAAAATAGCCAGTTACAAAAATCACTAGTTTTGAAACAGGTGACGCCGATCAAGTCACTGGTTTCGTTAGGTTTCTTGAAAATGACGTAACGACCCACGTCTACTTTGTATAAACTGCATAGAGTAGAGTAATATATACAGAAATAGAGAGCTATCTCCTAGGATTTTTTGTCACCCAATATGAATAGTGTCGCCTCCTGGTATCATATCCCTTGAACTAATCGCAATATCATGACTATAGATAGCTGTATGTAGTTATGTAGATACAGCTATCTATACTATAGGCGGTTATATTTATATTTTAAGGGATTAGGGTTCAATTAAAGACGTATTATAGATTTCAGTAAGTAATATTAACATTTATTTTTGTTATATATATATATATATATATATATATATATATATATATATATATATATATATATATATATATATATAACATACACGATGTAAAAGCGTCTATTCCGCAAAATACAACACCAAACCAAATTAAATATGTCCACCGGGTTACCGGAATGATAAATGAAAGCGTCTATTTCGCACAACACTACACAAACATACAATGTAATTCCAGCATGAAAATCTAAACAGACAACAAAGAAACAGAGGGCTAATCCCAACTCAACCAAACTTATTGTAGTAACAACCTAAAATCACTTATAAACTATAATAAAACAACAACTTGCTCAGCGCCGGTAGCCATTATGTCATATAAAGTTGTTGCTTGCCATTTCCAGAATAACCAGAATTGGTGTAGTCGCCATCTAGCGCACTTTTTAGAATTTAATGTTCGAAAGTTTATGGGGATATAGTACAAGATGGCACTAGTGTCTTTGCAAATTATTGAACCCCAACCTAAATTATGGAAGTGTACCCCCCCCCCCTGATAAACTGAAACACATATATGGTACTATATTGTCACAGACTACTAAGTGCATATCACAGAGTACTTTCTAATATACTGAAATAGAGATAAAGGATAAATCTCCGCGCAGATAAAGGAAATGCTACGGTTGTATGGATACGTCGGATTACAATTTTAAAATACAACAACTTTTGTCGGATGAAAGTACATACCGTAAGGTCAAAACAGACCCTACAACTAAAACGCTTCAAACAACTAGCGATCTAATTAAGAAATACTCCGAGAAATTGAATCTAGACGTCAATTCGATGATACCTTCGTGTGCAAAACCTCCCAAGTTGTATGGGCTACCAAAAATACACAAACCTAATGCTCCATTACGTCCAATAGTGAGTCAAATCGATTCGCAAACTTACAGATTGGCTCAACACTTAGCCAAAATATTATCACCACTCAGAGGATACACAAGAGCACATGCTAAGGATTCATACCATTTAGTCAGTAAGATAAAAGACCTACGTCTTGCTGACAATGAAACCATGTTCAGTTTTGATGTTCAGTCTCTATTTACATGCCTACCTGTTGAAGACTGCATCTCAATTAAAACTAGGAAACTAGTAGAAAATAACATGCCAC
The DNA here is from genome assembly GCA_907164705.1 of Parnassius apollo. NCBI lineage: Eukaryota > Metazoa > Arthropoda > Insecta > Lepidoptera > Papilionidae > Parnassius > Parnassius apollo. The sequence goes on along the minus strand of CAJQZP010000965.1, from coordinate 998,160 downwards.
CAGAATATGCGGTACTACTAAGACATTGCCTTACATCTGGCTATCTATTGTGGAAGGAAGAGTTTTACAAGCAAGTAGATGGTGTTGCGATGGGTTCACCTGTATCTCCCATCGTCGCAGATATATTCATGGAAGACTTTGAGGAGAAAGCCCTCCTTACTGCAACTATTACCCCAAGGTTCTACAAGCGGTATGTAGACGATACTTTCACAATTTTACCATCAGACCAAGTAACTGCATTTTTAGAACATCTTAATTCCATAAACTCTAAAATTCAATTTACTATGGAATTAGAGGCAAATAATTCCTTAGCTTTCCTAGATGTGTTAGTAATTCGGAATCCTGATAACACCTTGAGCCATACTGTGTATAGAAAAAAGACCCATATAGAAATCTATCTTTTTCGTGTGCGAATGCGAATGAAGGCGTCAATTTGTCTATAGGTTTCTCTTTTTACGGTATATACGGACGGCAATAGATAAGAATCTCTATACTCTATTCCAATTACAAAGTCCCATTTGACAGCTGTCAATAATCAAGTACTAGTAAAGTACCGCTATAGTTGATACTTCACGATATTGATCTTCGATTACTATAACGAACAAATTAAAATCGTATTGACAGAAAAAGGATTAGCATCAAATTAAAACTTATAAAACTGTTTTTTTTATTTTAATTAGATAATATTACATGATATTTTTATCAAGATGGAACATATTCATCATCACTAGTCGAAATCGATATTTCATGGTCGGCATCGTCGTTATCACCCTCATCATCGTCTGTAGAATCTCCTGTATTTATTATAATTTGGTTATCTATGACGGCATCGATATGTATGTCTTTGTCCCAATCAGCGGAAATCAAATTTTTTGTTCGTAAAACCACACTTTCACAATTCGCGGCAGTAACACTATCACACGCTTCTTGCAACAATGACAGCATTTTGTTTGCAGTAAATGGTGGACCGGTATTTTTACGAGCCGCATAACATAAATAAAGGTTTGCAAGTTAATATAGTAACAGATAAAATGTTAAAATAGGTAAAAATAAATTATAAAAAAGATTTGTTTAAATTCTTGCCTTTAATTTGCACCCAAATCAATTCTAAGGTATTGTATTGACAACGGTAGGGCGGAAGGCGCATTACATTGTGTCCGGCTTCCTTAGCCATTTCGTCCAATACGTATTTTGGTCTAGCAGGCTTATTTATAGCAACCAATGCAGCAGCTCAACTTTTAACATGGACATGTCAGCAACAATATTATTGTCATTCAGCTGTTTCACAATATCGGCTTTTTTGCTGCTATAAGTTGGAGGCTTACTTATTTGTACTGAATGATACGGTGCATTATCCATAATGATCGTCGATAGCTCATTCAAGTTGGTCAATACGGTACAAAACCATTCCTTAAATTTAATAAAATTCATCTCTTCGCGGTATTCCACAGTTTTCTTAGATTTAAACGCCAAGAGGCAGTTCGTAACAAATTCCTTCATGTAACCCGAATGACAAATAATTAAGCAATTAAGCGTTCGCCTTTGCTACTAGGTACTTTTGTTTTGTACAGTACAGGAGTTTCTTCTGTTAATATCTTGCCAACCATATGATTAGCGTTTAGCCACGTCTCATCTAGAAATATAACAATATTCCAAACGGCAATAGACTTTGCTGATCTTAGAAAATTAAATCTTGGTAAAGCTATATCTCTACGTTCTATCAAAATCCGCCGTTTATCACATTTTTTATAAGAAAAGCCAACATTTTTTAAAACCCTCCAGAAAGATGTTCTACTGCAGTGAAACAGTCCAGATTCTCGTAAAGTATTTGACAATTTATCGAGAGTCGGCAATTCGTTTCTACTATAGTAGCCTTAGATATGGTTTCTAATGACGTCGTTATCAAAATTGTCTATATATGTAACTATCGATCTTCTAACATTTTTCTTAAGTGGCGATTTTAATTTGTTATCTTCCATTAAATCTTTGCCATGTTTTTCCTTACTTATTCGGGAAACAGTTTTTCTACTAATACCAAGAGCTCCACTTACTCGGTTAGTCACTTGTGAAAGTGGCAACAATGGACCACCATTCTGATACTCTCTTTCAAAGTAATCTTGTAGGCGTACTATAAACTTTCGCGCTTGACTGCGCATCACTGTTCTTTTAGTGGCCTCAGTTTTGGCCAAAGTGTTTCTAAATACAAAGAAAAAAACAAATCAAATAACAGTCAAACTTAATAACAACGAAAGAATTACAGTTATAACTACAATAACAAGAACGAAATAAAAACACAACACAAAATCAACTAAACTGAACACGCGTATCGTATACAGTTAGGCTTCTGTTAGCCCATCTTAACTCTATAAATTCTAAAATTCACTTCACATTGGAGTTAGAGGCAAACAATTTCTTAGCTTTTCTAGATGTATTAGTAATTCGGAATCCTGATAACACCTTGAGCCATACTGTGTATAGAAAAAAGACCCATACAGATAGATATTTAAACGGTGATTCTCACCACCATCCTTCACAGTTAGCTACCGTGAGTAAATCTTTGTTTCAGAGAGCACGAGGGATCTGTGATAGTAAACACCTGGCTGCAGAGCTCCACCATGTCAAGCAAGTTTTGCATGACAACAAGTTTCGAGTCCCGCGCCCACGTCACAGTGAACGAGTGAAGCCGGCCACAGCCGAGCGTGTACCTGCTGTACTACCATATGTTAGAGGAGTCACTGACAAGATTGGCTACATCTTGAAGCGCGCTTCCTTCAAAACATACTTCAAGCCGCTGAAGAAGATTGGTCAGTTTTTACCATCAGTCAAGTGTAATGTCCCTCTGCAAGATGCAGGAGTGTACAAGCTTGATTGTGAATGTGGTCTATCCTACATAGGACAAACTAAAAGATCAATAAAAACCCGCGTTAAAGAACATATAGCTGATGTGAAGAATCGACGCTCCGGGAAGTCTGCAGTCTGTGAACACGTACGGGATCGCCCCCGTCACTACATCAGATTTGATAGACCGCAAATAGTCGCTAAAGAACACCGATTCCTTCCAAGGATGATTCGCGAGGCTATTGAAATCAAAAAACATCCTAATTTCAATAAAGAAGATGGCTGGGTGCTACCATCTGCTTGGGATCCTATAATAAATAAAATTAAATCCCAACCCAAGCATACAACTGCAAGACTTCAAGATACCATAAGTTCATACTGCATAGATCGGAACAAAAGTTAAATTTTAATCTATGGTAACCGCGGTTAACTATGACATATGGACGTTGAACATCTCAGTCCCGCCCGTGACCATGAGTGCTGTAAAGCGTTCGAAACGTCGGGTATTTAAAAAGTTAAATATACGCGATAAATTCCGTAAAAACTAGTATTAATTCAACAATATATTGATTGTGTGTGTGTGTGAATTAATTGTATAATGATTTAGATTGATTGTGTATTTTTAAATGATGATTTACGACCATGAACAAAAATGATTATTATTTCAGATTATGCGAAACGTGAAGAGTTTCGTTCTAAGAAGTGTCAAAAGGGACTTCGTAATTGGAATAGAGTATTATAGATTATAACGTAAAAATTGGCCGCGACAACAGCGCCGCCTGGAAGCTCGTTTATTAACTACTACTTGAACTATTCATAACTATAGATAGTATTATAATATATATATATATATATATATATATATATATATATATATATATATATATATATATATATTGTTTGTATATATCTTTTTTATAATACTATCTATAGTTATGTGAGTAGGAAGAGGATGTAGGAGTAGTATAGAGGTATATTACTCATATATCTCTGTACTACTCCTTTCATATTGTTATTTTTATTAAGTATTTTGTCGATTTCTAAATAACAGTAAAAACACTGTTTGTTACTTAGAAATTTGCATAAATACTCTCGATAAATTGAAGGACTTAGGCAAAAAGAAAGATTTTCAGTATTGTTAACATATTTATTTCACAGTTTTCAACAAGACGGTATTTTTAAAATAAAATAAACACACCGCTCTGACTCATTGCTATGCAAGATTTATGCATACGTCTTGCATAGCAATGAGACAGAGCGGTGTGATTGTTTGTCCCTTTCTCCGTGCCGGTTATTTTTTAGCAATGTGCACTTTGCTAAACAACTTTGACAGTACGTAGTAATCTTAGGAGTATACAAGTTGGTTTAAGTGAGAAAAAAGTGTTTTGTGAGCTTAAGATTGGTGAATCTTGTTCAGTTCAGTTCTTAGAACAATTAAATATTTTTATCTAAATATGTTTAAAAGTCATAAAGATTATTGTATAACCTAAAACTACGTTATCGTCCTTTCTCACTCGAGACCACGCTAATCATTAGTCTATGGGTTTCTCTGTCTACGAGTTCACAGCATGCTATTGTATCTTCTAAGAAATTTCATTGATGGTTAAACTACCGCCATCTAGAAATTGCTTTATGAAACACTTAATACTTTTTAATTTGTAGCTGCTCTGGCTTTTTAGCTAATTTATGTAAATCTATCAAGATAGTGTGGCCGCCACAAAAATTAAGCATTATTAATAATAATTCTAAGGATAGGTATAAAGGAAATACTAAAAAAGAAATCATATTCTATTAAGCAAGTTATTGTTATAGGTATGTTATTGTATTTATTAACTACATTAAAAAATATCATCATCATCATTGCAGCCCTTCACAAGTCTACTGCTGAACATAGGCCTCCCCGAGGTATGCCACAAAGCACGGTCCTGAGCCGCCTGCATACCAGGTCGTCCATCTAGTAGGGGGTTGCCCTACACTGCCTACCGGTACGAGGCTGCCACTTGAGAACCTTTTTCCCCATCAGTTGTCGGTTCTTCGAGATATATGGCCGACACATTGCCACTTCAGCTTACTAATCCGTTGTTCTATGTCGTTCACTCTGGTTCTACTGCAGATATCCTCATTTCTAAGTTTATCGCGCAGAGAAAACCCGAGCATAGTCTTCTCCGTGACTCGCTGAGTGACTTTGAGCGTTCTCATACGATAAGCACTGAAGGACCACATCTCAGTTCCGTTGGTCATCACTGGCAAAACGCACTGGTTGTACAGTCTCGTTTTCAGGTTTTGAGTTATACCTGACGAGAGGACGTCGTAATTTCCCGAACGCTGACCAGCCGAGTTGAATCCGTCGAGTGACCTATCGGCCGAAGATGAACTTACTTAGTGAGATTATTTGTCCCAGGTAAACATACTCGGCAACAACTTTGAGCTTAGTGCTCCCAAACAACTACCGCCATAGGTGTGACATAGACGTTACACATGATATTCGTTTTGTCCATGTTCATCTATCCGTTGGGAGACATTATTGAGGTTACTGAGCATAGTTCTTAGGTCCTCCCTCGATTCTGCCATAGGGACCATACTATTGTCGGCAAATCGAAGGTGAGTGATGTACTCTCCATTGATGTTAATAACGTATCCTTTCCAGCCCAGTAGCTTGAAAACGTCTTCCAATGCAGCTGTGAAGAAAACTCATATTGGTGTTACTAAATTAATTCATTTTTTCTCCCAAAACAATAAATAATAAAAAATCGGCACGGAGAAAGGGACAAACAATCACACCGCTCTGTCTAATTGCTATACAAGACGTATGCATAAATCTATCTTTTTCGTGTGCGAATGTGAAAGAGGGCGTCAATTTATATATATATATATATATATATATATATATATATATATATATATTTTTTTTTTTTTTTTATAGATAAATTGACATTTAATTTGACATTGATTGAAAGATAGATTTATGAATACGTCTTGCATAGCAATGAGACAGAGCGGTGTGATAGTTTGTCCCTTTCTCCGTGCCGGTTTTTTTGTTTAGCAATGTACTAATTTGATTATTTATCAAATTAGTTATACTAATTCCGGAAGAATGTTGTAGTCACAGTATAAATCCACGAACGCAAAGAATTTAACGTGCTTGAAACAAAGTTCATTTTTCTTTATTTTTATTGAATGACAGAATTACTATTAATACTAATAAAACTGCGTTATTAAAAGTCTTATTGCCTTAAGTTACGGTCCATTTCAGTTTGTTTTGACTGTACAGATGTATATAATTTGGCTGTAAACACAAGCACACACACACACACACACACACACACACACACACACACACACACACACACACACACACGCACGCACACGCACGCACGCGCACGCACCCGCGCAACCGCGCGCACACACACACACACACACCCTCGCACACACCCGCGCGTGCACACCCACGCGCGTGCACACCCGCGTTCGCACACACCCGCGCGCGCGCACGCACGCACGCGGGCACGCACGTACGCACGCACTCATGCACGCACGCACGCAAGCACGCACGCACCGACACACGCACACACACGCACGCACGCACGCACGCACGCACCGATACACGCAAACACACGCGCACACACGCACACACACACACACACACACACACACACACACGACACATAATTAAGTAATAATTTATTTAATATCTACGAACTTTATTACAAAATTTTGTGGAAATTTAACTCACTATCCAAGTATCTACTTTCTTTTTTTGTATTAAAATATTTTAAGCTGTTATTTTAGCTTAAAATATTTTAAGCTAAAATAACACAAAACACTGAAATCAAAACTTTATTTACCAACAAAATTTTTAACTAAGTACTTAAATTGCGACGGACCTCGACAGTCTTTTTAAAAACACAATTTTAAAATTTAAAATGGTTTGATGTTCTTCCGAAGGTGGTTAGTTACAGAATGAATTAAATTTAATGTTAGTAAAATAAGTCTAAACTATTATCATATCGTCACGGGATGTGTGTGGGAGTTGTTTGTCTTACAATAATACACAGAAGTCTAACTTGGCTTCTTATGAAAATGCTGATGTGGTTGTTTGGAATATTAAGCCAGGGACGGATTGAGGCGATATGACGAGTGCTAATGTTTTCGTATTTTTGGATCCCGTGCATATGCTCAAATTGGTCAGAAATACTTTTGAAAAATATCAAGAATTTCAAGATGAGAACGGCAACACTATACGATGGGATTACCTAAAATTATTACAGGAGCTCCAAGAAAAAGAGAATTTTCACCTAGCCAATAAGTTACGCGCTGAACACATTTATTTTATAAGGAATATAATGAAATTAAAATTAGCTACACAATTGTTCAGTCGCAGCGTAGCTACAGCATTAGATTTTTGTGAAGTAGAGTTAAAATTGACAGACTTTCAAGGAGTTGGTGCGACATCCAGAATGATCCTACTCATAAACGATTTATTTGATATTTTAGATTCCAGAGTTCACGGGTATGGATACAAACGGGCTTTGAATTTTGAAAATCATACTGGAATCTTTGATAGACTAGAGGAATGCAAAAGATTTTTGGTGACTGTCACTACAAAAATAATAATACGAAAGAAAACGCAACACGTAAAATTGATAGAATCACCACGGTTTACTGGATTTCTAGGTTTCTTTGTTGCAATCGAAAGTACTAAAGGTTTATTTAAGGATTTAATTTGTGATGAAAATTGTCTTATAAGATACTTACCTATGCACAAAATTTCACATTATCACATAGAACTCTTTTTTGCTAATATGAGATCACATGGTGGTTCAAATGACAACCCTACACCCCGCTTATTCGAAGCCATTTACAAGAAATGCTTAATTCATACAGAATTATTACAAACATCGACGGGTAACTGCATACCGTTAGAGAAGATATCAATTCTTAATTGTTCTTCGGCAATCACAAGAATAAACTTGACCACTCACAGCGAAACTGAGCAGAATGTTAATGATGATGATCATGAAAACGAAGAAGAATTTAATATTCGGATGGAAGCTGTCGAGCTTTCGCAGTTTTCTGAGAATGTGATAGAATACATAGCAGGGTATGTATCTAGCGCACTAATTAAACGTATTAAATGCGCCACTTGCGTGCAAGCATTAGTATGCTTGTCAGAAAATAAGAGAAGCTTAATTTTTTACAGAGATAAGGGGGGCTTAATATATCCATCAGTTAATGTGCAAAAAATTTGCCGCCGTTCGGAGCAATTCATAAAAAAAATTTCATTGAGAGTGTAGACATAGTACGACGATGTACAAGTGACTTCTTAGTTCACAAAACAATGAGTAGTTTTGTAGGAGAAAAACTATTTCCCGAATATGAGTACCACCAAAATTATACAGAAGAGAAGGCAAACCATATAACTGATTTAGCTCAAAGTATCATAAAAAAATATGTAGATACGAGACTAACATTCCTCAGCAAAAGAAAGAAATATAACGAGAAACAAGCAGTGAGAAGAATTTATACTAAATTAATTCACTTTAAAAATCAGTAATAGTAACGCATAAGTAGCATTTAAATCTTGAATTTATTATACCTACCAAAGCTATGATCGATAACTAAATAAACAAAAATATTGACATTTTGCGAGTTTTTCCTTAATTTTTCATATGATACAATTGTAATAGTGGAGACGAACTGTCCACTATTAATAGACTCCGAGTGGTTTTCTTTAAGGTGGAGAAATGAAACTACTGTTTATGTTTATGAAGGTACTGTCGAATGGGATTCGGAATGGAATATATTTTGCATCAACCTTGCCTATATTTATATGGCTGGCTCACTATTGATTTGCCAATGGTAACAATTAATATTTCGCCTAGCCAATTATATTGCTTATTTTATGACCAATGAAAACTATTTAAAATATACAATTATCTACGTTTCGTTTCCCGGCGTGAGACTTGTTTGTTGTTCACGAAGCTACGTCGCTGGACCGGGCTATATAAGACATGCAGATCGGTGCGCACGCGTAGTCGGCGGGCGGCGGCGGTGTGGAATACAGCTCCGGAACAGCAAGAGGAAACGAACTGCGGCGTTGAAGAAACGGCTCACCATTGGTCGACGGATACGTGACGATAGCGGCGTGTGAAGTCGGTGTGGCGCTGAATGATATTTGCGGCTGCTTCTTGTTTCTTTATAAGAACGTCAAATTATCTATATACAGTCCGCAGTATCTCAGTAGCCAAGAATAATTAGGAAATAAAATGTTTTTTTTATTTATTCTCGCCTTCCGCGTTATGGTAGCAGCGGAGTATATATTATTTATTCCCGTTTAGGTTTGATTAATCTGGCTGCTACATCACTCTCCCCCCAGCGAAAGCGTACCGGAGGCTTGACGACTCGCCCGTATTTCGTAGTTTTTAAAATAGGTTTCAACTGGGTTGATGTAGATGATGAATTTTCAAGCTTCCTCGCTGGTGGTTTTGATGATGATGATGAATCCTCTGCAGTATCCTCGTTAATAATATAGGCTGGCTTTAGTCGGTCGATCGATATAATCGTAGATTTCCTTCCGGGTATTTGTAGTTTAAAAGTCTTGCTGTTTCTCTCTAATACTTTATACGGTCCATCGTAGGTAGGTTGAAATTGTTTTTTCATTGCGTCGTTTCTTACAAAAACTTGCTTGCATGTTTTCAAATCTTGGTGAATGAATACTGATTTATTATTTCTGTGTGATTGCATTTCGGTGCATTTCAACGATAAGGCTTTGTTAATTGATTCTCGAAGTTTAGTTACGAAATCGTAATCCATTTCTTGTTTGTTTGACGCTGCTGAACTGAAGAAGTCACACGGCAGCCTTATGCTGCAGCCGTAGGTTAGCTGAGCGGCGCTAAGACTAGTGTCTGCACGCGGTGTTGCTCGTAGTCCGAGTAGCACTGTAGGTAGCTCATCAATCCACTTTGTATGTTGAGATAAACGAGTTTTGAGTGCAGTCTTTAATGTACGATGCCATCGTTCGATTATTCCGTTTGACTGAGGATGGTATGCTGTTGTACGCGTCTTCTGTATTCCCATAGTTTGAAGAAGTTTGAGGAATAGGTTGCTTTCGAAATTCCTTCCTTGATCCGTTGTGATGGTTTTAGGTGATCCGAAACGAGTAATCCAATTTTCATAAATTATCTTCGCGACGGATTCGGCTGAAGTATCATCGGTAGGTATTGCTTCTGGCCATCTTGTTGTTCTGTCGATCATTGTTACGAGATAACGATGTCCTTGCGGTGAAGTAGGTAATGGTCCAACGATGTCAACGTGCAAGTGTTCGAATCTCTCCGTGGGTGGAAATGTAGCTAGACTACTTGATGTATGCCTTTGTACTTTGCATTTTTGGCATTGAATGCATTGCTTCGCCCAGTCGCCAACATCCGCTTGCATTGCAGGCCAAAAGAATTTTTCAGTGATGAGTTTTCTTGTTGTTCTAATACCTGGATGACTAATGTTGTGCAGTGCATTGAAGACTTCGCGACGACATTCTTCTGGTATGTATGGTCGCATGGTTGTCGTTGAGGCTTCACAGTATATAGGTAGATGCGTCATGGGCATTGTAACTTGCTTGATGGACAAGTTACCTTGCTTCGCTAGATGTTTTATGTTGTCACTATCTCTGTCTTGTGCTGCGGCGATCTTATGATAGTCGATTGATGTAGGGCACGTTACACTGTCGATTGGTACGCGACTGAGTGCGTCGGCAACTACGTTGTCCTTTCCACTGATGTGACGTATGTCGGTCGTGAATTCACTTATGAAAATAAGTTGTCTTGCTCTTCGTGGTGTTTCCGATAGTGATGGTTTCTTTGGAAGTACATATGTTAATGGTTTGTGGTCGGTAAAAACGATCAGGTTTCGACCCTCGAACGTTTTTCTGAAGTGCTTGATAGCCATGTAAATAGCGAGTAGCTCTCGGTCGAATGTACTGTAGTTACGTTGAGTATCGGAGAACTTCTTCGAAAAATATCCAAGTGGTTGCCATTTCCCATTGCTGTATTGTTGGAGAACTGCTCCTGCTGAGAGATCGGATGCGTCGCTGAAGATAGCAAGGGTTGCTTCGTGTGATGGGTGAGCGAGTAAAGCTGCATTTTGGATCGCAATTTTACAAGCTTCAAATGCCTTCGTGGCTTCGTCGTTCCATTCGATTGACGTTTTATCTTTTTTCTTCGTGTTGTGAAGGTAGGCGTGAAGTGGTGCTTGGATTTCAGCGGCTTTAGGTATGTGTTCTCTGTAAAAATTTATCATCCCAAGAAAACGCCTTAGCTCTTCGATAGTTTTAGGTTTTGCATAATCGATGATTGCTCTGACTTTTTCGGCAGGCGGTTTTATTCCTTCCTTGCTGACGGTGAAACCAAGAAATTGAACTTCTTGCTGTCCAAATATGCATTTCGAAGGGTTGATTGTGATTCCGTTGTCTTCTAATCGCTGTAGCACGGTGCGTAGATGGGTTTCGTGCGTTTCTTTATCAGGGCTTGCAACAAGGAGATCATCAATAAATGCGAAAACGAAATCCAGTCCATGAAGCACTTCGTGTATGAATCTTTGGAAAGTTTGACCTCCGTTCTTTAATCTCCTGGGATCATTCTTGGGAATTCGAATAATCCCATTGGGGTAATTATTGCTGTCTTCTCTATGTCTTCATCGCGGACTCTTATTTGTTGGTAAGCTCGGTTGAGATCGATGGTGGAGAATATAGTCTTGTCTGATAGTTGATGAGTGAAATCCCTGACTCGCGGTATTGGGTAGCGGTCAGGAGTGGTAATAGAATTCAGTCTTCTGTAATCTCCACAAACTCGTAATTCTCCGTTCTTCTTCGGTACAATGTGAAGTGGTGATGACCAAGGGCTTTTGCTTGGACGGCATATTCCTTGCTCAATCATGTTTTCGAATTCCTTTCGAACTTGCTCGTATAGGTGTGGTGCGATTGGACGTGCACGACAATGAAGTGGTGGTCCATTGGTGTCGATGAAATGCTCAACGTCGTTCTTCGGTGTTAATTTCATTGAAGTTATTCTTGTGATACCAGGGTATTCTTCGAGGATCTTGTGATATGGTTGTTGCACATCTATGCTTCTTATTGTGGGCAGATTGGTTGCTTGTGCAAAAGACTGAGATGCAAGATTGGTTTTCCCGTCGATGATTCTTCTATTTTTCGATGTCGACGACCAACTGGTGATGTTGAAGAAAATCAGCACCGATGATTGGTTTGCTGACTTTAGCGACGATAAATCTCCATTTGAATGGTCGGCGTAGATTAAAATCAAGTTCCATTGTTTTTTCTCCATATGTAGGAATAACCGTATTGTTTGCTGCATAGAGTTGAAAATCTAGTGGCTTCAACTTCTGTCCTTGCTTCGGCGGTAACACTGAGATATTTGCTCCGGTGTCGATAAGGAAAGTGAGCTTGCTTTTTTTATCGGTGACGAAAAGACGGTAGGACTTTGCTGTTACGCTGGATCCCGTCGCATCGAGCGTACTAGTTAGTTTTCCGTGTTCGTATTTTCATTTTTGAATGTACACGGTGCTGTGCATTTTCTTGCCTCGACCCCGAAACGTCGATGATAGTAGCAGTAAGGGGATCTTGATGTTGAGCTTATTCGACTTCTACTTGCAGAGCGGTTGCGACGAAAAGGTGATCTTCGGTGTTGCTGATTGTGCTGGTTGTACTGTTGCTGGTAAAAGGTGTGATGCTGGGAAGCTTTGAGCGCGGCGACTTCGAATGATAGCTTCCGAATTTCTTCGAGAAGAAACTGGGTATCATTGGCCTTTGTTGAAGTGCCTTCGATGATCGATATGTGTGAGCTACTGCTGTTTTCGATCATCTTGTCCGCCAGGAGTGCCAGTTCGTCGAGCTTCGTCTGCGTGCTGAATGTTTCGCTGACTGCTATTACCGATCGAATATGTGGTGGTAGGTGGTTTACCCACATTAGCCGTAGTGTTGAATCCGGAACTTTATCTCGCGCCAAAGTACGCATTTTGCGTAGGAGTTGTGTGGGTTTCTGGTCTCCAAGTTCTATTTCTGATAGAAGTTTTTGTAGCTGTCGACTGTCGGATTCTTCGTATGCGGAGATCAGACGATCCTTCAGTGAATTATACTGGTCGACTGCTGGTGGGTTGTACAACAGGTCCGCAATTTGTTCGATGTCTTGTTTCTCAAGTTGGGCTATCACCATCTGTGCTAATTGCGCTTGGCTCTTCTTTAAACCATTCGTTGCGGCTTCAAAACTGACGAACCAAAGTCGTGGTTTGTCTCTCCAAAACGGTGGTATTCTTAACGATAGAGATATACCGGCGATTTCTGGTTCCTTTACCGGGTTTGATGTATATGTGTTTGCCTCCTGCTCCATACTGACGGCTTGATTACACTGATTTTATATAAACTGAAGTCTTCCTTCTCGGTGTTCGTACGGGTTTCCTTCGCGGTGTTCGTGCAATAGTAGTGGTACGTCGCAGGGTGTTCCTTCTTGGTGTTCGTACCGGATCTTCCCCCTCGGTGTTCGTACGGGGTCACCACTGTAATAGTGGAGACGAACTGTCCACTATTAACAGACTCCGAGTGGTTTTCTTTAAGGTGGAGAAATGAAACTACTGTTTATGTTTATGAAGGTACTGTCGAATGGGATTCGGAATGGAATATATTTTGCATCAACCTTGCCTATATTTATATGGCTGGCTCACTATTGATTTGCCAATGGTAACAATTAATATTTCGCCTAGCCAATTATATTGCTTATTTTATGACCAATGAAAACTATTTAAAATATACAATTATCTACGTTTCGTTTCCCGGCGTGAGACTTGTTTGTTGTTCACGAAGCTACGTCGCTGGACCGGGCTATATAAGACATGCAGATCGGTGCGCACGCGTAGTCGGCGGGCGGCGGCGGTGTGGAATACAGCTCCGGAACAGCAAGAGGAAACGAACTGCGGCGTTGAAGAAACGGCTCACCATTGGTCGACGGATACGTGACGATAGCGGCGTGTGAAGTCGGTGTGGCGCTGAATGATATTTGCGGCTGCTTCTTGTTTCTTTATAAGAACGTCAAATTATCTATATACAGTCCGCAGTATCTCAGTAGCCAAGAATAATTAGGAAATAAAATGTTTTTTTATTTATTCTCGCCTTCCGCGTTATGGTAGCAGCGGAGTATATATTATTTATTCCCGTTTAGGTTTGATTAATCTGGCTGCTACACAATAGTTTTATTTCATTAATTTTTTTATAATTTCATTTATAGCCTTAAATTCAATTTTATTTCATTTATTACTATATTTTTTTAAGTATGGAAGTTTCATTTAAAAGTTATTATTTCGAACACACATATAAACATACACACACGTACTTACACCTCCATATACTCTTACCTAATAGTCCTAAATAAAAATTATATATAAATCCGTTATGTACCTACTTACCTGGTCCCATAATACTTACCTGACCTATAAGGGTTTCGTTTTTTCCTTTTCAGGTACGAAACCATAAAAAGTTTAGGCTTTATAACAACTTTCGCTTAAAACAACCTTTTGACAAATTTCAACATAAGATATATTATTTTAAGATATATTATTACAATCTACCGAAAAATAATGCGTTACATTGTAAGCAGTATGTTACGGGTTCACAATCTTTCAACAGTTTACATACTCGCGAGATAGATATTAAACTTACGATTACGATTTTTACGGTTTACGGTAACAAATATTTTATTGGATAGCTCTAGTGCAATACTTGACTTTGAATCGGCCAATCAGAGCGCAGCGACCGGCGCAGCGTTTTGGCGGAATTTGTTTTCTTACAAAACAAATAACAATATCGCTCTATTTCAGGTTAAATGCTCGATGCACAAACTTCACACATGGGAACAATGGGGAATGTATATTCAGGGTAAGTAACAAATTGTGACTTCAATTTTTAAAACTCCTTGATTACTAGTCAAATAGTAATCATGATCCATCAAAGCAAAAATCTCTTCTGGAATAAAATTGTTAACACGGATGGATGACGTCGAGGTCTCACTATGAGAGTTGAAACGACGAGAAAAACGAAGACGGAATGCCATGTTTAATGTAACAGAACAACCAAACAACTATAAAATAATTTTTAAATGCAACGCTTTTATATAAAATGCAACACTTACTTTTTTTTTCACTTAATTATGTCTAGACCTTTTGAAAGTTGTTTGCATTTTAACGCTTAATTATTTAAATGCTGACCTTTAGATGTTTTGAAAGTTGTCTGCCTAATTATATGCTGTAATTAACTGAAAATTGCACTGAAAGAACTGAATTTTTTTATAGGAATACTATTAGTCACGTCAAACTTGTTGTCATGCAAAACTTGCTTGATATGGTGGAGCTCTGCAACCAGGTGTTTACTGTCACAGATCCCTCGTGCTCTCTGAAACACGTACAGGATCGCCCCCGTCACTACATCAAATTTGATAGACCGCAGATCCTCGCTAAAGAACACCGATTCCTTCCAAGGATGATTCGCGAGGCTATTGAAATCAAAAAACATCCTAATTTCAATAGAGAAGATGGCTGGGTGCTACCATCTCCTTGGGATCCTATAATAAATAAAATTAAATCCCAACCCAAGCATACAACTGCAAGACTTCAAGATACCATAAGTTCATACTGTATAGATCGGAACAAAAGTTAAATTTAATCTATGGTAACCGCGGTTAACTATGACATATGGACGTTGAACATCTCAGTCCTGCCCGTGACCATGAGTGCTGTAAAGCGTTCGAAACGTCGGGTATTTAAAAAGTTAAATATACGCGATAAATTCCGTAAAAACTAGTATTAATTCAATGTGTAGTGTTCGCGTAAATATAAGAAATCATTATGTAAACCAGTACGGACTGGTAATTGCAAATAAAATACGCCGATTAGAAGATCTAAAGACCAAGCGCGCAAGATATCTAACAGCCTTAAATTTCTTGAAGAGATGCCGTGACCATAATCTCATTCCTACGTGTGTTAAAATATCAACCAAAAAGGACATTCGAGGAAGCGCTAAGATCTTAAATCAGGCGAGTAAAAAAGTTGTTACGGACGGTAATCCAACAAAAACGCTCCGATCTAAATGACATAAACAAATCCATAGACACATCATCCAGTGAATTGAAGGAAGTTTTAACGACGTTTGACTATAATTTTTGCATGGAAACATTAAATAAACGCGAAATTGGTAAATATAATGAATGCAAAAACAAACATATAGAAAAATATCAAAAATTAACGAACAAGTCAAATGTCAAACATCTGAATCAATGCCAGAACCGAAAGCAACCATTGACAAACACAGATCATAGATTAATCGCGCTCTATAATCTGTCAAAACAAACACTGGATGATGCAACAATTAGGGTTTTATCCAAAGGCCTCAACTTTGCAATTACACCCCGCAAATTACCGTACGAAGAAATTATCTGTAGTGTCGAGGACTGTTTATTTAAAAACAATATGCGGAAAGAAGATTTGGAGGCGATACGTCAAGACATCTCGTCTACGTTACGTCGATGTTCAGTGCCTAAACCGAATCTTCCCAAAGACGAATTTATAGCGTTAAAGAACCTACGCAATAAACACGAACTTACGATTCTCCGCGCAGATAAGGGAAACGCCACGGTAGTCATGGATACGTCAGATTATAATTCTAAAATACAAGAACTTTTGTCGGATGTAAGTACTTATAAAAAGGTTAAAAACGACCCAACAAATAGCACACTAAAAACAACTAGTGACCTCATAAAGAAACACTCCGAAAAATTAAATCTGGACGTAAAATGGATAACACCTACGTGCGTTCCAAATCTGTTGTGTTTATTATTTTTTAGTTGTTTTTCCCCGTTTTTGTTGGTTTGTCTCACCAAAATTGTATGGGTTACCAAAAATACACAAGCCCAATGCTCCATTATGTCCCATAGTGAGCCAAATCGATTCACCAACTTACAGATTGGCTCAACACTTAGCGAAAATACTCTCACCACTCAGGGGACATACAAGAGCACACATAAAGGATTCCTACCATTTTGTCAGCGAGATTAAAGACCTACATCTGGCAGACAATGAAACTATGTTTACATGCTTACCTGTTGAAGACTGCATCTCAATTGTAACTAGAAGGCTGGAAGAAAACAACATGCCCGTAGAATATGCAGTATTACTCAGACACTGCCTTACATCTGGCTACCTATTGTGGAAGGAGGAGTTCTACAAGCAAGTAGATGGTGTGGCGATGGGCTCACCTGTATCTCCCATTGTCGCCGACATATTCATGGAAGACTTTGAGGAGAAAGCCCTGCTTAGTTCTCCCATAAATCCAAGGTTCTACAAGCGGTACGTAGACGACACTTTCACATTACCTTTAGATAAAGTAACTGCATTTTTAGACCATCTTAACTCTATAAATTCTAAAATTCAGTTCACAATGGAGTTAGAGGCTAACAATTCCTTAGCTTTTCTAGATGTGTTAGTAATTCGGAATCCCGATAACACCTTGAGCCATACTGTGTATAGAAAAAAGACCCATACAGATAGATATTTAAACGGTGATTCTCACCACCATCCTTCACAGTTAGCTACCGTGGGTAAATCTTTGTTTCAGAGAGCACGAGGGATCTGTGACAGTAAACACCTGACTGCAGAGCTCCACCATGTCAAGCAAGTTTTGCATGACAACAAGCTTCGAGTCCCGCGCCTACGTCACAGTGAACGAGTGAAGCCGGCCACAGTCGAGCGTGTACCTGCTGTACTGCCATATGTTAGAGGAGTCACTGACAAGATTGGCTACATTTTGAAGCGCGCTTCCATCAAAACATACTTCAAGCCGCTGAAGAAGATTGGTCAGTTTTTACCACCGGTCAAGTGTAATGTCCCTCTGCAAGATGCAGGAGTGTACAAGCTTGATTGTGAATGTGGTCTCTCCTACATCGGACAAACTAAAAGATCAATAAAAACCCGCGTTAAAGAACATATAGCTGATGTGAAGAATCGACGCTCCGGGCAGTCTGCAGTCTGTGCACACGTACAGAATCGCCCCCGTCACTACTTCAGATTTGATAGACCGCAGATCCTCGCTAAAGAACACCGATTCCTTCCAAGGATGATTCGCGAGGCTATTGAAATCAAAAAACATCCTAATTTCAATAGAGAAGATGGCTGGGTGCTACCATCTGCTTGGGATCCTATAATAAATAAAATTAAATCCCAACCCAAGCATACAACTGTAAGACTTCAAGATACCATAAGTTCATACTGCATAGATCTGATCAAAAGTTAAATTTAATCTATGCTAACCGCGGTTAACTATGACATATGGACGTTGAACATCTCAGTCCTGCCCGTGACCATGAGTGCTGTAAAGCGTTCGAAACGTCGGGTATTTAAAAAGTTAAATATACGCGATAAATTCCGTAAAAACTAGTATTATTTCAATCGTGCCATTTAACTTGATTACGGTCTTCTTCTAAACTGAAATAGGTACCCCACTCTTCTTGCAAGATTTTAGTATCGTAAAACTGTTCAAACGTCATCTCTTCCACTAGGTAGGGACTGCCCGTTTTTTTAGCTGTACGTATCAAAGTGCAATATTGTTGTGGGGTGTATATCGGACCAGATTTAATGTGCCTTTTTATTTGTCTTTCTATGACGCTGTGAACATTGTCACCCTCATTTTGAGAATGAGCACGTATAAGAAATTTGTGCGTTATCGACGCAACTCGTTTAGTGACAACAGCATAAGCATAAGCAGAAAGTAAATATTTATTTTTTGCTGCCCACAGCAATTGTCGGAATAGAAGACAATATCGATGTCTTTATCAGGATTTTTATCTAATAAAGTGTCAATATTCTTTAAAACACATGAGCCTGTTTCTACAGCGCCCCTTTTCCCTTCGGTCTCATCCCAGAAGTAGCATATTACATCTTTTGCCGACAGATCACTTATTGTGAAATTTAAACAATTAATTCTGTATTTGTAGAAAAACAAGGAAACTTGACCCTTTGGAACCTGCATAACAGCTTGTAAATCATATACTGCTACAGTTACTCCGTCATTTCTGTTCTTGTCTTTTCTTTGTGGTCTCGTGCTAGTTTTTTTTTATAAAAGATGTTAGTTTAGTTTAGTTTGCGACGGGCTGTTTTCCGCAACTCCACGTCTATACGCGTATTTTGCATGTGGGCAGGAATAATGTGATTATTCGAGCCATGAGATCTCCCCGAAGAAGCTCAACAGTCCCTTGATGTTGCATGCAATTTCGGGGAGTGATTCCGGCGTGCCGAGATGTTTAGCCTTGTACGTAGCGACCTCCGGATATTTCAGTAGCACGTGGGCCGCCGTTTCTTCCTCCCCCATACATGCCCTGCACAGGGGACTATCTGTAACACCTGTAGTAAATAAATGTTTGCATCGTTGCCTCTGGATCCACTGTGTCCCTTTATCCATTGCAGAGTCACATTGTTGTTTTTACATACCTCATTTAATCGTTGATGGCATTCATATATTAGTCCCGAGTTCACCCCATTGCAACTCAGAGCTTGTAGTACCGCCCTACTGTCGGTCAGTATTCTGATGGGGAAGTCATTAACCTTCCTAGCATCTATTGTTATGGCCGCTTGAATGATACCCATACATTCCGCCTGAAAGACCGTGTTATAGGTACCCAGCGGTGTGTATATGTGAATATTGAGGTCTTCAGAGAAAGCTCCAGAACCTACACCTTTATTTGTTTTAGAACCATCGGTGAAAACTCTAAGCTCTTTTGGGCTTAATCCTTCCGGCTGGCTGTTTTCATTTAATTGTATCTTGTATTTCTTATCGAAAACAAATTGTTTAGGAATCCTGTCGTATTTGGCTTGTAGGATAGGAATTTCTGAGTGAATTCTATCAATTATGCCTGTATGAGGGACACTATTCTTACTCCAAAGATTTAGGGTCTTGAGTCTGATGGCAGCTAAAGTCGCTTCTTGTTGTATATGTAGATGAAGCGGAGTTAGCTCCAGCATCGCTTCCAAGGCTGCTGTTGGCGTAGTTCTTATGCAGCCTGTGGCAGCCATACATGCCAGTCTCTGGTAGCGCTGAAGCTTCTTAATTGTGGTGGCTTCATTTGTCTTAGTCCACCATACCAGAGCGCCGTATGTGATCATGGGCCGAATTACAGTTTTGTAAAGCCACAGTATGATTTTTGGCGTCAGTCCCCATCTTTTGCCAATCATGTTTCTGCATTGCCAGAAAGTTATACTAGCTTTGTTGATTTTGTTTTCTATGTGTTTATTCCAGTTAAGTTTGCTGTCTAAGGTAAGACCTAAATAGTTTACCTCAGAGTATAGCTGGAGTTTTGTGCTGAAAAGACTTGGAAGATGATAGTTATTCAGCATTCGTTTTTGTGTGAACATTACTAAAACCGTTTTATTTGGATTGACGGTTTAGTCGTATTCCCTGCACCATCTCTCCACTATACGGAGAGCCGCTTGGGTCAGGTCGCACACTATGCTTGCTGTCTTTCCCGAGACCAGTATTGTCAGGTTATCAGCATAACCTACTGTATAGAAGTGATTAGTATTTAATTTGCTGATGAGTTCATTAATGACCATATTCCACAGGAGAGGTGAGAGAACCCCACCCTGCGGGCAGCCTTTCTTAATTTGGATTGGTTGAGATTCACCAGAAATCTTTATTATTCGTGTACTGAGCATGCAAACTATCCAGTCGATCAGTGCCGGTTCAACTTTATGTCTACTGAGTGCACCTTTTATGCTGGAGAAGTTCGTTCTGTCAAAAGCACCTTCTATATCTATGAAGGACCCTAGACATATTTCTTTGTTTTGCATGGCCTCTTCAATCTTTGTAATTACCTAATGAAGTGCCGATTCTGTTGATTTGCCTAGACTGTAGGCGTGTTGCTTGTCGTGTAGTGGTAAGTTCATTAGCGCCGACCCCCTTAATTCCCTTTCACACATCCTCTCCATCGTCTTTAGGAGAAAGGATGTGAGGCTAATGGGCCTGTAGGATTTAGGGTCAGTGTAATCGCTCTTACCTGGTTTGGGTATAAATGTGACTTTTACTTCCCTCCATTCCCTAGGAATATATTTAAGAGCCAGACAAGCTCTCATTATGGCAACAAGTCTGACTATTAGGGCTTTACCCCCCCACTGTAGGAGTGCCGGGAATATGCCGTCAGGTCCTGCCGCCTTATAGGGGAGGAAACTGTGAATGGCCCAATGGATTTTGTCCATCGTTACCACTCTCTGTGCTAAATTCCAGTCTTCTACTGTTGGTGTCAGTATGTCGTCATGCCGGTTTGCCTCCTGGGTTACGCAGCAACCTGGGAAGTGCGTTTCAATTAGGATGCGTTGGGCTTCATCCGGCGATGTTGAGTAGCTACCGTCGGGTTTTTTAGAGACATGGATCCCGACGTGTTCTGTTTAGCTAGAATATTCCTTATCCTATTTGCTTGTTCGCAAGTTTCTATGTTGCCACAGAATTTACGCCACCCAGTCGAGCGTCGATACCTGATACATTTTTTGTATTCAGACTTAGCTTTCTTATATAGTAGGCAGTCTTCATCTATTGAGCTTCGCTTATTCATGGCCCTATTTAGGGCTTTTCTTACCTTCTTACGTTTCCTATCGAGTTCTTCACCCCACCACTGTAGTGCATAGTGTAGTGTATCTGTAGTGCGAAGCAGATCCTTCTATGGTCTGAGCATGAGGCCTCTTTCGACACATGCCATCCCGTAATTAGTTTGGCTGCTCCTTCTGTTGCAAGTGTGAGGTCGATTATAGTGCGACAGCAATTGTTTATGAAAGTAGGTTCAGAACCTATGTTTAAAATGGTTAGGTTAGTACTAAATAAATATTCAACTAAAACCTTACCTCGTTCATTTGGTTTTTCCATTCCCCAAAGGGGATGATGTGCGTTGGAGTCCGTCCCGATCACAACCTCTAGTCCGGTCCTCTCGAAGAAGTTCACCAGCCTGCCGAGGTCATGAGGGGGGAGGAGTGTCTTCCTCCGGCATGTAGACCGAGGCGACGACTAATCTTCTCTCCGTTACAGGTAAACAATGTTTTCAAATCTAATGGTATTTTAAATTTTATTTAAAAAGTAAAATAGGTCGTATAATTATAAATTTTTAGTTTGAAACAGTTTATTTAATGTTGCAAAGTGAAATAATTACTTGAAATGTTTTTTTCGTTGAATTCTAGAAGTAAGACCTAATTCTATTTCTTGAGATTTAGCGTGAATTAGAACGTGATAATTGCCTCTGTGTCACAAGTTCACAGATAATTTTTTTAAAGCGCTTGGATTTAAAACATTGCCATCTATAGTCATATATCGACATATTATCATCAAAAATATAATACGACTAATTATAACAGTACTTACGATAATGCGTGTATCAAGACTTAACCAGTATATTTAAAAAATCGGATAATACTCAATTTTCGTTGTTCAAAGCTATAGGTAGCTTGCTACATATTTATTTATCTATGGCTGTAGGACCGTGCGTAGACAGAGAAACCTATAGACTAATGATCGGCGTGGCCTCGAGTGAGTAAGAACGATAACGAATTTTTAGGTTATAGAATAATCTTTATGACTTTTAAACACATTTAGATAAAAATTTTAATTGTTCTAAGAACTGAACTGAACAAGATTCACCAATCTTAAGCTCACAAAACACTTTTTTTCTCACTTAAACCAACTTGTAAACTCCTTAAATCGTTACGCTGTCAAAGTTGTTAAGCAAACTGTAGAGTTTGCCAAACAAAGAAACCGGCCCGGAGAAGGGGACATACAATCACACCGCTCTATCTCATTTGACGCATACGTCTATGCAAGACGTATGCATAAATCTATTTTTTTCGTGTGCGAATGCGAAAGAATGCGTCAATTTGTCTATAGGTTTCTCTGTCTGCGGGACCGTGGTAGTGACCGCCATTATTGCGTATGCGTAGCACACGGATTGTTTCCTTTGCATAGACATATAAGATATAAATGTGCCCTCTAGTTCGATAAAAGTAAGTCTAGTTTACGTGATCATACTAAAGATGTCAGCACAAAAAGATATTAATTTGTTCTCAAAATAATTTTGCATGCCCGTGAATATCACTATAACTAACTATGGTTCATAAAAGATAGCTTGATCTCTGCGACAGCTGTCAGTAAAATCATGCCTATGAAGTCCTGAATTTCTTAGTTAGTACATAAAGTACAGACAGGTACGTACAGTACTGTTTGCTGTCGCAGAGATCAAGCTATCTTTTATGAACTATAGATACACCCGTCAGAGCAGACGGACATGTTTTTTTATTAACTGTTAACTGACTTTACGGCTCTGGGTTCTAGCCCTTCTGATCCTATCATTTCTTTCAGAATCATCATTTTTATATTTTTTCTTCAAAATATTCTTATGCGCCACATTGCAAAGCCCTTGGGAGATTTTGGCGACAGCTCATTGCAGCGGACAATTGATGACGACTGCCACTCAAGTTCATAAGGCGTCCAAGCGATCAAAATAACTTGAGGTTTATATCGACATCAAAGCACTTGCTTCGTCATATTTTCTAATAGTATACGTTTAGTAATAGTTCACGCGCACGGACTTTTAATTTAAAAATCACATCACTTTTACGAATCAAAATCCACTTCAAACCATTATTCAAACGACAAAACAAGAGCGACAATCCGTCTACGGCTAAAATCCTGCCAAAACTCACGGACATATATGGTATATTAATAACACAGAACACTATTACTCCTATCGGAGATTAATAATCCCTAGTGTCTATATATTCAGTAATCTATGATTAATAACATTAAGCGACATTAACATGACAAAATGGCGACTGAGGAAAGGGGAATTAGGTGCGAGGGACGAGGGAAATCATGTTCATAGCTTCATACGGTCATAGATTATTGCTGAATGATTACCAGCCGTGTATAATTAATAAATTAATAATTAATAAAATGTAACATTTTTTTTATTTAATTGGCATTACGGCTCCGGGTTCTAGCTCTTCTGAGCCATTGTACTAAATTACATATAGTACGGTCAACTAGCAGCGATACGAAAGGTCACTTACCTTAAAATGACTGGGGAGTTGACAAACTATTATCTATCTTTTTCCACCTTGTGTATTTGTCGTAACGTCTCGTTTTCCCCGCAAAAACATGTCAGGGTCAAGACGGGTTCGTCAACATTCGGGAGGCCATTTTAGTATTTCTTGTTTATTTAATTATTGTTATTTTGTTTCGTTCATAATTGTTTTCATTAAGAGTGGTTAATGATGGAGCCACAAACAAGTATGTTGTGAGAAAATAAAAAGATTTTAGATCTCCGAAAAAGAAACGTCCCAAGGTATGTATACGAATAGGATATATTATATAAACGTTGTGTAGTAGTTTAAATTAAGACTTCTTGGTTCAGAGTGTACTTTAAAATTATCTTAAAGTTATTTAAAAACAGCTAGTGTGATAATACAACTTTTTTATTTATTAAAGATGTATGTAAGTAAAGTATGCATATTATTTTAATTTAATTATTAATTGATTAAAACTACTTTTACGGATATTATCGCGTTTATTTTACTTTTAATTACTTCTATTGTTAATTCCCGACGTTTCGGGCGCTTTCCAGCACCCATGGTCACGGGGGACTGAGATGACTGACGTCCCGATGTCATTGTTAAAC
This sequence comes from Parnassius apollo, assembly GCA_907164705.1. NCBI lineage: Eukaryota > Metazoa > Arthropoda > Insecta > Lepidoptera > Papilionidae > Parnassius > Parnassius apollo. The sequence goes on along the minus strand of CAJQZP010000965.1, from coordinate 973,573 downwards.
CCAGAGTACCTTCAGCTTTTTTAATTATTGTTTATGGTCCGATCTATGCAAAATGAACTATGTCCTGAGGTCTTGCAGTGGTATGCTTGGGTTTAGTTTTAATTTTATTGATTATAGGATCCCAAGCAGTAATCTAACTATCAAAAGTTACGCAACCCTGTTATTCCTAATAACCTTGCATTGGTTTTGTTTACATTTACAACACGTACAAAATGTTTGCGCTGTGAGTTGTTGCCCATCGGCAACAACTCATTCAATCATTAGGGTTCCGCAAATTTTTTAAAGTATCGATACCTACTCGATACCAAGTGTCGAATCAAAAGTATCGATATCGATGAAAGTATCGTCTCCAAAGTATCGATACTACTTGGTATCGGGAATTAGTTTAAAAATATTAGAAAATTAAATTACAAAATGTATAACTAGCAACTAATTATTGAACCCCCAATCATGTTGCAATCTGATATGAAAAGTAGTTTATCTACCCTTGGCCGCTGTTACCGTTGCCGCAGATTTGGAAAATAATCTTTCTGACGGCACTGAAGTTGCAGGTTTTATGATATATTTACTAGCAATGGAGTATAATTTCGAGAAAACCGATTTTATTTGCGCCTATTGCTCAAACAGATCCTTTTATAAGGCACATACTGAGCTTTTTCATCTCTGTCCAAGTTCATTTGCCTGATTTGTCAGGTTTGAGCTAATTTACGGTGATGGTTCCAAAAATAATAGTTTTTGGTATCAGAAGTTGTTTCCGGAGACGTCGTTGGTGGTGGCGAGTCATCAGCATTTACAGTTCTTTTTATGAAAGAAATTGCTCATGCACATGCATTTGTGTCTGTAAGTAGGTCTAAAATTATGGATATGGCTAGAATATGATGATTTTTATCTGCCGAATCTGTTGTTCAAAACATGTGTAATTTACTGATACAACCCCATTCGTTCTATCGGTAAATTCTAGTACCGCAATTCTGGATCATAATTAATTGGGAATACTGATACAGTCTGATTTGTCGTACCTGTACCAGATAACATCCAATGAATCCATTTATTTTTTCAATCTGTAAGTGTCGAGAATTGCTGTTTGAAAAACACAATAGTTTATCATAACTTCTAATAAAATATCGTATTTTATTTGGATCTGTCAGGCCTTTTCCACAGGGTATTTAATTTTTTATTCGTAAGAACACACACAATCGATAATAATCTTGTCAGTTATTTAATTTTACTTACCTCTGAGAACGTATTTTTAAATGATTTTTTTTTAAGTTATAAGTTAATAGAATTTTGATCAATTTTCCTAAAATATTCGACACATCACTTTGTCCTCCGCCAGGAGGTGGCATTCTGAAGAACCAAAACAAGTAAAGCACCTGAGTCAGCAATTAAAGTCAATAAAATTCACTTTTATAATTTTTTTCGTTTCGACGACTAACTTAACACGAATCAATCAATATTGCCATTAAATAATAACAAATATTGATAAATTTCTTTCTTATTTAAAATAGTCTTCTACTCTATTTATGACCGATAGGTAGACTTTACTTAAACAATATAAATAGACAAATGAAACACATTACGATTATTTACACATTATTATTGATTATGTGATAGAGCCATGCTGCAGTTATATTCGTAGTACAATTGTAGCACGAATGGGTCGGCTCGACCGGGGAAGTACCACGCTCTCACAGAATATCGGCGTCAAATAGTAGCTTAATGCTGCTGTGTTTCTTATGGTGAGTGTAGAGAACCGGAGACCCTATTTACTGGAAACGAGGCATTCCATCTAAATCCCCCCCCCCCCGTGACCATGTGTGTATAGTTAAATATACGCGATAAAATCCGTAAAAACTAGTATTATTTATAAGTATCGATGCAACTCTGGTATCGATACTTTTTGTGGATCCATGGGCATTTTTGTGCATCATGGGCGTTTTCAGGTTTCTCCTACAACGGTTACATGTCCGCTATTGACTTATCATGTCGTTATTGAAAACCGTTTTCAGATATCGATATAAGTGGTAATGGTTTGCTACTTATTATTGATAATTAATGCGCAAACGACAACCGAAACATAGCCGCAAACTCTAAAACCAGTGCAAAACATTTATTTTACGAATTACATAGACAATTGGACTGCGTTATGTAAGAACCGATTAAGCGCCACTTGAAAACTGAGAAAATGAGCTTCAAAAATTTCAAAGTTAAAATTTTATATGTTTAGAGTATAATTTTTATTCTGAAGATACAAAATGTGTACAAGTTTTCATTAGTTGAAAAAATATAAAGCTTATACAATACGGTTTCGTAGTAATAGTCATTTTCCGTTTAATTTGTTAATGTGTTTACGAGGGCGGCACTGAAAATTTCGGGAATCAAGCAAGTGACACAACATTACTATTTAAAAATGTATTTATTGCTTTTCGAAGTATTCTCCGCGAAATTTGACACATTTTTCCATACGATGGAACCAATCATTGAAGCAACCATTCCATTCGAAAGTTGGGGTCTCCAAAATGGCCGTTTTGTAGGCGTCCACAGCTTCTTCACGTGATGAAAATCTCTGTCCAAGCAATTTATTCTTTATTTTAGGGAAAGTATAGAAATCTTTAGGGCTTAGGTTGGGGCTGTACGGCGAATGGTTTAATAATTCTATGTTTTCTTGCTCTAAAAACTCTTTTTGTTCTGTGTGCAGTGTGAGAACTCGCATTGTTGCAATGGAGGATGATGCGGCGGTTGCGGTTCTCTTTACGGAGTTCAGAAACGACCTGTGGCAAACAAAATGCTAGCATACCATTCTGCATGAACCGTTGTTTGTCCCTCAAGAGGAATAATCGTAACATGGCCGGTTTTGGAGACAAACGTGGCCACCATTTTTTTGCAACACATTTTTTGTTGGCTTTAACTTATTTTCGAACACCCAAACCCGTGACTGGTTTTTTGTTTCAGGTTCGTACGCGTATATCCAGAATTCGTCACCTGATACGATGTTGTATACAGCATTTGAGGATCCTGCGTGGAATCTTTCGAGAGTTCTGACGCACCAAGTAACGCGAGCTGCTTTTTGCTCTTCACAGAGCGAATGCGGTATCCATCGGGAAAACAACTTTTTTACACCTAATTGTTGATGCAAGATTATTTGCCTGAATTTCGCGGTATGTCACATGTCGATCTTCCTCAATCAGCTTACTCACAGCATCAACGTTTTCTTGGGTGACTGCAGTTTTTGGACGACCTTGACGGGGATCATCACTGAGCTTGACACGTTCACGTTCAAATTCAGCAAACCAGCGATAAATTGTGGTTTTGGATGGGGCTTCATCACCAAATGCAGAAATCATCCGGTCAACACACTGTTTTTGTGTTAAACCACTTCGAAAGTCATAATAAATCATCGCTCTTGAATTTTCTCGAGTCAATTCCATTTTCTCAACGACTAAACAAGTTTGACAAAACCTTGTGACAAGACCGAGAATATTTTTTATAAATAAATAAATGGTATTCGATTTTTAAAACCAAGGAGTTTTCAATTAAAAAGATTTTAATATGACAGGAACAGTGGAAATATTCCATTCCCGATACTTTTAGTGCAGCCTAGTAAGTCATATTTAGACAATTTTATTTATCAATAACGTGCTATACGGCATTATTGTCTTTAATACTTTTTTGCGATTTGTTTCGGATGAAATAAATTGGTCATTAAGATTAAATCCAGTTATTTTAATAAAATAAAATAATTAGAACCAAATACGTTGTAACACTTCTACGTCTTACTAATACTTTTTCTTCTATTTATTACCTACCACAGTATCATATCATTTTTTATTCTTCATCTTCTACTTCAAAATCAATAGATCTATCAAAACCTTCAGCATCATCTTCTAAATAACGAGATCCAGTTAAATTTTCGTAATATTTTCTCGCATCAGATGGGATGAGGTGAAGGAGGGATTTTATATCATCTAGCTTTGGTTGAGAAGTAGGTTTTCCTTGTGGCCAAAGTTGCTCATAATGTCTTTTTAACGTCAATGGGTTATTTATTACCCCTCCTTTTGGTCTTTTATTGAGATCTACTTCATGGGTTTGACCGCCATGACAGGTTCAAAGAAATATCCGACCAGGACTATTTTTAAAAATGTTTATTTCTTTACTTTTCAACCAGCTTATAGCATTTCCTTCTATATCTTGTTTTCTATTATCTATGGTCTTCATCATTTTGAAAATTCCGACAAAGTCGAAACATTCCATTTTAGTAAATGTTACGGCTTGAATGTTTCGTAAAGTGCTTCGTTAGTGATTTTGGGAACCGGAGAACAACCAGACCAAGGGCTGGCTAACCCGATGATCACTACCGGGAAGTAAATGAAAATGGTTTTAGAAGTGGGTAGATAAGGCAAGGATACTCACAAGGCTGGAGCACTCCTCGTGGTTATGGTGAAGCATAAAATATTTATGTTGAAGTTCTAGTGTATACATAGACACCACACTGCACTTCGAATGTATATGGACACGAGCAATTGCACGATAATTTTACAACTTTATTTATTGAGGAATTTTAAACGAGCGGTAACGAACACGGTTTATGCCTACGCGGCCATCTTGTTTCTTCTTATTCTTGACAATAGGTGGCGCACCATTCTTGAGTAGTGCGTATAAAGGACAGGCGGGAGGATAGAGAATACTTAGGAAAAGGATATTTTATCGGGACTGTTCCGAAGCCAAAACATTCCCTTCCACCTGAAATCACCTAGGGATTTCATAAGACAACCATCGACCCAGTAGGTCTCCGGGTACCCAGCTGCTCATAAAATATACATTAATATAAACTTAATAGATATTCTGAACTAAGTTGTGCATTGATAACCTTACACTAAAAATACAAAAAAAAACTTAGTTAATTTTAATATTAGAATTTACAATCTAGCTTAATATCCTATAACAAAATAATAAAGTAAAATTCAGTCAAGAGGTGTAGTGTTATGCTACTTACATATCATTTTACACTATTTTAAATTTATTTTTCCATTCGATTTTTGATTTTCTGCATTAGCCTCAAAACTGGATATTTTGCATCACCTTTATTTTCATAGGATCCTGTAACGTTTTTAAACCATAAGAACACAATAACAAATTATTTTCACATCGTATTTTCACGTTATCAGCACTTTTTAAATCGGTGTCAATGGAGTCTACCTTTTTCGGTATTTTATTTAGTTCTCCGTAACTCTGCAATTTCGGGCTTCGTGCGCACTGTTGCGCTACCCTTTTTTCTATATCAATAATATCTCATTTTTCATTTAAATCTTGCCGTTTCTCTATTACGAGCCTAAAACCAAAATTTGACATGTTTTGACATCGTTGTTTATCTGGTTGTCATGGCAATTTTTATTCAAATATCGTTACCGGCCTGATGTTTTTACTTCAAAAATACTCTTTTCTTCTTGGCCATTTACAAAAATTTGCTTTTAATTTAAATAATTTCAAATAATTTCTCGTTCTTATCCCAGATCCGTCAAAAAGTATAAAAGCCGAAGAATCGGCCAATAGAGGATCTCACTTCAGCTTTGATACGAGAAGCACCTCTTAAAGGCTTTATCCGCACTGCCTCGGGATCTTGCAAGCCTCTGCCTTCTCCTGAAGTCGTCGCCTAGCCACGCCTACGCCTCCACCTATTAGTGCCCGCGCTATCTTCGGCCGCTGTGCGTGCTTGTCTCAAGCGCTGCGTGTTCCTACTCCAGACGCTGCGTGTCTCCGGCGCTCCGGGCGCTGTGTGTGTCTACTCCGGGCGCTGTGTGTGTCTACTCCGGGCGCTGTGTGTGTCTACTCCGGTGTGTGTGTGTCTACTCTAAGTGCTGCGTGTACCTGCTCAATACGCTGTGTGTACCTACTCCAGACGCTGCGTGGACCTACTCCAGACGCTGCGTGTCTACTCCAGGCGCTGTGTGTGTCTACTCCGGGTGTTGTGTGTGCTCATTCTGGTCGCTGTGTGTGCCTACTTCAAGCGCTGCGTGTACCTAGATTAGGCGCTGTGCATCTACCACAGGCATAGCCTGTACATACATTGTTTCCGTACTCATTTATCTTTATTAACTTTTTTTTTTAAATTGTAATTCACTATCATCACTACAGCCCATCATCACCCTCATACCTTTTTTTTATATAAAAAAAAGCTGTAAATATCTTTACAAATTTTAAATAAATTATTTTCTTTTTGGTTGTTTCGTTGTTAGGTTAGGTTCTATAGTTTTTAATTGTGGCTTTACATTTTATAAAAGAAACTGTAAATATCTTTACAAATTTTAAATAAATTATTTTCTTTTTGGTTGTTTCGTTGTTAGGTTAGGTTCTTTAGTTTTTAACTGTCGCTTCACGACATTTTGGCGCCCGACGTAAAAGTTCTTCTCTCTTAATTTTTCTTTTTTCTCTTTTCTTCACCTTAACTACGCCTTATCCATTTCCTTTTGATTTAATTGCTTTCTCTTTCATTCTTAACTCTTTATTTACTCATCCTTATCATATCTTCCAAATTCTAAAACAAAACTTCATCTAGTTTTTCAACTTATCTGGATTATATTTAGACCTACATATAACACTTCACTTACATTCATCACTTTAATATTCTTATTCTAGATAACTTAAAGAGGTACAATTTTTAATTAACTTTTTATTTCTTAAATTATAACAATGAAAAGGATTATTAAGTACGAATTCCTTAACAAGGCTGAACTCGAATACGAAGTGAAGATTAGATGTGAGGAACCAGCTAATACTGTTTTGCTTCTAAAAAAACAGATTTTGCGTTTAGTTGATAATTCTCACCCTGAAGATATTCTGACCTCTCCAATTCCGATCGAGGATGACTTGTCTCAAATTGGTTCTACTTTGACCTACCTGGACTGTAAAATTGAAAAATTTTTACAAGGTGAAACCAAATACTTACGACTAATAGAAACTTTTATTAATCATGTTTATTACAGATTGGAGCGAATAGATACTGACTTATATCCAGACTTTAAAGCTATTTTCGATACTTTGAAGATGAAATTTGACGCTATTACTAAACAATTCGAATCCTTGACTCCACCTTCAACTGAAAATGACTCTCCATCACTTGACCCTCCTGTTGACCCGACTGTCATGGAACCTCCTCTTGTTTCTCAATCTTCTGTTAAGATCCATACCCCGTATCCTTCACCACCACTATCTTTTTCTCCAACTAACGTCTTCAAAGATCTGAAAAGACACACCTTCAATGGTAAAAGCTGTCCAAGAGCCTTTCTTCAAAAACTTGAAGAATACTGCTTAGCTCGTGGCTTATCCAAAGACTTGTTGATCTCTCAAGCATTTGAAATTTTCACCGACAATGCTCTTCATTGGTTCAGATTTAAATATAATCAGAATCCAAACTTAACTTGGAACGAACTTTCCTCTTTATTAATCAAAGACTTTGGTGGTTTTGATTATGATTATAAACTTCTAGAAGCGATTAGGAACCGAACTCAAGGCCGTGATGAACCTATCGTCATCTATATTTCCATCATGTCTGGAATGTTCACTCGTCTTTCGAAGAAACTTTCTGAAACAGAACAATTGGAGATTATTTTGAGGAATATTCGCCCATGTTATTCAGTCTTCGTAGCTCTAAAAGACATTGACTCTATCGACTCTCTTCTGGCTACTTGCCAAAACTATGAAAAGTTCCTTGACAGAGACAAACAATTTAAAGAACCAAATGTACAACAAAGTCCTCTTATTTCTGAATTCAACTACAAGCATTCCACTTCAAGTTCAGTTGGCTCTTCAAATTCTTCTAATAACTCACAACCTTCTCCTCCCTTTATGAATAAATTCACTTCATCCTACAAATACCCTTCTAGACAAGTTAATAGTCTCTCTCAAACTAAAGCTCCTCAAGAAAGCTCTTTTTGTGTTCGCTGTCGTAAACAAGGTCATACTTTGAACACTTGTACTCAACCACGATTCGTGATTTGTTTCAAATGTGGTCTTAAAGGTTTTAAAACTGCAGATTGCCCTACTTGTTCTCCCAAACCACATACTAGTTCAAAAAACTAACTGCTGACTTGAAAAGTAACTTAAACTTTGATAATGACGATTGGGCTAGTTGGATTAAAACAATTCAAAACTTCTTTTCTTGTTACAAAATCTCTTCTACACTCTACTCCAAAGAACAAGATCTTAATCGTCCATTCGTTAATGTCAAAATTTATGACTTAACTTTATCTGGTCTACTAGATTCTGGCAGCTCAGTAACTATTCTGGGTAATAATTCTCATTTGGAAATTCTTAAACTGGGCTGTAAACTTTTCAAGTCAGATCTTATTACTGTCTCTACTGCTAATAATCAAAAAGTTAATTCCTTGGGTTATTTTGACTTACCTGTTCATTTCAATAATCAAACTCATTTGATTAAAGCTTATGTTTTTCCGGAAATATTTCCTTCGCTAATACTAGGTATTGACTTTTGGAGAAAATTTAATCTGTTACCTAGTGTTTTATCTTCTCTTAACTTTACAGAATCTAAATGCTCTGCTATCGAAACTAAAGATATTAAAGTTTTACCTTATGAGCATTTAACTCCTAACCAAAAGGACATCGCTAACGACATCATCCAACGCTTCAAGACAATTTCTTTTGAAGAAAAAGGTATCCTGGGGAGCACACACTTAATCACCCATAAGATTGATACTGGTGATTCTCTTCCAATCAAACAAAGATGTTACAGACTGTCTCCTGAAAAACAAAAGGCGTTAATTAATGAAGTTGATAAGATGCTGGGATGGAACGTCATTGAACAATGCGAAAGTCCTTGGTTATCTCCAGTTCTCATCACTCCGAAGAAGAATGGTGAATGGCGTTTCTGCGTAGACAGCAGGAAGCTTAACTCAGTTACACGTCGTGATGCTTATAGTCTGCCACTAATAAGCGAAATTTTGGACAACCTGAAGAATGCCAAATACTTATCAAGCATCGACATTGCGAAAGCATTTTGGGAGATTCCCTTGAATCCTGCTGATAAAGATAAAACTGCATTTTATGTACCTGGAAGAGGTATGTTTAGATTCAAGGTAATGCCTTTTGGTCTCACTAACTCACCTGCAACTCTACAAAGATTAATGGATATGCTTTTTACTCCTGAATTTGAGAACAAGGTATTTTGCTATCTGGATGACATCGTTATAATTAGCGAAACTTTTGATGAACACATATCGCTTCTCATGAAAGTTCATGAAAAACTTTCATATGCTAATCTGACTATTAACTTTGAGAAGAGTCAATTCTTCAAGAAAGAACTGAAATACCTTGGTTTTCTAGTGGACGAGTATGGTCTACGTGCTGATCCAGATAAAATAAAAGCTATTTTAGAATATCCTGTACCTACTTGCAGAAAAGAAGTACGAAGATTCATAGGCACCTGCAGCTGGTTCAGAAGATTCATTCCAAACTTTAGCACTATTGCCTCTCCACTCAACCGACTAACCTGTTCCGGGAAGAACGCTCCTAAATTTTTATGGAATTCACAAGCTGCAGCTGCTTTCCAGAGACTTAAAGAAGCTTTGGTAACTGCTCCTGTCCTTGCTTGCCCTAACTTCAAACTACCCTTCTCTGTACATTGTGATGCATCAAATTATGGCATAGGAGCAATGCTTACTCAACATCAAGATGACAAAGAAGTCGTGATTGCTTACATGAGTAAAGCACTAAATAAAAATCAACAGAACTACTCAACTACTGAAAGAGAAACATTGGCTGTAATAACTGCGTTAGAGCATTGGCGATGTTACCTAGACAATGGTAAAGAATTTACAATATATACTGACCATGCTGCACTTAAATGGTTTCAGAACTTATCGAATCCATCAGGAAGACTTGCTCGCTGGACTTTACGCTTATCATGCTTTAACTTTGTCCTGAAACATAAAAAAGGAAAGGATAACGTTGTTCCAGATTTATTATCAAGACATAAGAATCAAGAACGTCCTGATACACGAGAAACTTCACCTCAAGGCGTACATCCTATTACGATTGAAGAACCACCTGATCGTGAACTTGAGCACTACAACAAGATTTTTCTCGGATGCTCTAACAACCCAGACGCATATCCCAACTACACTATCAAGGATAACAAACTTTACCGCTGCATCCATTCTCTCGATCGTCTAAACGATGATTTTATTTGGAAAGAAGTTCCACTACCTCAAGATAGACATGCACTTATTGAAGTTAACCATGGTTCCCCTTCAGAACTCCATCTTGGTATCTTCAAGACATTCAAGAAAATATCTTTAAAATACTATTGGCCTGGTATGTTTAAGGACATTGCCAAATTAATCTCGTCTTGTGAAACCTGCTTAACCTACAAACACCCTAATCATTCTCCCTATGGTCTTATGGGTAAACCCAAACTTTGCTCCAGACCTTTTCAAACTATATCCTTAGATCTTATGGGTCCATTACCTATGACTCGTAGACGAAATCAGTATATTCTAGTAATTAACTGCAATTTTACTAAATATACTATGATTTTTCCCCTTAAACGTGCTACTTCAGCTAATATTATTAATCTTTTGGAAAATTCAGTTTTCCTAGTTCATGGCATTCCCCAAACTATTATAATGGACAACGCGGTTCAATTTCAGTCGCGAGAATTCCAATCATTCTTAAATTCTTATAACGTTCCTTGTATTTTTCACACAGCTTTATATTGTCCTCAGGTTAATCCTACGGAGAAGTTTAATAGTACAATTATTACAGCTCTAGCATCTCTAGTAGGAGACGATCATAGATCCTGGGACAACCATCTTGCTAAGATTCAGTACGCAATGAACAGCGCTACAAATGTAGCTACTGGCTTTACTCCAAACTTTTTAGTCTTTGGTAGGGAAACAATACCTTGTGGTTCCTTCTATACTCCAACTCAGAACCTTGAGGAATTGATATTTATGCCTCGTGATATTTACGCGTCTAATGCTGGTCTCCTCTCATCTATTTTTCACAAAGTTCAAACTAAACTTCACATAGCTCACGCTAAAAATAGCGCTCGCTATGATCTTCGCCGGTCTTTTAAAGAATTTAATGTGGGAGACACTGTTTGGCGTAAAAACCATGTTTTAAGCAATGCCGGCGCATACTTTAATGCTAAACTTGCCCCTAAGTTCATCAAGTGCAAAGTGATAGCTAAACTGTCACCACTAGTCTATGTGCTTGAAGACCCTAATGGAGTTAGAGGCAAGTGGCACATCAAAGATGTAAAATCATAATTTTTTTTAACTTTTATTAACTGTTAATTTGTATATATGTATAAATATCACCATCATTCTCACCTTATTATTTTTATTTCTTTGTTTGTTTGGTGATCCAGTGTTCTTCAACACATCTTGCTTTAGGACCTCGAACTTTCGTTGGTTAATCTTCACTTTTTATTTTTATTTCAGACACATCTCGTTAGTGATGTTGCTGATCTCTGGCTTTGAGCCCTACCGCTCTGGCCGTTCTTAATCTTTACTTAAGTCATAGCGACTAAAGCTTGCTTAAGATTAATTTCTTTAACTTTATCTTCACTCAGGAGCGGATAACAACTCCTTAATAAGCCTGGATGTCCTTTCGAATTTTTTTTTTCCACGCAGGAGCGGATGACAACTCCTTAAATAAGCCTGAATGTCCTTTCGAAAACACACTTTTAGAGTGGTAGTCATTGAATGTGAACTCCACCCTTACCTGAATGCAGATGATGAATGTAAGAGATGGTATATCTGATTTTGCCTGGTGATGTCTGTTACTGCAAAGCTGTGTTTTTATGGTTTATTTTAGAATGTACATGTCAAAATTTTTGCTGAGTCAAAAATTTTCCAGGGTCGGGGGGAAAATGTAGTGTTATGCTACTTACATATCATTTTACACTATTTTAAATTTATTTTTCCATTCTGTTTTTGATTTTCTGCATTAGCCTCAAAACTGGATATTTTGCATCACCTTTATTTTCATAGGATCCTGTAACGTTTTTAAACCATAAGAACACAATAACAAATCATTTTCACATCGTATTTTCACGTTATCAGCACTTTTTAAATCGGTGTCAATGGAGTCTACCTTTTTCGGTATTTTATTTAGTTCTCCGTAACTCTGCAATTTCGGGCTTCGTGCGCACTGTTGCGCTACCCTTTTTTCTATATCAATAATATCTCATTTTTCATTTAAATCTTGCCGTTTCTCTATTACGAGCCTAAAACCAAAATTTGACATGTTTTGACATCGTTGTTTATCTGGTTGTCATGGCAATTTTTATTCAAATATCGTTACCGGCCTGATGTTTTTACTTCAAAAATACTCTTTTCTTCTTGGCCATTTACAAAAATTTGCTTTTAATTTAAATAATTTCAAATAATTTCTCGTTCTTATCCCAGATCCGTCAAAAAGGATAAAAGCCGAAGAATCGGCCAATAGAGGACTCACTTCAGCTTTGATACGAGAAGCACCTCTTAAAGGCTTTATCCGCACTGCCTCGGGATCTTGCAAGCCTCTGCCTTCTCCTCAAGTCGTCGCCTAGCCACGCCTACGCCTCCACCTATTAGTGCCCGCGCTATCTTCGGGCGCTGTGCGTGCTTGTCTCAAGCGCTGCGTGTTCCTACTCCAGACGCTGCGTGTCTCCGGCGCTCCGGGCGCTGTGTGTGTCTACTCCGGGCGCTGTGTGTGTCTACTCCGGTGTGTGTGTGTCTACTCTAAGTGCTGCGTGTACCTGCTCAATACGCTGTGTGTACCTACTCCAGACGCTGCGTGGACCTACTCCAGACGCTGCGTGTCTACTCCAGGCGCTGTGTGTGTCTACTCCGGGTGTTGTGTGTGCTCATTCTGGTCGCTGTGTGTGCCTACTTCAAGCGCTGCGTGTACCTAGATTAGGCGCTGTGCATCTACCACAGGCATAGCCTGTACATACATTGTTTCCGTACTCATTTATCCTTATTAACTTTTATTTTTTTTTTAAAAATTGTAATTCACTATCATCACTACAGCCCATCATCACCCTCATACCTTTTTTTTATATAAAAAAAGCTGTAAATATCTTTACAAATTTTAAATAAATTATTTTCTTTTTTGGTTGTTTCGTTGTTAGGTTAGGTTCTATAGTTTTTAATTGTGGCTTTACATTTTATAAAAGAAACTGTAAATATCTTTACAAATTTTAAATAAATTATTTTCTTTTTTGGTTGTTTTGTTGTTAGGTTAGGTTCTTTAGTTTTTAACTGTCGCTTCACGACAGAGGTAGAGGGCAGACTTTAACTACTGGTCTTGTAAGTAAGTCTCTTATTGTCTTTAAGGTCACGCGGACAATATTGTACTTTCCGGGGTAGATTTGGACCACTCGACCTAGGCGCCATTCGTTAGGTGGTAGATTAGGTTCAATGATTGAAACGAGTTGACCAATATTAAGATGGTTGTGATCCTCCTTAAACCACTTAACTTTTTGTTGAAGCGTATGTAAATAATCTTTTTACCAAATACGCCAAAAACTTTGTGAGAGCTTTTGTTCTAGGATTCATATCTTCAACGGACGGTTCTGGTAGTTCGACTAAAGGACGTCCTATATATAAAATGACCGGCCGTGAGAACATCAACTTCACCAGGATCAGAAGATAACTGACAAATCGGTCTGGAGTTCAACATCGCTTCAACTTTATTTAAAACTGTATTTAGTTCCTCAAACGTCATTACTTGTGAGCCTATGACCCTCTTAAGATAATATGTGGTCGATTTTATACCACATTCAAAAATGCCTTCAAAGTGAGGTGCTGAAGGTGGATTTAGTTTCCACGATATTCCACGAGACGTTAATTGATCAGAAATCTCTTGTTTTTTATCTATCAATAATTTAACCATTTCCTCAAGGTATCGCTTTGCGCCTACAAAGTTAGTGCCACAATCTGTCACAATATGTCGACATATTCCACGTCGAGACACGAATCTGTCTAGGGCTGCTAGAAACGCTTCTGTAGACAGTTCAGATACGAGTTCTAAATGAACTGCTTTTACAGATAAACAAATGAACAGAAAAAAGTAAGCCTTTTACTACTACAGTTACTGACCCGTGCGTTACGTCGTCTGCTTTCTTTTACAAGAAAAGGACCGCCAAAATCGATCCCTACCTGTTGAAAACAGTAACCTTGTTGAGATCTACAAGATGGCAGGTTGCCCATAGACGGCTGATAGGGTATAGGTTTAACCCGAAAGCAAATCACACACTTTGCTAAAATAGAACGAATAAGATTTCTAATTCCTAAAATCCAGAACTTGCGAACAATTAGTGATTGCAACGTGCGAGGTCCACAGTGCAAATACCGTTTATGATAATAGCTGATAATTGAGATAAAATTGATTGTTTCTGTAACAAATATGGATGTTTTGTGTGATCAGGTAAGTTAAAATTAGTAAGCCGTCCACCCACTCGCATGAGTCCTAAGTTATCAATAAACCGGGACAACTTTTGCAAGTATTTAGGTAGACGCTTCTACGATTCTAATTTAGACATCTCTTGATTGAAACTGCCCCGCTGGACATATTTTAATAAGGCTAAGCAGAGAGCACTTTATCTAATCCGTAGTCAAGTTACCTTTTTCGCGTTGGCATGGGTGTTTGCGCGAATTAGAGATGAAGCGTAAGACCCATGCCAATACTCGCTGTAGTCGCGATAAGGATGAATACCGATTTAATAACACCTTTATAATGTCTTTATCAGATTCCAGAGATTGAGAAATCAGAGTGCTTGTTTTTAAATCTGGTAACTGGTCTTGGGGCTTACACCGAACTTGAGCTGGCCAGTGATCTGGACCACTAAGCATCCAATCTGGTCCTGACCACCATCGCTTACATTTGACCAACTCCGCACGAGAGACCTCGACTAGGAAAGTCGGCAGGATTGTGCTGAGTTGAGACATACCTCCAGACAGAAGGTTCAACTGCGTCAGTTATTTTAACTACTCGATGTGCAACAAAAGGTTTCAGTTTGTATGGCTCTGTATTGATCCAAGCTAATACAGTTGAGCTATCAGTGTAGGCAAGAATATGAGATATATTTATTTTCGAAATAAGTAAAGATTGCATGTGTTTAAGGGTACCTAATAACAAGAGCGCACCACACAACTCCAAACGATTAACTGTTAGAGTCTTAATCGGAGCCACTTTAGATTTAGAAATCAAAAGAGTAACTTGTTTTTGATCATTGATACTTGATCGAAGATAGACACAGCATCCGTATGCTTTTGTTGATCCATCGTAAAACCCAATCAGCTGGTGTGTAGCAGCTAAGTCAATCACGGTTTTACGAGGGATTTTTATCGATTTTATATTAGATAAGTCAGACACAATTGAAACCCAATCGAGAGCAGGAATGAGTTCATCCCAAGACTATCCAATACGCAGCTGGAAGTAGTTTGGCTAAAAGAAGAAAAGATGAAAGCCAACCCAACGGGTCATAAATACGAGCAACGTGGGACAGGATTGAACGTTTCGTAAACTCCACATTCACAGGAGAGACGGAATAAGCGAAATAGTCTTCCGTGGGATCCCACTGAACTCCTAAAACCTTAAGCGTTATTGAACCATTATCAGAAAATGACTTCGGACACTGACAATGTTCCGTGGGTAACGATTGAAGAAGTAAAGGGCTGTTACTGCTGCACTTACGTAAATCTAGCTGAGCACAGTTAAGAAGATTGATCAGATCTTCTTTAAGCTGAGAGGCTGCGTCGATTGAGGAAGCACCTGTAATATAATCGTCCATGTAATCGTCGTCAATAATATCGTCCATAAAAGTATGATGCCGAAGAGCTTCAGCAGCATGAGAAAACTGATCGCCGTGATCTGTAGCTAAATTATGAAATGTTCGTATCTCTATATACGGCGAGCTTTTGACTCGAAATTCAAATTCTTGATTAGGCAACGAAGAGGATTCACGCCATAGTACGTGTTGCCACACTCAATCCTCTGGCCTTATCAAGATTTGCCTGTACATCTTAGATATGTCACATGTGAAATATTATGAATCCGAAATCCAGTAATAATATCAACCAAATCAACCTGTAACTTCGGTCCAGTGTAAACAATGTCATTTAAAGATAGTCCATTATCGTCTCGTGACTCGCATTGAATACAACGCGAAGTTTGGTCGTTAAGCTTTCTGGACGGATCACACAATGGTGAGGGATAAAATATCTACCAGGTGGAATATCCTTACCCACAGGTTGCATATGATTAAGATTCTCATAGTCACGCATAAAATCGTTATAAAGAGATTTGAGTTCTAATTGTCGGCAAAGTTTTTTCTCGAGGTTTATAAACTGCGACAAAGAACTATTATATGAGTCTCCCATATAAACAGACGACTGCTTCAATAATATAGGAACAACATATCGACCGTCCGATTCCCTATAAGTTTGAGTAGAATACAGGCGTTCAACCTCCTCATCCTCTGGAGCAGGTATATGTTGATGAGGTGGTTCCTCGACTTCCCAAAATCGTTTTACCATCTTATCCAATGAATTCGTTGAAGTAATTAACGAAGTGCCAACCAATTTTACCTGACTTCTACATTTGTGGGTCCTGAAAGAACCCAACCAAAGACGCTATGTAAAGCAGCAGGATAGCCGAGCTCTGGTTGAATTACACGGCCGTCATAGATGTGATGAAATACTTCAGCACCTAGCAATAGATCAACATCAGACGGTCTGTCAAAGTCACGATCAGCTAATACTAAGTGCTTATAACAGTCTCGGACCGCCAGGGGGAATATCAGTGGTTGGCATTTTAGAAGTAATGTTATCGATGACTATAGGATTAATATCGAATTGCGGGTCATTCGAATCACACGGGCGTATAGAGCATTGAGTCACTCCTTTGACTTGACACACAGACTGTTGTCCAAGTCCAGCCACAGTTGTGGTACATCGACGCAATTGAAAACCAAGTCTTTTTGCGCACTTCATCGTGATGAAGCAGTCCTGAGCGCCGCTATCGATGAGCGCTCTGACTTGGTGGAATGTGTCAGTAGAGTCCTGCACACGCACCATGCACGTCCCGAGCAGCACCACGCACGAGCATGAGCCTCTCGAACGTACTGGTGTTAGTGTGGGCACTACTCGAACCGGTGGTCACCGCGGTCGGTGATCGAACTTGGTTGTCGATGTGTACCAGAGTATGATGATTACCACTACAGATAAAACATCTCATTTTTGAAACGCATTTATCAAGAGAATGTTTTCGTAAACAGTTAATGCATAAATGATTTTGTTTGACAACATTTATTCTAGCATTGTTGTCTAAAGATTGAAACGTGGGGCACTTATAGATACTGTGCGCTGCGCCACAATAATAGCACTGTAGTGAAGCCAGCTGCTTCGAACTAGTAGGCTTAGATTGAGTAGTGAGCACGGAACGTTTGAGGTTCGATGCCCGCGGTGAAACATTCTTGATTTGTTTACCGGCTAAATATTGAGAAGACTTAGTCCTAATGTCAACACTAGCATTTATTTCTAAAACCTTTACATAGTTTTGAAGAAACTGCATAAGACTTTGAAACGAGGGAATTTGTGATTTATATACAGATTCAGAGCGGTGGCGCGTATTAGAATCTAGTGCACGAAACGCTGCGTTAAATAAAATAAAATCGCCTAAGTCATCTAGCTCTAAGGCCTTAAGGGCATTGACTAACTCACAAAGAATATTAGTATACGTTTGTAATTTGTATTAGTATATTTTTAAATAAGGATAGTTATTTATTTGATCTAAATACGTCACGGCTAAAATGCGCATATTTTGATAATGCTTAACAAGTTCATTGAAAACAAGCTCATAATTATTGGAAGTTAGTTTTACCTTCTTTGCGATCCCTAAAGCGGGTCCCGATAAGCAAGAAATAAGATCATGAAATTTAGTAATATTCGCGATTGATTCATTATTATTAATTAAGGTTACGAAAGTGTCGTAAAATATTTGCCAATTCTCAATTTTTCCGTCGAACTTTAGAGCTATTAATGTTTGCTGCAATTTGGGTTTCAAATAGGGAAGAACACGACATTGGCTATATTCAAGTTTGAGATATTTGGAAGATGTAGATCTCTTTTTGGACAAAGCTTTTGAATGTGTTTTTTTCAGCTTGATAAGGGTGGGATCTATTAATGGTTTGGCAATCTAGCTTGTACCTTTTCCGTGTCAGGCTTAATGGCGTGGTTAACGTCGGTTGGGCTGCTTTTTTTTCGGAGGGACATCTCCGAGGCAAAACTTAGGACTTCGTAGTACACATCATCAAATGCAGATAACGCTTGCATATCAATTTTTTATTTAGGAAACAGAGCCAGTTTTAAGGAATTAATTTTTTCCGTAAACAAAACATATTCATCGCAAATGTTCTCAATTTTAAGAAATCTAGATTTAAATTGGCTAACTTTAGATGAACTTGAGTCTTCTCGTATTTGAGTAGATAAATCGAAAAGAGTTTGAATAGAACTAAAAACATACTCGCGTTGTGACGTAAGAAGTTTAAGTTTAATTTCTTCTTGCGACGTGATTATAAAATAACAACGTAAAATTAAATAAGGATTTTAAGTATAACTACTAACTATAGATATTTAAAGGAATATTTAAGTTTCTCAAACCAAAATTGGCATTCATATATTGAAGTTAACGTTAACTTTTTTTAATCTAACAATTAACGAACGGCTTAACATTCAACGATATACAAGTATTTATTCAATACTTAATCGCTATTATTACAAGACCAAACGAGTAATTTCCATAAATCAATCATCATCAAAACAATAATTATAAAATACCCTCAAGTTAAAATAATTTTTTTACGCGAAGAATACCTATGCACATTCGAGGTAAACTTAGCAAATATAACTCTACCAAATAAGATAAGTCTGCAAAGTCTGAACAATACGAAACACTTAACGCGCATTCAAGTCTAGCAGGATTGTGATTGAAATAAACTAATTACTTGCAATTATAATAAAAATAGATTGAAATACCAAAGTTTTCCTTAGAAATTGAACTTGATATTATCTTAATAAGGAGCGGACTGTATTAAAATAGGAATCCGTAGGTACCCGGATCGTATGGACCAGAAATTATGTTACGGCTTGAATGCTTCGCAAAGTGCTTCGTTGGTGATTTTGGGAACCGGAGAACAACCAGACCAAGGGCTGGCTAACCCGATGATCCCAACCGGGAAGTAAATGAAAATGGTTTTAGAACTGGGTAGATAAGGCAAGGATACTCACAAGACTGGATCACTCCTCGTGGTTATGGTGAAGTGTAAAATATTTATGTTGAAGTTCTAGTGTATACATAGGTGATGAATGTATATGGACACGAGCAATTGCACGATAGTCTTACAACTTTATTTATTGAGTAATTTTAAACGAGCGGTAACGAACACGTTTTATGCGTACGCGGCCATCTTGTTTCTTCTTATTCTTGACAATAGGTGGCGCACCATTCTTGAGTAGTGCGTATAAAGGAAAGGCGGGAGGATAGAAAATACTTAGGAAAAGGATATTTTATCGGGACTGTTCCGAAGCCACAACAGTAAATGTGAACTTGTTCTCCTGCAACAGCTGGTCATCACATCAATGTAGTCTTACGGAGTGTATAGCCGTGTATGGGTTTCTAAAGCTGATTCGATATCATTAAACTCGCTATCATTTTCTAAGTAGCTATGCCCAGGAACCATAAATCGAAGTGTGATTTTCTCTAAATTGTAATTTTCTTCTAATACTGCAAATAATAGCAGAGTCAACTTAATATTTCGGTTCTGACCACCACAGGAGTCTGACCACAGAATGAGTTCTTTGACTTTCTGGTCTAGATTTAAAGATTTATGTTTGCGTAAAGTGGAGCCTACTTCTTGTGCTCCCCTGCCTGCTATTCCTTCCAACCAGACATAACAAAACCCTTTACTGGCATTTCCTGAATGCACTCCGCAGTTGTATAGCCACAGTTAGCGCTTGTAAAACACTATGCTGGTTGGAATTCTTGGCAGTAGCAGCGTCTTCTCCATATCAAAAGTCAGAGTTTCAATATGATCTTAGGTCTTAGCCAAAGTCATGTCTTGTTTTTTCAATGCACGTGCGTCTTCAGCTTCTTTATGGTGCTGCTCTCTTTCCTTCTCTAAATTTAATTTGGTTTCTTGTGAAGTGGTATCTCAGATTTTTAGTTCTAATAGGTCACACTTATTACACGTGGCTTTCTGTGGCTTTTTACTTTGTGCATTAAATTTGGTATAAAAAATTTTTAGCAACAGTACCGAGCCTTTTTATATGCTCTCTAATAACAGATAGATCCAATTTTTAAGCCAGCCCGATCCCGAAGAAATTATCATTTGTGTAGTAGGTGTGATTGATACAATTACAAACGCATTGGTTCCATGACTTAAATTATCAAAATTCTATGATACGTGTTAACTTTTACACAAAATGGAAATAATTCCTAAACAGATGGGCATAATATGATTTGTCTAGTTGTAATTGTAAAATAGTTGTAGTACATTAAAACATTAAAAAGTTACCTATGTTTCTACTATGTGTCAAGAAAACTGTCATATCTATAAACTATGGTCATCTTTTCCGTCGAAAATTCCCTGGCCTAGAAGTTAAATAATTCCGAATAAATAAAAATTCAGGCTTTTCAATAAGTTTGTTGCTGGTACGAGTAGTTCTTTTATTTTTTAACAGTGTCTGCAGCACAACTGTTTAAATAATAGTTGTCAAAGAAGATATTTAACTCTTAAAATAATCTGTGCAACTAGTCATAGCAGCTGGGCAAGCATAGTGGCGTTGTCGAGCGCAACAGAGTAGTGCGAACGGAATGAACAACATTTCTTTAACGCGAATAAGAGAACAACTGCTATCGCAAGAGCGACTGACACAACTGTGCTTGCCCCGCATATATACACCTGTAGATATTTGATAGGTCTTATACTATTTACTTACTTACTTATCTTCACGCACAATTTCTAACGGGGTAGCCAGAGAGAACAGATCGCAAAGTGTCACGATCCTTACATACCTCTTTCGCTTCTTTTAGGTTCATTAACTTCTTCATACATGCACGTCTAGGTATCCGAGTACTCTTGACCCTCCCCTATTCGAGCAATTTGCTCACATGGTCTTCGAAAGTTAGTCTCGGTCTACCTCGACACCTTTTAATATTTACTTTCGCTCTATATATTTTCTTCACCATTCGGTCTTCACTCATTCGTTCAACGTGCCCAAACCATTGGAGTACGCCCCTATCAATTTTTGTGATAAGGTCATCTTTCAATCCTGCCATATTATACTTATACTTTTTAAAATCACGAAACGCAGCAACTGCATAGTAGAGGAACACTATTATAAGGTTTTGTATTTAGAGGGCCGCCACAATGAGATCTCGCACCACCTAAAATTTTTGATAGGGCCGCCACTGCAACAGCGCAACCCAGACGTTTATACTTCGCGAACCTTACGTTTTTTGCTACGCTGTCCGGTGATATAGTACTTTCACTAGCAGTCCGTGTGTTGTAACGCGGGTTCGGTTAATTCTTGTTGAATTTGATTGGATTAACTTGATGATAGTTGACTTGACTATAATTAATAAGTAATAAACGAGCATAATTTCCTAGACTCTGAAGTGTTTTCTGTGACTGATGGCCCCTTCAATGGATCCCATATTGGAATAGAGGTGAAGCCTTTGGATCTGCTGTTCTGCAACCAGTGGGAAGTCAGGTTACATAATATAACACGTACTGAGTATAACACAATCACACACATACTTACACCTGAATCTTCCTAGGGTTGACCCTATTTCGACGAAAAAAGGTAAGTTTTGTTTGGTTCTTTGTTAGCCGCTATAGCTTAATATTCCACAAGGCCATTTTAGGCCGACCTCCTGTTACTCGTCGAGTTGGACTCCTGGTGGGCCCGGGTTCAACGACCTTTGTCCAGGTAACTAGAGGCCGTAACAATTTGGTAGCGAGAGCGTTGGTTCTCCTGATGGGTTTTGTAACCACTCAGCGCAATACGTAGCATTTTGAGCATTTTGGTTAAGATAGCGGTAGTAACCACGTGGCTGTTGGTTCTGTTTTGTTGCAGTGCGTAATAATAATTTTCGTGTTTGATGAACCGTAATTATACTAATTAAATTAATTGCGTAGTATAATTTGCTGATTTGAGAAATAGTATTTCGTATTTGTGTTAATTTGATTGTAATAATTAAATTAATTGTGTAGAGTAATTTGTACTGAATTTAATTTGGTGATAATCGTATCCTGTAATGATGCCTTCGCACCGGTCACCGACGCTCCGCTTGCAAGCGGAACTGCGCTGGGCTGCGAATGCTCACAGCTTGATAGGGAGACCAGATCGAATCCATAGTTTGGAGAAGCGGCTCGAGCAAGTCATGGCCCGAAGGGCCGTAGTGGAGGAGGCATGCTCCGAGCTTCTGGCTTCGGGAGCGGAACAGGGAGTCCTAGACTCCTGCCTCACCGACTATGAGCAATTTTTTGCTCTCACGGATGACCTGATTGAGGCAGGGGCCAAGCAGGTTAGTGACGCGCGTCAGGTTCGGCTGAGTGGCCTGCTCTAATCCCCTCGAAAGCAGCCTACTCAGCCGGAGCTGTTGGGACGACTTCCAACTCTGGACCTGCCAAGGTTCTCCAGGGTCCTCTCCGAATGTTTACCGTTTGTGGGACTTTTTGATAGCCTAGTGGACGCCCGGAGGGATTTAACACCAAGCCAGAAGATGGCGTATCTCCTGGCCTCACTGGAGGGGGAAGCCCTGGGCGTCGTCGGCCATTTGAAATTGTCGGACGACGCCTACCTGAACGCTCGGGACCTCCTTGCCGGAAGGTATGCCAACGTACGACGAATTGCGGAGGAGCACGTCAAGCTCCTGTTGAACCTCCCGCTGCTAAAGGACCGGGCCCGACTACGATCGGACATCGTAAATTCGGTCTTGGTGGCCTGCAATTCGTTGAGACGGCTGGATTTGCCGGTGGACGAATGGTCCTTTTTGTTGCTCCATATTGTGCTGTCCCGCCTGCCTCTCGATCTTCGGCTCCATTTTGAGGAGAGCTACGGTGGAGACGGCGCCTCCTATATTCCTCCCTTCAGGGATTTGCTGCGGTTCTTGGAGGAGCAGTGCCGGCAGATCGAAAACGCAGCGGGCACCGTCGAAGACCTACGGACTGCCAACCGAACCGTGCCCAGGGAGAGGCGGAACTCCCCGGGCAAGTCGTCGTCAAACCCCCTCAGACCGAGTGGTGCTCCTGCGGGAGGGCGTCGCCTCCTACCTTCTTATAGTGGCCTAGTAGCCAGGGAGGCGCCCCCCTGCTCCTATTGTAGAGCAGCCGAACACCGGGTGACGTCGTGCCCTAAATTATTTTTTAGGCAAGCCTGCCCCAGCGAGACGAACCATCGCCAGGGAGCGCCGCTGGTGCTACTCATGTTTAGAAAGGCACCTCCAACGAGACTGCCCGCACCAGCGGCCCTGTCCGCACTGCCAGGGTAAATTACCACGCCGTTTTGTGCCTGGGTGCGAACGACGCTTCCTCTCGGGGCTCTGCCGGGCCCTCATCCCCCACGGGCGGGGGCGCCCGGCCACGCCCCCTGACAGGCGACGCTCGTCGCTCTCCTGCCGACAACCTTGCCCCTGGTTTTGGAGGGGGTTCCTCCTACGACTAGTCAGGGGGTCGTTCCCCCAGGGGCGGGGGGTTATTCACCCCCCTCAGCGGGTTGAGAGGGACTTTACGGCCACTCAGCGGTCAGCGAGACCCTTCTCACCCCCATTAGCAGAGGCCGCGACTGGAGTACCACCCCCCCTCCCTTTTGGTCGGTACCGCGACTAAGGGGTCCCTGCGACCTCAAATCTGTCCAGGGCCTCAAGGCCAAGGTTCCCAGAAGCCCCCCAGGTAGGCCCGTTCTGCGATTTTCATCCACGGGTCAGTGAGATGCCGCCGGAATGCCGCTTTCCGGACCCCCGGCTTGAGTGCCGGTCCGACGGAGGCAGCTCCAGCTAGGAAGCTACCGCCCTAGCTCCCACCACGGCCGCCTTCACTGATCCTTTAAGCCGTCCACAGTCCACTTGTCAAACTGTTCTATTGCCGACGGCCTCAGTGAAGGTGTACAACTCGAGTGGTGACAGTTTAACCGTTCGCGCTCTATTGGATTCAGGCTCACAACGCTGTGTGGCCTCCACTCGGTTGGTGGGAGGACTGGGGGCTCCCCTGGAGCTCTAAATCATGTCCAATGGTAGGTATTGGAGGTGCAGAGCCTCCTGCTCCTAGGGGACAAGCAAGGCTAGTGTTTGGCCCTGCAAACGAACACCTCCACATCTTAGTTAAGGTAAATGTCCTCGATGATATTGTAGGCTTTCTCCCTAATGCCCGTATAAATGACAGCGCGGTTTGTTGTGCGTCTGGCTTGAGACCGGCAGACCCTCAATGGTCCCAACCTGGGCCTATAGATTTGTTGCTGGGGGCCGACGTGCTGGGGTTCATCCTGTTAGGCGAGATACGAGCCGTACAGCCCGATGGCTTGTCAGCCATGTCCACTGTATTTGGGCACAGTTTCTTTGGACCGGTTCTGTGGTCTCCACCGCGTCAGACAGCCGACCCGCTCTCTGTGGCGGGCGTGTCTCTTTCGGACATCGTCCAGCGGTTCTGGGAAATTGAGAAGCCACCACACGCGCCTCGAGTCAACCCTCTGGACCGTGACTGCGAGTTGTTCTACCAGTACAATACCGGTCGTCGTGTCGACGGTCGCTTTGTCACCCGCTTACCCTTTCTTGACTCACGGCCCCCTTTGGGCCAATCTCGTACCCCAGCCGAAAAGAGGTTGCTTTCTATGGAGCGCCGTATGCGGCGCGACCCAGCCTTTCGCGACAAGTATGTCGAGTTCATGCGCGAATATCAAGAGCTGGGTCACATGTCACCGTCTCACTTCGACTGGCGGTCACAGGAGCACTACTTCCTCCCCCACCATGCGGTCTTGAGGTCCCCTGGGAGTAAGATTCGGGTGGTTTTGACGGCTCCGCCCCCTCGTCAAATGGGGTGTCCCTGAACCAGCGTCTCCACTCTGGTCCTAAATTGATCAAGGACATATCCGAAATTTTGACCCACTTCCGTCGGCATCAAGTTGTTTTTGTAGCCGACATTCGGATGATGTTTCGACAATCAGTGGTCCATCGTGATGACCGTCGATATCAGCTGATACTGTGGCGCGAGAAGCCCAGCGATCCGATACAAGTGTTTGAGTTGAACACCACCACCTATGGACTCCGGTCCAGCCCGTATGTCGCCATGCGGACCCTCCTCGAACTCGCTGAGAGAGAGCGCCTAAGATACGCTCGGGGGGCTTCTATTTTGGAGACCTCAGTCTACATGGACGATATTTGCACGGGTGCCTCCACCGTCGAGGAGGCTCTTGTATTGCGAGACGAATTGATTGCCATCCTGAAGTCAGGAGGTTATGAGCTGCGCAAATGGTTGTCGAACTCCCCTCATATTTTGAAGGACCTCCCAGGAGAGGATCAACAAGACCCTCATCTATTCGAGCACCCTTTTTTTTCCATGGGGAAATGCCTACGCATACCCGCCTCGCGGGGGCAAGGACGGGTTATGTCGGACTCGCACCGACTAAAACCCCATGGTGTTCCACCTTTGTCGCATATTGGCAGGGCTACGGGAACGCTTTCGCACACATCCGCGGCCCTACTAGCGCCTGCCGCCCCATGGCAGCACCTCCTCGGGAGAGGAAAATTCCTCCCCGTTCTCCTTCCCAGGTAAGGCGCACCAGAACACATGGCGCGCCTTCCTCCACAGCCTCCAATTACGTCTGTGCAACAGACGCCCCCGCGTCCGATGCACAAAGGCCATGGGGCCAGGAAAAACGAGCACTTAGAAGTACCAGCCTTCCCGACCCCAGCGGCGGATCTGGTCTATGGCTCCGCCGCCAACCAAGATTCAGCTGCGGAGGGTAGGGAGAGCGGCGCCTCGCAATACCGACAATCCTCTCCCCCCGCAGCCCCACCACCACCGCATCAACGGTGCGGCCCCGTTTGAGTCGCGAAGGATAGGGCGAGTGGCGCATCGCCATACCAACACTCCTCTTCCTCCGCGACTCCACCTCGGCTGCAGCGGTAGAGGGTGCGCGAGTCCCCACTAGCTGCAGTCCACCAGCACACATCCGAAGTGGGCTCCCCAAGCCTACTCGGAGTGGCCACCTCAGGCCGGCCCTTCACCTCGGGCCAGCCACGTGGGTTCCTCTTTGTTCACCGTGGGAGACCAAGCCACGGCTACTAAGCCCCCCGCCACGACAAGGCGGGAACCCGTTCGGGGGGATCTATTCGAGCACCCTGGCCAATACTAATTTGTTGACTGTGCTTGGCATTCAATATCAGCCTGTTCAGGATACCTTCACGTATCGAGTCAAACTCGATCCCCCTCCTAAATCATGGACTAAGCGCTCTGCGTTGTTAACTGTAGCTCGTACCTTCGATCCTAATGGATGGATCACTCCGGTCATTTTTTTGGCTAAGTGCTTTCTTCAAAAACTCTGGATATCCGGGTTGGGCTGGGACGACCTTATAAGCGGTGCTCTCTTGCGAGAGTAGCTCACAATTGTGTCCTCCCTTCCAGACATCGACCGGGTCTCCATGCCAAGGTGCTTTCTCCCTCCAGGGAAATGCAGGGCTACCCTGCACGGATTTTGCGGCGCCTCTTGCTAAAAGCAAGGTGGCTCCCATTCGGTCCCGTTTAACTATCCCTAAATGGGAACTGTCTGGAGCTGCTCTTCTCACGCGACTCCTCAACCACGTTCACTCTTCCTTGAAGTCGGTAATCGACATTACGGACGTCTACGCTTGGTCGGACAGTGAGATAGTAATTTGTTGGCTCCGAGCGGAACCTCACAACCTTGAGGTCTTCGTGTCGAACCGCGTATCTCAAATCCAGAATTCTGGCACTTTTCTAACTTGGAGACATGTCCCAGGGGAGTTGAATCCCGCAGACTGACCCTTTTTACTGGAAACGAGGCATTCCATCTTAGTCCTCACGGGTGACAACGCAACATCATTTTGATTCGTAATCGAGGATAGATGTAGATGTCTATGGGCCACAGTAACCACTTACCATCAGGTGGACTGTGTGCTCGTTTGTCACCCTATCCTAAACAAAAAAAAAAGATTGTGCTTAACGCGGCTGTGAAGCCTCCTCCTTGGTTGATCACCCGCTGTGGTGGGGGCCCAGTTGGTTAACTGAGTCTCAGGCGTTCTGGCCCCAAAATAAATACTCTGAACCGACTGAATTGCCTGGCCTACGAGCCCGAGTAGGAGTGGTCAAGGATAAGCCCACTCGGGATCTCTCCCTGCTAGAACGGTACAGCTCTCTCGATAAGCTCTTGGGAGTGACTGCTTGGTTGCGTCGATTTGTCCGCAATTCGAGAGACCCATCCAACCGAATATCTGATTCCGCCTTGTCCCCTAGCGAGCGGCGCGAAGCCTTGATGCATTGGACCCGTATGATCCAAGCGGAGCATTTCGAACTCGTGATTGATACCTTGAAGCGGGGCTTCGTTGTCAAGGGCGCGCTGGCCCGCCTGAACCTCTTCCTGGATGACTCGGGATGCTGCGCGTTGGCGGACGTTTGAAAAATTCTCAACTGCCGTACGGGGCTCGACACCCTTTACTGCTCCCCAAGGACGGCGCCTTTGTTCGGTTGCTGGTAACTCACCACCATGTTCAGAATGCCCACGCTGGGTGCAACGCTCTTTCGGCTATTTTGCAGCGGGAGTTTTGGATTTTGGCTGGCCGACGCACCATTCGGAGCGTCATCTTTAAGTAAGCATATCTTGTTATAAATTGAAGGCCACCATATCACAGCCGATGATGAGTGTGTTACCACCTGACCGCGTCAGGGCCATCCGACCATTCGCGGGAGTCGGAACCGACTTTGCTGGCCCCTTCCTCGTCAAGTCCTCCAACCTTCGTAATGCGCGTTCGCATAAGGCCTATCTGTGCGTTTTCGTGTGCCTCTCCACTTAGAACTTGTAAGTGCCCTTAGCACTAAAGCCTTTTTGGCCACGCTGGGCCGCTTCGTATCGCGTCGCGGTTTACCGGACCTGATCCGGTCGGATTGCGGAACGAATTATAAGGGCACTGATAGATATTTGAAGGAGGTCGTTGAATGTCTGTCCAGCAACAGGACTTATTTAGCTACTGAGATGTTCAAGAAGGGCGTCCAGTGGAAATTCGACCCGCCGACTTGCCCACACTGGGGCGGTATTTTTGAGGCGGTGGTGAAGGTCGCAAAAACGCATCTCCGTCGCGTTATTGGCGAAACTATTTTGACATTTGAAGAGCTTGCCACTGTATCCTGTAAAATTGAAGCGGCCCTCAACTCTCGGCCCCTGTGTCCTCTCTCATCCGATCCGAATGATTTCGAGGTTCTAACCCCTGGCCACTTCCTGATTGGCCAGCCGCTTAACGCCCTGCCCGAGTACCCCTTCAGGGAAATAAGCTCTTCGCGGTTGAGCAGATTTGAGCTGCTGCAACAAATGACTCAGAGTTTTTGGCACCGATGGTCTCTGGAGTACCTACATCTTTTGCAGCAGCGCGTTAAGTGGTCTGACAAGACGGATCCCCCTCGGGTTGGAGACCTCGTGTTAGTTAAAGAACCTAACGCCTCGCCCTTGTATTGGCGCCGTGGGCGCATTGTTAAGTTGTCGTATGGACCGGATGGGGTGCCTAGGGTGGCCGAGGTTTTGGTTGGAGATTCGGTTTTGCAACGTGCCGTCGCGACCCTATCCCGTTTGCCAATTTACTCGCGGACATAGGTCCTCATTTCCGGGACGGGGGTTAGTTTAGGCCTAATTTTAACGTTTTGCAACCTGCGTCGGCGCGCGTTTTCGAGCGGGAAACGGGCCTGACGGCGGAGGCGAGGGGAGTGCGGGCAGGTGCGGCAGACGGTCGCGCCGGCATCATCCGATTTCGTTTACTAGCCGTGGAGCGTGGAGCTGTGTAGTTGCGCGTTTTGTTAATATAATTGCCGCCTCGCAACCCAGACGTTTATACTTCGCGAACCTTACGTTTTTTGCTACGCTGCCCGGTGATATAGTACTTTCACTAGCAGTCCGTGTGTTGTAACGCGGGTTCGGTTAATTCTTGTTGAATTTGATTGGATTAACTTGATGATAGTTGACTTGACTATAATTAATAAGTAATAAACGAGCATAATTTCCTAGACTCTGAAGTGTTTTCTGTGACTGCTGGCCCCTTCGATGGATCCCATATTGGAATAGAGGTGAAGCCTTTGGATCTGCTGTTCTGCAACCAGCGGGAAGTCAGGTTACATAATATAACACGTACTGAGCATAACACAATCACACACATACTTACACCTGAATCTTCCTAGGGTTGACCCTACTTCGACGAAAAAAGGTAAGTTTTGTTTGGTTCTTTGTTAGCCGCTATAGCTTAATATTCCACAAGGCCATTTTAGGCCGACCTCCTGTTACTCGTCGAGTTGGACTCCTAGTGGTCCCGGGTAACTAGAGGCCGTAAGACTACATTATGTTAATAATGGACCATAAACGCGGAAAAGTACTACATTATATTTTATATAACGTAGTAAACATTTTGAGGAAGAGAAAAATCTGAAACGTTATCACCCATTGCAATATAGTAATTTAATATAGTAATGCAAAGGCGGATAGGTAGACAATAGGATTTTACACTCGAATAAAAAAAAGAGGATGAGTACCAGGTTTATCTAGTAGCTATCTGTTTGTTTATTATTAATAATACGAACAGATTATGTACCATAAAATAATAAATCATAAATATTGTATTCGCTATTCAATATTAGTTTTTTCAAGCGTTGTCGGTTCTTAGGGTTCCGTACCCAAAGTGTGTCCCGTATCGTATCGTTACATCCTATTAAAGTCCACTACTGAATAAGCCTCCCCCATAGATTGGAGATTTGTGCGATGCTTGCCACGCTTCGCAAGCGGGTTGAGAACCTGTTTTTTTATTTTTAGTCATTATTAAGACGGTGCTGCTCCCCATCTCCTGATTTGTTCCACTCTGTCGCCTCTTACGACACCCACATGGCGATATGGGATAGTAGATATTCTTACACCACCACTACCCGGCGGGGTGCCCAACGGAACCCTATTACTGCGTCTGTCGGTCTCTTTGTCGCAGGGCTGTTACTTTTTAATCATTAGTAACCATAATGTTCACTTCAATGGCAAATAATGAAACGAATGAAACGTTAAAGCCCAAGGGAGTCTTTATAATGAATTTCACCTATATACCTCCAAATGGCATCGTGGTGATGAAAAATGCGCCGTATCACAGTATGCAAGTAAGTAAACCACCATCAGTAGTAAATCGAATAAGTGAGATACAAAATTGGTTGCGCGAAATTGGTATAAATTATGACGATTCATGGACAAAATATGAGATTTTAGAATTAGTTAAAAAGTACAAACCAGAGAAAGATTACGCTATAGATAAATTGCCAGCTAATCACGGCCATTAAACATTAAGATTGCCATCATACAACTGTGATCTAAACCCGATAGAATATAATGATTTCTTAAATTTACGCGAACACTAAACATTGAACAAAAATTGTTAGTGAAATAAAAGACCTACATCTCGCTGACAATGAAACTATGGTCAGTTTTGATGTTCAGTCACTATTTACATGCCCACCTATTGAGGACTGCATCTCAATTGTAACCAGGAAGCTAGAAGACAATAACCTGCCTGAAGAATATGCAACATTACTTGAACGCTGCCTCACGTCTGGATATCTATTGTGGATGGAGGAGTTCTACAAGCAAGTAGATTGTGTGTCGATGGGCTCACCTGTGTCTCCCATAGTCACCGACATATTCACGGAGGACTTTGAGGAGAAAGCCCTTCTGACTGTTCCTGTAAATCCAAGATTCTACAAGCGGTACGTAGACGACACTTTCACAATTTTATCATCTGACAAAGTAACTGCATTTTTAGACCATCTTAACTCCATAAACTATAAAAAAAATCACAATGAAATTACAGGCAAATAATTCTTTAGATTTCCTAGATAACTCTATTGGTCACACTGTGTATAGGAAAAATACCCATACCAACCGATATTTAAATGTTGAATCTCACCATCATCCTTCACAGTTAGCTACCGTGGGTAAATCTTTGTTTCGGAGAGCACGAGGGATCTTGTGACAGAAAACATCTGGACGCCGAGCTTCAGCACGTCAGGCAAGTATTGCAAGACAACAAGCTTTGGGTCCCGCGCCTACGTCACAGTGACCGAGTGAAGCCGGCCAGTCGAGCGTGTGGCCTGCTGTACTACCGTATGTCAGACGAGTCACAGACAAGGTTGGCTACATCTTGAAGCGAGCTTCCATTAAAACATACTACTAGCCGTCGAAGAAGATTGGTCAATTTTTACTATCTACCAAATGTAATATCCCTCTACAAGATGCAGGAGTGTACAAGCTAGATTGTGAATGTGGTCTCTCTTACATAGGTCAAACAAAAAGATCTATAAAAACCCGCGTGAAAGAACATATAGATGACGTGAAGCCGTATTTAAATAAGATGTTCCCGTATTCACGAGCACTATAAACGTACGTATTAGGCATTAGTAAAACAAAACAAACAACACTAAACGTAAAAAACAATAAGTAATGACAAGTAATAACAGCAAACATTTAGTAAACAAAACGTTTGAACTATCGCTCGACGAGCACGTCACTGACTGTCGGACGGAACTGTCTCAAAAACTAATTTCGGTTTGGCATCGCCGCACATGTTGCAGCGTAGCCAAATCGAAATGAACCTACTAACATATTTTAGTATACTTTCGGGGAATTTGACCTATTTGTCAAATTCCCCTCAATTTTATTTTGAGTAATGAAGCAATTTTCAGTTAATTTTATGAGATTTATTTTTTAACTAACATTTTTTTTTCTTTTTTAATGAATTTTTTTTCACACTCCATATTTTTGAAACAAGCATTTTACTCCATGGAGTATTTTTAATTCGTTCCCTTGTTGACATAAAAAAGGACACAGTAGCTGCATTTACTCTGCTGTAAAATAAAAATAAAAAAATAAAGAAATGAAAAACATTAAATGATACACAAAAGTTGCCAACAAGAAAATCCGAAAATTAAATGTGGTGCAAGATGATAATTAAAAAGGGAGTTATTCGATATTCATAAGTAACCTGATAAAGATGTTAAGATAAGTAATAGATTTCTTGAAAAAAGATTCTGACTTGGCCCAGGCAATCGATTTTCAAAATCCCTGCATAATACAATCCCCAAAAAATCTCCAACCAATTTTAAATTCCCCACATGTTGGCAACGCTGAACAGGTGTAAATTGTGAGGCGTCACGAGTCGACCGGGAGGCGACATCACGTGTGTGAAAGGGAAGGGCAGAGTGAGCGTACAGTAATACCTATTGCATTGTTTCGCATCGAGCTATATAAAAGAGTTCAGCGTCCGCGCGTTTTTGACCCCATAATCAGCTGATTTTAGGTTTAATTTTCTCTGCTGGTGAGGTATTTTCATGATTTTTTTATGAAATTATCATTCCATTTAGCTGTACTAACATGATGGAGCGTGAATAAAGCTAATTAAACGATTTTATCTTCGTTCCATCATCAAAGGTATCCTGAAAATTATCCTCTGTCTTGGTTTCTGATAACTAAACTACACTGCATACATTCACAGTTAGGAAAACTTATTCTATCAGAAGAATTGTGTAACGTAGTAGATACAAAAGAAGAACTTATTGAAAAAGTTTATCCATCTATTGTACAGAATTATCTAAATAGGACATGGTTGTGTGAGCGAGCAATTTTAGCTACTAAACACGATGTAGTGCGTCAAATTAATGAAAGGATACAGAATATAACACCAGATGAAAAACTGTATAAATCAATAGACACAATAATGAATCAAGACAAAAAAAGTTATTATACGTGATAAAATCCGTAAAAACTAGTACTATTTAAACAAGACGAAAGTATGAACTTCCTAACAGAATTTTTAAGTTCACCCAATCCTCCTGGTATGCCTTTGCATGTATTGAAGCTAAAAATTGAATCACCAGTCATACTATTATGAAATCTCAATTCGCCAAAATTATGTAATGGTACAAGATTATGTATAAAACAACTTCTCAACAACATTATTCAGGCAGTAATTCTAACTGGAAAAGAAAAAGGAAAATCCGTTTTTATACCACGAATTCAATTCATTTCAAATGATTTACCATTCTGTTTTAAACGCTTACAGTTTTCTCTATGATTGGCTTACAGTATAACTATCAATAAGGCTCAAGGTCAAACGCTCCAATATTGTGGAGTGAATTTGGGAGAATCCCGTTTTTGACATGGTAACTCACCAGATGCACCAGAACACTAGACAGTAAATGTAATGCATAAGAATGTATTGTAATACAGGCACTCAGTACTTGACTATCTGTAATATAGGCGTTCAGTACATGACTATCTGTAAAGTGTTTTTGTATAATGAATAAAAAAATACGTAAGTAAGAAAAAAAACTGAAAAGTTTAACAAGAATAATCATGTATTCTTATTTTTAAAACTAACTAATTTAATAAAATATAAACGAATAAATATTCCACAAAAACTAACCCAGCGAAGTGGGGTTTAACAGCGATCGTAGGTACATATTTTACCAGATACCTCACGAAGAAGATTTTGTTGCAGTATGTATTTTCATATGTGTTTGCAAATTACCTTTTGTAATACATTTAAATTCACAGATATTACACGAAAAAGGTTTTTTACCGGTATGTATTTTCATATGACTTTGCAAACCACCTTTTGTAATACATCTATATTGACAGACACGACACGAAAAAGGTTTTTCACCTGTATGTATTTTCATATGTCTTTGCAAATTACCTTTTGTAATAAATCTAAATTCACAGATATTACACGAAAAAGGTTTTTCTCCAGTGTGTATTTTCATATGTGTTTGCAAATTACTCTTTTTAATACATCTAAATTCACAGATATTACACAAAAAAGGTTTTTCTCTGGTGTGTATTTTCATATGTCTTTGCAAATGACCTTTTGTAATACATCTATATTGACAGACACGACACGAAAAAGGTTTTTCACCTGTATGTATTTTCATATGTCTTCGCAAAGCATCTTTTGTAATACATCTAAATTCACAGATATTACACGAAAAAGGTTTTTCACCGGTATGTATTTTCATATGTCTTTGCAAATTACCTTTTGTAATAAATCTAAATTCACAGATATTACACGAAAAAGGTTTTTCACCGGTATGTTTTTTCATATGTGTTTGGAAATTACTTTTTGTAATACATCTATATTCACAAATATTACACGAGAAAGGTTTTTCTCCGGTGTGTATTTTCATATGCATTCTCAAATTTGCTTTATCTGTACATTTATATTCACAATTATTACAACAGTACACTTGCCTAGCGTCGTGCGCCTTAAGATGTGCTAAAATATAACGTTTATGAGATGTTTTAAACTCGCAAACATTACAGTTATATATATCCATTAGTTGTGGTACTGGAGTTTGTTCAACTTGTGTCTGAACTGCATCTGAGTTCGTTTGCGTCTTATGACTGTATATGTGGTCGGCGAGAATATCTTTTGTTAAAAACTTTTTTCTACAATCATCACATTCTAAAATGTATTTTGTTGATGCCTCAGATGTGTTTTTCATAAGTATATTTACACTGCGAAATTTTTCAGGATGCTTCGCTTTGTTAACAACTGGTTGAGTATCTCTTTTCAGTTTACGCTTTGATTTAATAGTAGGACTTTTTAAATCGAAGATTCCTTTATGAACATTATTTATGTTACAATCAGTAGAATTTGATTTAATCTTTTTCTGACACAGTTTTGAAAAATTATTTGTTTGTATGCAGGGTTGTTCTGAAATACAAATGAATCAAACATATTTATTTATTGTAAGGCATTGTATCTTTATTGCAAGATATATTAGACGGTTTAAAGTGGGCGGAATTTATGCTTTACCAGGGAGATACAGTGAAATTATAATATTTTCCATAATTAGACTCATTTAACGTTGTAAGATATAAAGTATTTTAGCCAATTACTCTGGATAATGTCTCTCATATTCACTTTTGGAGGGAAAGAATGGTAAAAAATCTAAATTCGTTCCTGCTATAATTACATTAATCGAATAATCGCTGATTCGAATCCCACACGGAAAGAGTGTTATACATACATACATTTTGACCAGTATTTTTATAGATATTAAGAATAGTACCCGGTTGACCGAGCTTTGCGCGGTATTTTTCGCTCGGTTTTTTTTAATTCGTGTGTTTTGGAAATTATATTTAGATAAAAATTACATACTGATGAAATACGAATAATATTTTTGGATATTAGCGACATAATAGAAAAAACTGAACTGGTTATTTGAATAAAAATCATGAGTGCAATTAGTTTAATTTAAATTTTCGTGTTTTTAAAAAATACTAAAAAAAAGGGCTCGAAAAAATAGATTTTCTCAAAAAAGGAACTTGAAAAAAAATTAAAAAAAGTCGGTCGGTCGGTCTGCGCTCGAACCATGGTATTACGATTTTGTGACCGCCCGATATACCAATTAAGCTATTTGTAATCATCAATAAACTGTCAAAATTTACCTTCTTATTCTAACGATATTGTAGCAGTTTTTCATTGCCTAAAAACACGGACAAAAAAACATTTTCTAAAAATAAATCCTAGCTAGATCGATTTATTGCCCCCGAAACTCCCTGCACACAAAATTTTATGCATATACAATATTTTATTTTATATATATATATACAAGAAAATGGAGACTCATGATCGCAGTTGCATAGACTTGTGTTGAAATTCGCAATTTACCCAAGAGGATCCAAGATTCGAATAAAGATCTATATGATATGCTAATAAAATTATCAAAACTCGTAGAAATAGATTTGCAAGTCTCTGATATTCGAGACACATCGCGAATATCAGAGACTTGCAAATCTATTTCTGTGTTGACTTGCAAATCTATATATGTGTGTGTGTGTGCGCACGCGCACGCGCACGCACACGCACACGCACACGCACACACACACACACACACACACACACACACACACACACACACACACACACAAAATCTGTAGTACTAAAAAGTTAAGAGCAATTTTTGCTCTCCGATCACTTTTGTACAGGGACTGAATCTCCTTAATACAGGCTATTTCTTAGTCTAGCAAGGAGAACAGAACGTCACCCTCACTAGTATGTTTGTAATATATCTCATGTAAGATTTTTTTTCTTTTATATGTACTACAAGTGAAAGTTTTAAATAAATTATTATTATTACTATTATTATAATTGTATGGCCTACAAATAATCATCATGGTTCATTTGGGTCACAAACAATCATTTGGTTTATGTGTAATAAAAGAACAAAATTTTGTATGTACATCTCCAACTACATGATGCAAGAGAAATTTTTAATGTGGTGTTTTTTTGATATTTTTTTTTTATTTTTAAATTCGGATTTTTCAAAATAAATTCTTTTACCTATGTCAAAGTCATCTGTTTTACTCTTTGCATCTAATGAAATAAGTGGCAACTCGTTCTCTGAATCCTTCTGTCGATCTTCAAAAGCATCAATCTCCAAGTCTTCTTGTTTTTCAGCAGTATCTAGAATGAAACAGATTCTGGCTCAATATATAAAATAAAAACTGATATTTTTTCCAAACGACTAGATCATTACAGTCCATCATTGTTTTTTTTTATAGGATAGGGTGACAAACGAGCACACAGTCCACCTGATGGTAAGTGGTTGCTGTGGCCCAGGGCATGCATTATTCGTCCAAAAAAGGTATTCGGATTTTCCGAATAACCGAATAAAAAATATCCGAATACTTCGAATAATACGAATTTTACGAATAGTGCTTAAGTTTATGAAAAGAAACATTATTATTACTTAAACATTTTAATTAGGAACCTTTTTAATCATCCACACTTACTTAAAAATACAAAAAATTACTTTCTTGTGTTCATAAAGTATGACCGGAGGAAACTGAGGGCGTCTAACGTATCGTCATTGAATGAACATCTCAAATGATTGCAAAAATATCTATTAGCCGAAAATACACGTTCTGCTTCAACGCTTGTAGGTGGGATGGTAAGTAAAAAATCGTAAACACGTTGTAGATGAATGCTTTTAGGGCCACTTCGATCTAATAGCGCCATTTCCACCCTGACAGACGTTTCCAAGTCATCGTTTTCGGACAAATGTTTTGTTGATACCTCAGCAGTATTGTGCAAGGATTCATTAACTTTTGTCTTTAACTGTTCCTTGAATGTCTTGGCTGTCTCCTGTTCCCTCTCATCTTCAAGGCGCTGCTGTCTTTGTATTTCTCTTAAAGGCAGGCCATCTTCAGCTTCAAAGACAGTTGTAGCAGCTTTATCTTTGCAAAAATAAGTCTCATTGATTTTTACAATTAAGGCTATTATTTCCGCATGGGATTCCTTTGAAAATGCATGAGGAGTATTCCTTTCGTCATAATATTTTGTAGGATTATGTAAGTACTGTAACGTACTTACCAGTGTAGCGTTTCTCCTCTGCAAGATTCTTCTATTTAAAGCTTCTTTAAGCTGGCCACTAATAACGTCTGGATTCATCGCCAATTTTTCCATCATGAATTGAAGTGCAATTTCTGCGATTAGTAAGTTTGATTTTCGCTCGCAAAGTTCTTCAACTATGGCCTTTATGAAATTGAGAGAACTAGACATATCTTTCAAAATTAATATTTCAGTATCTGAAAAGGTAGTCTTCTCTTTGAGATCAATTAATGTCTTTTCAATTGCGTCTTTGAATTCTAGAAATCTTGCTATCATATCAGCAAGGCTGCTCCAACGAGTCTTGCAATCGAGGATCAGTGTCGTGTCTTTAGATTTGGACTCCAGGTAAGAATTGAGTATATCCATGCGAGTAGGCGAACCTTTGAGAAATTTTACTATTTTCCGGACTTTAGTTATCAATTCTTTATAAACCAGCTTGGGAATGACCCCACTGGGGTCAGCTTCGGTGACAAAACGATTTTTATCTTCGTTCTCTATATCACTTTCGTCCTCAGAGTCAGAGCTATCGCAAGGTCTGTTAACAGTGATGCCGGTGTTACCTTCTGTGTTATCAGCTTTGTATAGCACGTCCAGGACAGCGCACTGAATACCATGGGCCAAGCATAATTGATGATAAGAGGGAACCATTCTCCCTAGTGCGCACATTACGCTTGCACCGTCAGAGATTATGCACGAGATATCGTTTTGTATTGACAAGCCGTAATATACCAATTTTTTGTTCAATATATTATATTAGTTCTCTGATGTTCCACGGCCCCTTATTTTCGTCAGTCCCAAGTTTCTAATACCTTCAGAAAGCTCTGGTGAATGAACATTTACGTTCACGTATCTGCGATTACGTGCACTTGTCCATTCATCTAGGCTTATAGCCAATTGTTTTCCTGCTGTCTTAATATCATTAAGCTCCTTTTTTTACTTCTTTTTTCAGTAGCTCACTTTTATTCAGAACCTTTTTCTTTATTGTATTTGGTGATTTAGGCAAATCTTTGTAAGCAGCTTTTCCAAATAGCTTTCTCATTGATTCCGAAGAACAGAATATTTTAAATGGTACACCATCTACTGCTGTCATTTTCGCAAGTATAGTATCTAAGTCATCTTCTTCCTTCACATGAAAAAAGTCATTTATTGTTTTAGCCTTTTTTGTTGCTGGCGTCATTATGACATCGGAATCTAATGACATATCTTTTTGAGATGTTGACGGAAGTGAATAGTTAGATGTTTTTTTAACTAACTGGATAGAATGAACAAGTCTAAGATTATTATGCAGGCTTGAAGTTGTTCCAGAGGTTTTAAATACTTTTTTACACATCTTGCATTGAGCATGAAGGCCATCTGATGTCCGCAAAAAATGTTGCCAAACAGAAGACTTATCTGCAGCACAGCGAGTATATTCTTTAAATTCAAGTTTATTTTTTTCATCCATCTTTAATCTGTGGAGAGAGAAAACACAACACCAAATATATTTGTTAATAAGTTTCTTCAGAGATATATATAAATATTTGGAACTGCTTTAGAATTTAGAACCAATTTAGAATTTGTTTTTGGTTTATGTTATTGATATGTATAAAAACACCAAAACGAGATCAAAAATGGTAAATCACAAAAACAGCACATTC
Source organism: Parnassius apollo (assembly GCA_907164705.1). Classification (NCBI taxonomy): domain Eukaryota; kingdom Metazoa; phylum Arthropoda; class Insecta; order Lepidoptera; family Papilionidae; genus Parnassius; species Parnassius apollo. The sequence continues at coordinate 934,238 of CAJQZP010000965.1, read as the reverse complement.
CAAATTAACAGCCGTTTATTTCACGTGCTTAGTAAAGCTTGCATTATGTTTATCTATCGTTAAAAAAATATGATAGAAAAAAGCATTTTATAAAGTAAGTATTTAAAACAAAAGTGTGCCAATAGGAATTGCAAAACAAATAAACTGCTACACAAGCATAACATAACCTATAAATTAGAGGTAGATTAAGCATCGTCCAATTGGAATATCAATAATAAAAAGCGGCGCAATGTAATTGTTAATGTAGATTACCTACATATCATCTAAGTTTAACTTGGGTATTTCGATCAAACCAAATACTATTATTTGTTGTTGAAATTCGTCACAACTCACAACAATATCGCAAAGATACGAAATGTAAAACCGTTAGCACTATGCATACATGCTACGTAGTTTTTTTTTTTCATATTTTCGGCTTTGGCTACGTGATGAATGATCACCCACAATCGGATCCACGCATGTTTTTCACGTAACTTAGTAGGTTTACGTTCGGATATTTTAAACAAATCAAAATAAGATAGTATTCGAAATATTCGTAAAAACCGAATAATTATAAATATACTATTCGAATAATAAACGAGGCGAATATCCGAATAATTTGGATATCCGGATATCCGAATTGCATGCCCTATGGCCCATAGACATCTACATCTATCCTCGATTACGAATCAAAATGCGTTGTCACCCGTGAGGACTAAGATGGATTGCCTCGTTTCCAGTAAAAAGGGTCTCCGGTTCTCTACACTCACCATACGAAATACAGCAGCATTAAGCTACTATTTCACGCTGGTATTCTGTGAGAGCGTCGTCCTTCCCCGGTCGAGCCGACCCATTCGTGCTACAACTATACTACTCATATAACTGCAGCATGGCTCTACTACATATAAATACATACAGCTTATGGGATCGAGCCACTCTCTTTCATTAGCATACTGCATGTTTTATAAGCTGACAACCGATGGAGAAGAACAGTTCTCCTAACGTGAAGTAATTGTGGCAGTCTTGTGCCAGTAGACGAAATGTAGGGCGGTCCCCCACTAGATGGAGTAACGTTACGACCTAGTAAGACATGCAGGAAGTCGATGGTTGCAGGTGGGTCACGACTGTGCTTCGTGGTGTTCCTTGGGGGAGGCCTATGTTCAGCAGTGGACTTGTGAAGAGCTGTAATGATGATGTTGATTCATTCACCTCATTTAGTGAGTGTTCCGCAACAATTTCTTTTTAGTAGATAAGTGCTTGCCAGTACATGGATACTTTGAGCACCTTTTGTCCAAATATTTTTCAGTATAAAGTGACAAACAAACTAACAGTCCACCTTATGGCATGTAGCTGAATCACCTGATGGTAAGTGGGTACTGCAGTCCACGGACTGCCTGCTGCTGACTTGAATCATAAAAGGCTACAATGCGCTGTCACCTCTGACGACTAAGATGTAATGCCCCACAGCCTGTGATTATACTGACTCTATATATAATGCATGCACTGCTATTTGACGACAGAAATAGGTAAGAGAAAGGAGTCTGTCAAAGTTAAGAAATTGGCAAAGATAGGTGGTAGCATACCAGTTGTAAAAGGGGTCAAAACATTTATAAATATATTTACACATAAGTAAAAGAAAATGTGTAACAAAGCTTATTATGATGTCTATGTATGCTTATCTTTCAAATAATTATTTGATTTGTTTTTTTCTCTCTCCATGAGTACGTTTTCATGCACTTTGCCATCTTTATTTTGTGTTCATGGGCTACAGTAATCACTAGTCATATGTCATAATAAATTGTACCTTATTTTAATAATATCAAAAAAGGGTATATTGTACCTTTGTCATGATTCCCATTTAGTTCAAATTTGGAATTCTCATATTGGAAATTCTCTTCCTCAACTTTAACAGATTGAAGGTTGAAAATGTTATCCTTACAATCATTTTCTATATCACACTCTACTGGCCAGATATCTATATGATAAACTGTTGTGAATTGAATCTTATCTCTCGCCTCATACGGTTTTGGTATTGACTAAAACCAAATTATTTTTTTAAATAAGAGAAAAATCCAGTGTAGTGGTGGCGTAGGAGAATCCACACTACCACATACCATCCCGCAGATGTTGTAAGAAGGGACAGGAGGAAACTGAAACATGAGATGGGCAGCAGCTACTTCCTGACAACAAGTTTAAATAATAATGAAAACCAGACGTGAGGGTTCAGAAAAAAATTAAAAAAGAACGTAGATAAGTCATCCATCCCGACTATCGAGTCTCAACAATCATTTGTTTCAGACTCCTGAATGCTGTAAACCGACAAAGATTAATATTTGTTCAGTGCGTGATGTCTTAATATATATAAATTACGTGTCACTTTGTTTGTCCGCGATGGACTCTTAAACTACTTAACCGATTTCAATCAAATTTGCACACCGTGTGCAGTTTGGTCCAACTTGAGATGGGATAGTTTTTTTGCCCACAATTTTTTTTTGCGAATTTAAGGATTTTTAATAGGACATGACAAATTGTCGTTGAAAACGTCTGCCTGGCAAGCTAGTTACTTATAGATAATATTTCATTTATATACAAAGAGTAATATATAACATAAATTATTTATGTAAAAATAAGTACTTAACTCAATGAAATTCGTCAAATATAGAACATTGCTTTAAGAAAACTAACTTTGCAGTAAAAAAAAACATTCTCTGATATGGCAAAGGGAAACAGCATAGAAGGCACGAGACAGGTAGTGATCATCAAGGTGCCTGCCAAGTCATGATTAAGGCAAATACTTCATTATAATGGGAATGAAAAATCAAGCAATGAACTTTTACTAATAAGAAGTATAATACTGTGGACCGTGTAGTAGCGGTGTAAGAATATCCGCTACCCTATATATCTACCCACGGGACGGGTCGTAAGTGGCAACAGAGGGAAACAGAAATAGCAGTTGCGCAGCAGCATCTTCCTGATAACAACTCAGACTAATATAAACTGCGGTTGCCAACCTGCCAAGCGTGGCAAATTTGGCAAAATCCCTTATATGAAACAATATATTATGAGAACTTTTACAGGTTTTAATGGATGGAATAAATAATACCATGGACCCTCCTGCAAGCAACTGCTCCAGAACTGCATTCGACTCAATAACCTGTTGTTGCAATCTCCTGCAACGAACGAGTCTCGCATGACAGATGAAACAGACAATTATGGGCTCCTCATCCTCATCCCTCTGAAAATATGAAAGTTCGTCATAAATATGGGAAACTACTTAAATGTACAAGTTAGTAATAATATCTATTGGCAACCATAATTCTCTTCATCAATACCATTTTTTATAATATTGAAATGACTGGCTCTCAATGTCCTTCAGGCTGGGACACATACTGCGGCTTGTGGCAGAAACAGGTAAGAGGATGATCACTGCGCAGGCAGACTTCCAGGCAGCAACAAGTCCTACCACATAGTGAATCATCATCACTGCAACAACACACTCCTAAGCCACCTAAATCCATTGACTGCCTGTCTTACCAGATTGCCACTATCTAGTGGGGGGCACAAGTTTGCTTACCAGAATGAGGCTACCGCTCAAGAATAATGTTTTCCCTTCTGATGTCAGTTCTGCAAGCTACATGGATACAATTCTCTAACTGATTAAAAACATTGTGAGTGTCAAATACATGGGAGTCCCCTTAATTTAACAGATATCATTTTAAAAGCAGTAGATTCACACTCTTGGGACCCTGACAGAGGCATTTACAAGTTTGGGCTTTCAAAATTCAATCCAATAAGCCTACGTTGATAAATTTTAAAATACCTTACTATTAACATTACAATAACTTCTCTTATTTGCTGCAAGTAAACTGAAAATGCTTGCACTAGGAGTAATTTACAACAATAGTCAAATGGCAGATTTGAACTTACAACTTTATGGAGTTTGCAGTCCACACCTTTCACTATTATGCCCTATCACTTGGTTTCAAATACATATGGGAAGCAGCATTTTGCACATAACAGGACAGAATAATAAAAAAACTGCAGTTGCCAACCCACCTAGCAACTACGGCAAATAATAATAATACCAGAAATGATACGTAAAATACACTTAAATCATTGCGTCAGGTGGTTAAAGGCAGATATTCAAAAGTTCCTATGGCATTGAAAACATCCTATATGAGGAACATGTGAAAACACTTAAGCTAACCACTCTGAAAGCCACGCCACCAGTATATATGGTCTCCCTTTGAATTAATTTGGTCACAACGGAGACTATTCATCAGTAAAGGACAGGATTATATTTCATATATGTGGAAGCAAGCAGATGTGCAATTTATTCCCCCTTCTGATTGGTCAGTCAATATGAGTGAGGTAATTTCTACATCTTAAAGCACATGTGCACTAACTTAACCTCTCAAACGGCAAGCATCTAAATTTAACTGCTTTGATTTTCTGTCAAAATTCAAGAGGTCAAATGTGACCGCACCCACCCACAGCACTTTAACCCATAAATACTTATGTTTAGAGACTACTTTTCTATGAAGAAGTTTGGCATTTTAAAATCAATATGAAATTTTCTATCCCCTAGTGGAATAATCAGTTACTTAGTTTATTGATATTTATTAATTAATAATCTACGTTCATTTCGTATGCCATTTTCGTGTACATGTTACTGTTTTGATTTTTGGATTTTTCTGGTGTTTTAGTATGGTGTTTTACTATAAAATTGTAATGAGTTTTTGTGTGACTACAATTTATCTTTTTACGTAAATAATTTCGAGTAATATATAGAAATAATTGTGATTTTCATGCTTCCGATATCCTCTTGGGATATAGTTTTTTTTATTATCAACATACCATAAAATCTTTTTGTAATGAAGTAGAACCTGACTTTTGTTTAGACCACAGGAAAGAGAATTTAAGATTTCATAATACCAAATTGCTTCATAGAAAAGTAGTCTCTAATATAAGTTTTAATGGTTTAAATTGCTGTGGGTGGATGCGGTCACATGCGACCACTCGGGATTCGCCGGACGCATGCGATTTTTATGGGGATTGAAGGGTTAATAATTCAATAGACAGGCTTTAAGTGGGTAAAAAAACTAGTGGTTTTAATGTGATCCAGGGTTCAAGGCTAATTGTTGTTTTTCAGGTTCTGGTTGTATTTACATACATAATACATAAACACTCACGCCTGTCACCCAGACGGGTAGGCAGAGACTACAGACTTCCATTTGGCACAATCCTGACCCACCTCTCTCGCCTCCTCCACATTCATGTGCCTACGCATACATGCTCGTCGGTTAAGGGTACTCTTAATTTAGCCCATTTTCAATATATCACCAATTTGGTCGATAAACTTTCGCCTAGGACGTACCTTTCAGACTCTTTCATTCACTTCTGCAATATAAATTTGCTTTGTCACTCTTTCCTAACTCATTCTTACTACATTACCAAACCACCGAAGCATTCCTTTCTTAATCCTGGTCATAACATCAACTCATCATCATGGTTCTATTTGTCACTATTTAACGCTGCACCTTAGTCTAACCCTGATCTATCGCATTTTATATCAGGTAAGTTATACATGTATATTATTCCAGCGATGACAACCTTAATTTGCAATATTAAGAAGTATTATCAAAGTCAAACTTACAAAACTGTTCTTCAATGTTTTAAACAAAGGTTAATCTTTCCAATATGGACCATCGATTTCAAAGCCCATATTTTTTTTGTAGATAGTACTCACTAAAAGAAAGCGTTTTGCAAAGTTTTAGGTTGCGGAAACTTACGGTTCATGAGATATATTTTTTTAAACTTTTCATACAAATTGGCAAATAACACGCAATTACAAAATGAGTTTGACAAATCATTGATGTCAAACGTCAATTAGTGTAGGGTTCCGAATATTTTGAAAGTATCGATACGTACTCGATACCAAGTATCGTATCAAAAGTATCAATACTACTTGGTATCGAGTACATTTCGTTAATTTTGGAGACTAGGGGGGTATGAAGCCGGGAAGTTGTGCTCCGGCGCTGCGGGATGAGCAGTGCCTCCGCCCTAGCGTAGGGAAGCACAGGCACCTGGGCTCGCCTTCGCAGCTTCGGCTTTTTGGTCGCCTTCGGCGACCAGCCTCAGCCGCTACGGCTATCTCGGTACCTGCGCTTCCCTACGGCGGGCGGGCACTGCTCTCCCTCCGCGCCTCCGGGCTCTTATATACACTCTAGGGGTGGGGCAGACAAGACCACGTGGATAGTGGGGTGCTTTGATTCGGTTTTGGGTACTTTTTGAATATTAAATAAGTAAGTCAATAAGTAAACACTTTATTGTAGTAAGAATTAGATAATACAGAAAGTTGCAAACAATAAAATAAAAGTACAAAAGCTGTACTAATTAAGAAATACAAACAATGAAATACAAGTACTAAGGGAACTTAAATAGAGTAAACTTTATTCTACTTTATATACATATATAATTGCACTTATCAGCTCTTCCTATGCATCTAATTGGTTTGTCATAAGTTTTCGTCCCCAAAATTAATGAAATGTACTCGATACCAAGTAGTATTGATACTTTTGATACGATACTTGGTATCGAGTAGATATCGATACTTTCAAAATATTCAGAACCCTACACTAACTGACGTTTTTTAACATCAATCATTTGTCAAATTTATTGTGTAATTGCGTGTTATTTACCAATTTGTATGAAAAGTTTAAAAAAATATATCTCATGAACCGTAAGTTGCCACAACCTAAAACTTTGCAAAACGCTTTCTTTTAGTGAGTACTATCTACAAAAAACATATGGGCTTTGAAATCGATGGTCCATATTGGAAAGATTAGCCAAAATACGAAACATAACCTCAATATGAGATTTTTAAAAATTATTAAAAAAACTAAGCACGTCCGGCAGAAAGTGGAAGTAGGGGGTGACTCTACAACTCCTCCCCCTCCATCCACGCCATCCCCATCCCCAAATTCAGGCGACCGAATTGTAAACCTTACCCAATTTGCAATATTACGAAGTATTATAAAAGTCAAACTTACAAAACTGTTCGACAATGTTTTATACAAATTTTGGAGGCTGTTTTTTAATATAAACATGCGTACATTGACGCTTAAACAAACTCTACAAATTTCACTGAAGGCCATTCCTGTATCTTATACTAGTTAAGTTTTACAAAATATTAAAATAATATCACTTTTATAACTAGATACACGCGTCAGACGGACAAGGACAACCAGACAACCACAGACTACGGACAACGGACATATATTTTTTATTATTAACTGGCTTTACGACTCTGGGTTCTAGCCCTTCTGAGCTTATCATTTCATTCAGAATCATTTTCATATTTTTAATGATTTTCTTCACAATATGCTTATGCGTCACATTGCGAAGCCTTGGGAAATTTTGGCGACAGCTCATTGCAGCGGACTGAGATGACGACAGCCACTCAAGTTCATAAGGCGTCCAAGCGGTCAAAATAACTTGAGGTTTATATCAACATCAAAGCACTTGTTTCGTCATTTTCTCTAATAGTTCATGCACGCGGACTTTTAATTCACAAAATCACATCACTTTTACGAATCGAAATCCACTTGAAGACATTATTCAAGCGACAAAACAAGAGCGACAATCCATCTACGGCTAAGTTCCCGCCAAAATTCACGGACATATTATATAGTACATTAATAACACAGAACACTGTTACTCACTCCTATTGTCATACTTTATCGGCATGCCGACCTATATCGGCATGCCCATAAAGTATGACATTGACAGGTACTGTCTGTACTACTAAGAAATTCAGGACTTGATTTTACTGACAGCTGTCGCAGAGATCAGGCTATCTTTTATGAACTATAAGCTATGGAGCTAAGACGACAACGCTCTCTTGAAGAACTACAGACCGATTTCCCTTCTGAGCCGCGTCTACGTGCTGTTTTCGAGAGTCATTACGAATCGTCTCGCACGCAGACTCGACGACTTCCAGCCTCCCGAACAAGCCGGTTTCCGATAAGGCTTCAGTACCATAGACCACATACATAAAGTATGCCCTGCGGCAGATTATACAGAAGACTGAAGAGTACAATTTGCCACTTTGCCTGGCGTATGTGGACTATGAGAAAGCCTTTGATTCCGTCGAAATTTGGGCGGTGCTGCAGTCCCTCCAGCGGTGCCAAGTTGACTGTCGTTATATCGAAGTGCTGAAGTGTTTGTACAGTAGGGCTACGATAGCTATCCGAGTACAGAACCAGAGCTCGAAACCTATCCAACTGCAGAGAGGTGTAAGACAGGGTGACGTTATATCCCCGAAACTCTTCACCGCTGCTTTGGAAGACGTTTTCAAGCTACTGGACTGGAAAGGATACGGTATTAACATCAATGGCGAGTACATCACTCACCTTCGATTTGCCGATGATATAGTCCTTATGGCAGAATCGCTGGAGGACTTAAGCATTATGCTCAATGACCTCAATAGTGCCTCCCAACGGATAGGTCTTAAGATGAACATGGACAAAACAAAGACCATGTTTAATGTCCATGTCACACCTATGCCGGTAGTTGTTGGGAGCACTATGCTCGAAGTTGTTGACGAGTACGTTTACCTGGGACAAATAGTCCGACTAGGTAAGTCCAACTTCGACCGAGAGGTCAATCGACGGATTCAACTCGGCTGGGCAGCGTTCGGGAAATTACGACATATCTTCTCGTCAGGTATACCTCAATCTCTAAAAACTAGATTGTACAACCAGTGCGTGTTGCCAGTGATGACTTACGGATCTGAGACGTGGTCCTTCACTGCTGGCCGTATGAGGACGCTTAAGGTCGCTCAGCGAGCTATGGAGAGGGCTATGATCGGAGTTTCTCTGCGTGATAGACTCAGAAATGAGGATATCCGCAGTAAAACCAGAGTGACCGACATAGCCCAACGGATTAGTAAGCTGAAGTGGCAATGGGCCGGCCATATAGCTCGAAGAACCGATAACCGATGGGGAAGAAAGGTTCTCGAGTGGCAGCCTCGTACCGGTAGGCGTAGTGTAGGGCGACCCCCCACTAGACGGAGTGACGACCTGGTAAGATATGCAGGAAGTCGATGGATGCAGGTGGCTCAGGACCGTGCTTTGTGGCATTACTTGGGGGAGGCCTATGTTCAGCAGTGGACTTGTGAAGGGCTGTAATGATGATGATGATGAAGCTATAGAGTGTAGAAGTAAGGAGTACCAACTCCCATAGTAGAACAGTTGAAAAAGTGGCCATCTGTAAGCAGTAAATAACAGCTCAAAAACTCTCCACAACAGCGCTGGAGTAGCTACTGGGATGAAATGAACTTAGCAGTTGTCGACGGTTTAAGTGTGGTGCTAAACTGCTCAGTAGCTCTAAAATCTAAAATAATTTTATTTAGTAAATATTATAACCTCGAAAAAATGGTCTATGCCACTAATATTTTTCGGTGCGTTCTTTAAAATTTACCCCGTACTTATAGTGGCGTTACCCTCATTTAATGGTTTTTATGAACACTTTTTAATACACAGTCTGTACTCCTTACTTCTACACTCCATACATTAAGCGACAGTAACTAACAAAATGGCGACTGAGGAAAGGGGCAGGAGATGCGAGGGACGAGGGAAACGTCGCGTCATGTAATGAATTGCTCACTGCATTTCATACGGTCATAGATTATTGTTGAATGATTACCAGCCGTGAATAATTAATAAATTAATAGTTCTTCTTCTTCTTTCTTTTTTTATGGCGGTTTTTGATTATTCGCCAATGTCAGCGTGGAAGTGTTTATTGAGTACAAGCTCAGTAGTTACAAATACTATGCCCATGAACTAAAGAAGATTGTGATAATACAAGTATCTTGCTTTATTTAAACAATTAAATTTTCCTTTTTATCTTATAATACTAGTGGTTGTACTGTTGAATTACCTAGAGCAAATGACAAACACAGTTGCTATAACTACTTTAGTATATTAGTATTGACAAACATTAAACTTTTATACTATTAGTGTTAATAAAATCACACAGAATATATACATAAGGAGTGTTTGTGTAGGTTAAAAGTAAATCAAAATTTATAGGACGAGGGATGTCAGGAGGGAGATGATCATAGAGTGAACAAGATAATTTAGGACAGTTAAAAAAAATATGGTCAGAAGTTCCCTCATCTAACCCACATTCGCAGAGGGAACTGTCCCTAATCCTCAGTTTGGCTAAATGTACTGGTGTACAAGCATGGCCAATTCGAAGTCTACAGATAGTTGATGTTGCCTGTTTGTTAGCTTTATTAAATTTGAAAAACCATGGTTTTGGAGGAATGGCACCTTGTATAGCAGCATAGTGTTTACCCTTTATATTTTGAGTGGCTTTCCATAATGTATTCCAATTATTATTTAACTTCTTCTTTGCAAGTAACACTATGTCTGAAGAGTAAACTAAATTACATGGCAAACCATTTCGACTTGCATTTTTAGCCATCAGATCAGCTGTTTCATTGCCCTTGATGCCACTATGACCTGGAATCCAAGCTAAGGAAACCTGAATACCCTTGAGATGACATGTATACAATGTGTGTTTAATTTTGAGGATCAAGGGTATCTTATATTTACTTTGGAACTGGTTTGACAAAATTGCTAACAAACAGCTTTTGGAGTCGGTAAGAATAACTGACTTATTTAAGTTGTGTGCTTCTATATAAATTAAGGCTTCATAAATTGCCGTGGCCTCGCCAGTAAAAGTGGAAGAAATAGAAGGGCATTTAAAATTGAGGATTATTTTGTATCTGGGAATCCAAACGGCTGCTCCAGTGCAACTTTCACCTGACTTTTTGGAGGCATCAGTGTATATAATAAGCCAGCCTTTCCATAAATTATCTATGACTCTACTTATTTTACTATTTGCTATAGGGCAATCTTTCTCAATACCAAGGTCGAGGTGGATATTTGGATAATAAATAATTGCATCATATGGGATATCAAAGATGGGACAGGACTTGCATTGTGATACTGGGTGTGGTAGATGGAGTAATGTTACCAAACTGTTGGATAAGCAGGGAGATTCTTTATGAGTCCAGTAATGCTTTGATGAAATATATTCCAAAAGAAGATGTAATTTAGAAATGAGCGGGTGGGAAGAGAGTTGGTAGATTTTAAAAAAAGAATCGGTCCGAAAGATATTGTCTTCTTAGGTAAAGAGGGGGATCTACACATTCGACTTGGAGAGCATTTATTGGGAAAGATTTCATTGACCCAATGATTATACGAAGGCTTTTGGTCTGAATCCTGTCTAGATTCTTTAGGGAAGACTTATTACAGGGTTCCAAGACAAAGCACCCATAATCCAAATGACTACGATTAAGGGCATTGTACAATATTTTTTGAGAGAATGGGTGGGAGCCCCACCAAACTCCCGATAAAGCTCGAAGAATATTTATATTTTTTTCACATTTTTTGGAAACATGGTTGATATGATGGGAAAAGGCTAGTTTGGAGTCAAGAATAACTCCCAAAAATTTTACATACTCCCTAATTGGGATAGGTTCATTATTATAGAGAATGTTGATTTCAGGGAGTTGCCTATGGCGAGAGAAGATCACAACACTGCTTTTGGGAACAGCCAAAGACAAACCATGATCAGTTAACCAATCTTGTAAATAGGACATTGATAAATTCAAGCGGGAACAAGCTGCAGGGAGGTTATCCAAGGAAATATATATAGCTATATATAGCGTCTGCATATTGGAGGATGTTACAGAATGAGTTAACAGAAAGCTCTAGATTATAAGTATAGATAGAATAGAGCAAAGGACTAAGTACTGAGCCTTGTGGGAGACCCTTCCATACTATTCTTGGTGAGAGTAGAGAATGTTGACTATCAATATAAATGGATCTAGAAGAGAGAAAGTTAGAGACAAAATTTACTATCCTCACTGGAATACTCAGATTGAGCATTTTTTGCCTGAGCACAGGAAGAAGTACATTGTCATATGCAGACGCGATATCTAGGAAGACTCCAACAAGGTATTCATGTTTAGAGTAAGCTAAACGAATATCAGTAACTAGAGTACTAAGGCTATCCATGGTGCTTAAGCCCTTTCGGAATCCAAATTGGCTTGTTGCTAGAAGGCGTTTGCTTTCAAGAAACCATACTAAACGATTTTTTATTAGGTGTTCAAGGATTTTGGCCATGGTACAAGAAAGAGCGATAGGGCGGTAGCTTGAGGGATCAGTGTAAGGCTTACCTGGTTTGTAAATAGGTAAAATAACTTGGGATTTCCATTCTTCTGGAGGAATACCAGACATGTAAATACAATTCAAAATAGAAAGAAGATGGACTTTAATAGGTTCACTGCTATTAGTAATAAAAGAATAAGGAATTCCATCAATTCCTGGTGAAGAGTCTTTAAGGACACTAAGAACAGCATATAACTCCTCATAAGAGAAAGGGGAGTCAAAACTGTGTTGATAGTGCAAGGACTGTGATTGAAATGCTATACATTCATTGTAAGATGGTACTGAAGGAGGAGCAAGATTACTAGCAAAATTTTCTAGCCAATAAAACTGATCATTAGAAATTGTGTTTTCAGAGGTCAAAACTGAACATCGGAATTTTTTTATATTTTTCCAGACTAATGATGGATGAGTCCTGGGCAACAGTGACTCACAGAATTTAAGTTTTTCTTCCCGGATAATAATTTTAATGTTTCAGCAGCAGTTTTTTTATAAAAAATATAGTTGTCAAAGTTCATAGAGTGGGAATATCTTACTTCAGCTTCCTTTCTCTTCTTACATGCTACAGAACAATCTTGATCCCACCAAGGTGGTGAAGGGGCATTATTTTTATAACGTTTTTTGATTGGAATTGTCTTATTGGCAGCAGATAAAATAGCGTTTTTAAAAGAAGCATACACCTGGAGAACATTATCTTTCTGAACAGGAGGGAGGGCTGAAAGTTCTTCCTCTAGAACTGTGGAATATAGTTGCCAGTTTGCTTTGGATGTGTTATATTTTAACCTAGGATTGAATGGAACATTGACTGTATAGGAGCTAAGGGGATTGATAACAATAGGGAAATGATCACTGCCATGGGAAAAGGGTAATATTCTCCAAGAAAGAAGGTACGACAGAGCAGGAGAACAGAGTGACAGATCTACTGCACTTTTAAGATTTTGGAGGGGGGATACTCTACGTGTAGGTGAACCATCGTTAAGGAGGCAGAGATCTAAATCATCAATGATGTCTAAAAATGTAGAAGACCAGGGATCACAAAAATGGGAGCCCCATAAAGTATGGTGCATATTAAAATCACCAAGAATTACCATAGGAGGCGGGATGGAGGATATGATCCTCGTAAGTTCTGATAAAACATTTAAACTAGGTTCGGGAATGTAAATAGAAAGAAAAGAAGTGTTATGAGCTCTAACTGCTACAACATTAATTGAAGGACTATGAGAAGGGAGGGAAATTAATGTATAAGTAATTGATTTTGAGATAAGAATGAAAGAGCCAGCATGACCATCATTCCTATCATTCCTGAGGCATGAATAACCTGAAATCCTAAAATGGGACCCAGGCTTAAGCCATGTCTCTTGAATGGCTAGGATGAGGGGATGGTATTTATTAATAAGGTAAATTAATTCATTTTTTTTATTATTAATGCTCCGGCAGTTCCACTGAAGTATTGGAGGGAAGGTTATTTGTTAATGAGATGAGCTCAGTAAGTTTTTGGCGGAGGGCAAGTGGGAGATCCATATCACTGAAACGGGAAAACATACTTATAAGCATGGAAATCATTAACTCACAGAGATTGTCATTAGGGGAAATACTCTGCCCTATTAAAGCCCAACCATTAGTAGTTGAAGAAGAAGGGGTATCTATTATTGCCTCGTGGGCAGATTTATCATATCCATGACTTGATGCTGGATTTGGCGGAAGTCTTGGAGTAAATGTAGTCTTCCTGTAAGAATGAGATTGTGAGGGGACAACTGAAGGTAAAGGGGAATTTGAAATAGGATAGGGACTCTGATGATCATACGAAGGAAGGATTCTAGCAGCATCTGCATAAGATCTCCGGACATAAGGGAAACGGGCAGATGCTTCTAGATAGGAAATATTTTCCTGTGACATGGTAAGTTTGATAGATCTCTGCCTAGAGTGTTCAGGGCAGGAAGGATCTTTAGCTGTGTGAGATCCTGAACAAAATAAGCACGTGGGAGACTGTCTTGTGCATGATATTCCTTCATGATTTTGAGCACACACAAAACAACGGGAAGATGACCTACACTGTGAGGTTACATGCCCAAAACGACAACATTTGTGACATTGAATAAGAGGTAAAATGTAGGGCTCAACAGGCATTGAGGTAAAAAAACAATAAATGTTAGAAGGAAGTTTCTGACCGGAAAAAGTCAAAACAACTGTTTGAGAGGGAATCCACACAGTGCTTTGGTTTTCATTAACTGACTTTCTATTAAATCGGCGAGCTTTAATAATTGAGCCAAAACCATCTGGGACCTCGATTTATGAGATGAGTTTCTCTAATGTCCATTCTACAGGGACCTGCCTCACTATTCCCATGCGTGTGACATTATAAGAAGGGATTACAGTATCATATTTAGCACCTGCAAGGGCTGGGTTCTCAATAAAACAATTTGCATCAGCTGCACTTTTAAACTCGACTGAAATTCTATTGCGTTCTACTCGCTTAACACCATCACTTACAACATTTTTAATATTATTATGGTAGAGAAAATGACCAAACTTTATCGGTTTTAAAACTACTCCAGTTGATAAATCATCTACTCTCTTACTTACATGTACAATAAACGGCGCATTGTCGTTATTAGAATATTTATGTTTTTTTTTCTATGTAGTCAGGGTGGGTATAAGAGGTCTGAATAGATGGAACAGGTTGAGATGGATCTGTAATTTATCTTTTCTGAGGATGACCTGAGTTATTGGTTGCTTGCAATCTTTTACGCTTCGACTGATCAATTTCGATAGGAATATTATTATTTATTTTCGTACCAGTATGGGAGTCACATGGAACCCCGTCGGGACCGGGAGGATCTTCCTCCATTTTATTTTAACTAATTACATATAAAACAGCACAATTACTAAACACTTACGGATTTATAACTACTAAAACCAACACCAACAGAAATAATAAACAAAAAAAGGTAAATCAACAGCTCTCAGAATAAGAAATAGCCAAAAACACAACGACACTTATACACCTCACACTCTCCCTTCCGATGACGTTCAAAAATTCCAAATTAATAGTTAATAAAATGTAACCTTTTTTTATTTAACTGGCATTATGGCCCTGGGTTTTAGCTCTTCTGATCCATTGTACTAAATTACATATAGTACGGTCAACTAGCAGCGATCCGAGAGGTCACTTACCTTAAAAACGACTGTGGAGTTGACAAACTATTATCTATCGCTTTCCATCTTGTGTATTTGTCGTATCGTCTCGTTTTCCCCCGCAAAAACATGTCAAGGTCAAGACGGGTTCGTCAACATTCGGGAAGCCATTTTAGTATTCGTTGTTTATTATACTATTCTTATTTTGTTTCGTTTATAATTTTTTTCATTAAGAGTAGTTAATGATGGATCCACAAACAAGTACGTTGAGAGATATATAAAAAGATTTTACTTCTCCGAAAAAGAAACGTCCCAAGGTATGTATAGGAATAGGATGTATTATATTAACGTTGTGTAGTAGTTTTAATTAGGACTTCTTGGTTCAGAGTGTACTTTAAATTTATCTTAAAGTTATTTAAAAACAGCTAGTGTTATAATAAAACTTTTTTATTTATTACAGATGCATGTTAGTAAAGTATGTATATTATTTTTAATATAATTATTAATTTTTGTGACTAGTTTTACTGTGAATTAAAAAAATATGGTTATTAATGCCGACATATATGTTAAAGAAACTTGGCCTAATCATAAATACCCATACAGCAAAGACATGACCCAGAAAGCATTTATTAAATTTAAATCTACATTTTACAATAATTGAAAATTTTTTTTTTGGTTTGCTAGAAATTTTTAAAACTATATTGTCTACTTAAATATATAATCTAACTATAAAAAAGTTACGCACCTTGCTATTCCTAATAACCTGCATTAGTTTTGTATACGTTTCCAACACGTACAACATTTTTGCGCCGTCGATACTACTTGGTATCAAGAATTATTTTAAAAATATTAAAAAATTAAATTACAAAATGTATAACTAACAACTAATTATTGAACCCCCAATCATGTCGCAATCTGTTGTGAAAAGTAGTTTATCTACCCTTGGCCGCTGTTACCGTTACCGCTGATTTGGATAGTAATCTTTCTGACGGCACTAAAGTTGCGGGTTTTATGAGATATTTACTAGCAACGGAGTATAATTTCGAGAAAACCGATTTCATTTGCGCCCATTGCTCAAACGTATCCTTTTATAAGGCACATACTGAGCTTTTTCGTCTCTGTCCAAGTTCATGTACCTGATTTGTCAGGTTTAAGCTAATTTACGGTGATGGTTTCAAAAAACGGTGGTGGTGGCGAGTCATCAGTTACAGTTCTTTTTATGAAAGAAATTGCTCATGCACATGAATTTGAGTCCGTAAGGTATAAGTTTTTAAAACGTAGGTCTAAAATTATGGATATGGCTAAAATATGACTATTTAGAATATTTTATCTGCCGAATCTGTTGTTCAAAACATGTGTGATTTACTGATACAACCCCTTTCATTCTATTGCTAACTTCTAGTACCGCAATTCTGGATCATAATTAATTGGGAATACTGATACAATCTGATTTGTCGTACCTGTACCAGATAACATCCAATGAATCCATTTATTTCTTCAACCTGTAAGTATCCGGAATTGCTGTTTCAAAAACACAATGGTTTATCATAACTTCCAATAGAATATCGTATTTTATTTGGATCTATCAGGCCTTTTCCACAGGGTATTTATTTTTTATTCGTAAGAACACACCCAGTCGATAATAATCTTGTCAGTTATTTAATTTTACTTACCTCTGAGTATGTATTTTTAAATGCTTTTTTTAAAGTTAGAAGTATTACCGCTAATAGAATTTTGATCAATTTTCCTAAAATATTTCACACATCACTTTGTCTTCCGCCAGGAGGTGGCATTCTGAAGAACCAAAACAAGCAGAGCACCTGAGTCAGCAATTAAAGTCAATAAAATTCACTTTTATAAAATTTTTCGTTTCGACGACGTACTTAACACGAATCAGTCAATATTGCCATTAAATAATAACAAATACTGATTCATATTTAAAATAGTCTTCTACTCTAAGTATTTATGACTGATAGGTAGACTTTACTTAACCCTTAATAAAGCCGTTGGAGCATAGCTCCCACATAACTTATGTTTTTCCTAAACAAACCGTGGCTACTATTTCTCCACAATTTGTCATAGATTTTTGAACAAAGAAAAAAAAGAAAAGTGTCAAAAGTCTTATGTCAAACTGACACTTAAACAATAATTTCTTGGTAACGGTCTTTGCACTGACTTAGAAGTATATGGACTGGGCATACCTACAAAATTAGCGTGACTACCTATAAAAATCTGGCGCGTAAAATGGCCGCCTTATAGGGTTGTAACTATGCAATATGATATCAATACTTTAACTAATATGAATTTTTTCTCATTTTATATAATTGGATTTGTTGCTTAATTTACTTTATTCCGTAGGTATGTACATAGAAACAGGGCTGAATTTTCAATCGTCAAATAACTTATCTGGCGTGACTGGCGAATAAATGTGACCGACAGATTTATATAAGTTTTATTATCTCTATGGGTCTTTGTCGTTAGTTTTTCAGTGCTGTGCAATAAAAACTTTTTTATTTAGAAAATAAGAACAGGTGAGTCGGGTATTTTTTAATATATTATTAATTGGAAATGTGACTTTATAAGAGCATACAAATTTTAACGAATAATGTTACAGTCAACTGTCTTTGACTCTTGGAAATATGTGGGAGATATACGGCCATGGTCCGGTCGTAGATTCCGTTTTGTCAGTGGTATTCATAATAAATGTTGTTTTTGTCAAGGCTTTAGAATGTCAAGAAAAGGCTCCAAGTGAAGAAGGTCTGGGATACAAAGTTGATTTGAAACTAACTAAAAATGTTACCTGCTGGCTCTTTAGTTGTGTTTGATAACTTCTTCACTAGCATTCCCCTAATAGAGATTTTATATGAAAGAAATATTTACAGTGTTGGCACAGTGCGACAAGGAAAGGAATGCCAGAAGAATCCACTTCATAAAAATCTGGGTACAGTGAAGAAATGAAAATGAAGAAAAAAGAACTGATGAAGCTTGCGGTTAAACTATAGACGTCCGGTACTCGCGTACGGTGTTGGGAGGGGGAGAGGGGGAGGGGAGGGGGACATGGGAAGCCCCCCCTATCCTAACCCCGTTGCGGAAATGTATAGTTTATGAGTAATAATTTTTTTTGTAAATTTATAACCTCACTTTTTTACAGGAATATTTACAAAAAGTTACTTCTGCAGCGACCGTACGGTGTTGGGAAGGGGGGGGGGGGGCGGGGTCGTGAGAAGCACCCCCCTACCCTTCCCCTGTTGCGGAAATGTATAGTTTATGAATTATATATTTTTTTTGTAAATCGTAACCTCACTTTTGTATACAGGAATATTGACGCAAAGTTACTTCTGCAACTGCTTCGGCACTGGGGGGAAGGGCAGCCCCTTCGCCCTTGCGTAGCAAATCACAGGCACCCATGCTCGCCTCCGCAGCTTCGGCTTATTGGTTGCCTTCGGCGACCAGCCTCAGCCGCTACGGCTCACTTAGGTGCCTGCGATTTGCTACAGCGGGCAGGGGCTGCTCTCCCTCCGTGCCTACTGCTTTACAAAAACACTCTAGGGGTAGGGCAGACAAGACTACGTGGAGTTGGGGTGTGCTAAATCAGTTTTAGAACAGATTTGTCCAATCTTATCTATAAAGTCTGGTTGCCCTAAACTCTGCTATGATAGTGGTAAATGAAATAATGTAATGTGAATTGTTATAATTTTGTTTTCTGAAAAACCCCTTGACTGCACCCCACTGCGAATTTCAATTTGTTGTGTATAAGTCCCGTCTCCAGCCAAATGGATTGTTTGGGTCCGATTGATAAACTTTTTTATGAGTTTATCTGTGTTAAAAAATCAAATTGACATATTTGCGTTTCGTTATTGTAATTTTTAGTGAAATTTATTTTTATCGTAATTAATTCAAAAGGCATTTCTGAAATCCAAGAACAGTGTAAATGATTCGAGCTTAACCCTGACAATCCTCATAAATTGAAAACAAAATTAAAAATCAAGTACCAGACATCTACTTCATAATACGAGAACAAATTGACATATTTGCGTTTCGTATTACACAAGTTTTAGTGAAATTTGTTTTTATCGTAATTAATTCAAAACGCATTTCCTCCAACTAAAAACAGTGTAATAGGTTCAAGTTCGACCCTAACAAGCTCCTAGACTAAAAACATCAAAATCAAGTACCGGATGACTTTAGCCAACCCAAGCTTCCTCTCGGTAAGTTTACTTTTCGCTATGACTCTCCAGTCGGATGTATAAAATGGCACGGTACAAAAGATGTCCATATTTTGTCAACTGCAGTAAATCCATCTGAAGTTTCTGTCATCCAGAGAAGTCAAAAAAATGGCAAACTGAAAGACATGTTCTGCCCTAAAATTTTCTACCTGAAATAATGTCTAAATTTACTTCATAATACACATTGCAACATTTTACATATTGAAAAATTTACTTATTCACAAAGAAAACATACGCCAGGCAATTTCATAAAGAAAAAGGGTGGTGTCTTTGGAATATCCGATGAGATTCGGCGCTCAAGCCCTGGTCAGCATCACGGTGAAAAGGGCTCATATAAGAGATGCCGTTTTTGCAGTGCGAGAGAAAAAGGAGTTAGAACATACTTCGAATGCAAGATATGTCTGCTGCCACTCTGCTTTGTGCCATGTTGGGAGTCGTTCCATACAATAATAAATAATTAAATATTTTTGTCAGTAAATTATTTATTTATTTTTACAATAATGTGACTATAGAAGAAAATAAGACACTTAAAAATATTTCAAAATTTCAATCACATTAAAATAATGTCACTTTACTTGGGCAAAGGTATAATAGCTCCCACATAAATTTCCAAAAAAACCCAGAAATAAAAAAAACAAATTATCGACTTAAGGAACTATAGGCCGCGCAGATAGAGAATGGATCTGAAAATGGCGGCGGGTACACATGGTACGGTTGGCAAAACAAGTTCTCAAACATCGATTTTTATTTATTTATTGACTTTTTTGTTATAAATTATT
This sequence comes from Parnassius apollo, assembly GCA_907164705.1. Lineage (NCBI taxonomy): Eukaryota > Metazoa > Arthropoda > Insecta > Lepidoptera > Papilionidae > Parnassius > Parnassius apollo. The sequence goes on along the minus strand of CAJQZP010000965.1, from coordinate 913,877 downwards.
CTTTTTCAATATTATTGATTAATAATAGTAGAAATAATGTCAAAAAACATATAAATAAGGAGCAAGGTTACATATGACACTGGATTTTAAAATTTGTCTTTATTAATTGTTACATATCAGAATCAAATTACAAAAATACCACCTCACATATATACATAAAGTCACGTCATTGCCATTGTTCAATCAATCACAAATGTCAACGTTCGTAACAAAAACTTAACGAAAATAAATAACAATCAAACGTAACGCAAACAAATAACAATCAAACTCAACAAAAACAACAATGAATATCAACGAAAATAAGAAAATATAACTGAACGAATTTAACGATAACTCGGAGTGCGTCAAGTAGCGTGGAAAGCGAATCTTGACTGACTATTTTTTGTCTCAAAAAACAACATACGAAAGTTTGCTCACTTCTATAACTATCCTATTTGTGATGCCTTATTAAGGGTTAAACAACATCAATAGACAAATGAAACACATTATGATTATTTACACATTATTATAGATTACGTGGTAGAGCCATGTTGCAGTTATATTAGTAGTATAGTTGTAGTACGAATGGATCGCTCGACCGGGGAAGGACCACGCTTTAACAGAATACCAGCGTCAAATAGTAGCTTAATGCTGCCGTGTTTCGTATGGTGAGTGTAAAGAACTGAAGACCCTTTTTACAGGAAACGAGGCAGTCCGATGGCAACGCATCTGCATTTTGATTCATAATCGAGGATAGATGTAGATGTCTATGGGCCACAGCAACCACTTACTATCAGGTGGACTGTGTGCTCGGTTGTCATACTATCATATAAAAAGAAATTTAATTCCAAATATTTTGCATTATGATTCCATTTTATAAATTATTCATTCATCAAAATTACGAGATATTGCTATTAATTTTATAAAATGTATTTACTCGCCCTCACATGCATTATGTAAACTATAATAAAGTTTTCCCCAAAATCCTCACTCCATCGAGATTCGAGACGACACTATACATCGGAAAAGGACTGATGAAGGAAGTATATTACTGACTTTTATATCACAGTTTAGTGAAGAGACAAAAATATCGATTAACTAAGAAAGTATCGATACTTAGTAAAATACTCTAATAAAAGTATCGAGTACAAAAATACTAGGTATCGAAATAAAGGTATCGATACTACTCTGGTATCGATACTTTTTGCAGATCCATATAGATAACTCTCCTACGCTCAGCGAGACAATGTGTTTAGATGGTCTTAAAACATGCAAAAACTCTTCAACTGCGAAGAAAAAATATGTTGTAGTATCATTTCTCCGTTAAGTAAACAAAACATGTGTTAAAACCACTAAATTTAATATTTGATAATAATTTACTGCCGCTGCCACGTGGCTGCCATTTCTATATAAAAGTCATATATTATGAAAAGTGAACCATACGGATGGGAAACGCACGAAACTACCTACTACCGGTTTTGATGGTTCTTTTTTTATTCAAATTAGTATTTTTTTTATAGGATAGGGTGACAAACGAGCACACAGTCCACTTGATCGTAAGTGGTTGCTGTGGCCCATAGACATCCACATCTATCCTCGATTACGAATCAAAATGCAGATGCGTTGTCACCCGTGAGGACTAAGATGGAATGCCTCGTTTCCTGTAAAAAGGGTCTCCGGTTCTCTACACTCACCGTACGAAATACAGCAGCATTAAGCTACTATTTCACGCTGGTATTCTGTGAGAGCGTGGTCCTTCCCCGGTCGAGCCGATCCATTCGTGCTACAACTATACTTCTAATATAACTGCAGCACGGCTCTACCCCGTATAGTATTACTTGCACTCATTTATTTTATTACTTATTTTATATAAACGACATATTTTAATCCGACCATGTTTCAAATATCGAAAGAAGTCTTCGACATTGTTAGTTGTACATTTAAAAGTACGGGACAGCAGCAGGCATGGCGATTTCACATCGAATAATCTAAGAATCAATTTCTTGTGCCAAAAATTGATATATAGTACTGAATCGATGCAGTAAATCGATATATAACCCTAAAAATTCGAGATAAAATCTTATTCTATTTTCTAAGAACTATAAAAATAGGGCTGATGCAGAGCCATTTGCTAGCATCATAAACGGAGCGGAGTAAAAGTCTAAAGACATAACTATAAAAGATTCAATCAAATGGTGTGACATTGCGCAGATGTAAATTAGCGAATTAGTTAGATAGTAAAAAAAATCATATTCATATTTTTATTGTTTACAATCCTTGTCTGCGTTGAGCTACAAATATTGCCGTAAAAATTGTGTAAATTGGCCTACGGGTTACGGAGGAGATAGATTTCAAAGAATCGTTTTCTTGTGTCATGGGAGGTCTGCTCCAATTATTTATAATTAGTTGAATGTACTCAAACTAGTAGATAATGACAGTTGTCCTATTCAAAAACTCGCAAAACTGCTGTGTCCTTTGTTTCTTTCCTCTTCTTAATGGATTAAAGAAATAAAAAATAAGTTACGTTAGTAATCTGTACTTTGTTGTATCTTTTGATATTGTAAATACTACTCGTGCTGTTAAAAAGACTACAAAATATTGGGTCCTTACCTTTGTGTATTAAATCAACCGACACTACAGTACCAACCTTGAACCTGTGGGTGGTAATGTTTGGCTGTAATTAAATTTAGATTAAACATTTTTATTATTACCTTTGACACCAATATTATTCTACTTGAAAATATTTTAGAATTTCGATAAACTTACAAATGCATTAATCTATCAAATTCAATTCATATAATATATAAATACACATACATTTACATAGGTAAATTATTTACTTTTGGCTGATCGTAGTGATTGTAAAACATCGTGTACATCGAAAAAAAGAAAGCTGGATGTTCCGGAAAATTCCATTAGTTGTCTCGAAAGTCACAATTTGAAGAAAATTCCTTATATAGCCCCAACTAGTACTACTCCCGCTGCAAGTACGAGCCTACAATTAGAAAATACGCCAAGGAAAATTAAAATGAAAAAATGACTTGACATAAAAACAATAGCATAAAAAGGCTTCAATCGCAAAACGGTATTTTAAAAAAAAGTTACAAGTTTGCAAGAAATACTAGATTCGCTGACAGAGACATCTTCGATAAACAAAGAAAACAAACAGGTTCTAGAAAAGATATGAATTGAAGAAAGTGAACTCTTAAAGAGACCAATACTTTTTTTTAAAGAATATTAACAATGCTATAAACATTACTAATATTCCCCTTAACCATTCGTAAAAAGCTTAAATTGCTTTTATTAGGAGTGGTTCACGCCAGTAGTCGAATGGCGGATTCGAACCCACGACCTATTTGAGTTCGCGGTCCGCGCCCTGCTATTAGGCTACTGACGCTTTTAAATACTTAAAAGTAAGATTGGAAAATTGCCCAGAACTAAATATTCCCCAGAGTTAAGATGTTTTGCCCTAACACTTACTTATTACTCACCAAAAGCCTATCACGTACGTAAAACTTTTGGAACATGTTTGCCTGTATCACGGACATTGACTGAATGGTACAACAGTACCATCGATCGATCTGATAAAAAAAATGTATTGTACCTTGGTCATGGATGAAATGAAAATTAAGCAATTAACAGAATACCATGCTAGCAGCCAGAGGCATAATGGCTATGTCGATTACGAGCTCGATTTTATATCGGATAATTCCGATGAAAGTACTGACGCATTAGTGTTTTTATTGGTCGGTATAAACACAACATGGAAATTATTCATAGCCAACTTTTTGATTAAGAGTACAAGCGCTGTATTAAAAGCACGGCTATTAATACAAGCTTTCTATCTTGTTCACGAAACTGGCATCGAAATAAAGGCGTTGACATGTGATGGTTCAAAAACCAACCTTGCCATGGCGGAAGAGTTGGGATGCTTTTAGGTCAGCACTAGTACCCTTTACTAAGAAGTACCCAGTAGGTACTTTACAAGAAGTATTAATGCCCATTAATAAAAATGCTACAGCATCAGTAGCGTTCTCCGAATTGTCAGAAATGAAGTCAAATCCATAATTATCATAACCAAAATGTCTTTTAAAACTTGCATGGTACTCCATCGATCGTTTTATTTTCATTTCATCTATCACTAATATACAACACAATTTCTTGTCAGCGTTACTCTCTAGAAGTTTTAAAACAGTTAACGCTTTTTTTGTGTAGCCAAGTCGGCCATCAATTGTACTATACCACTTCGTTATAGCATGTGATGAAGGCAGACAAATTTCAAAACAAACGGTGAATAGTGATGTAAGTTAAAGCAAAATATCTTTCTGTGTAATACTTAGCCCTAGATAGATGTCACGGTTTTTTTAAGCAGCTGTCTGTTTAGAGTTTCACTTTGTTCAACTATTATATTTTGTAAAACTATTTTATTTTCCTAATTCATTAAATATTTTCCAGATAGTTCATTTAATAACTCTTGAAAATCAACACCTTTTTAAAGTAGCTTTTTAGTGATTGAAGCCTTATGATAAGAACAAAAACTTAGTTAACACCATCTAAGACGACAAACTGACATGACTTTTCTTTTTACAAGTCTGATTTTTAAAATAAGTTAGCTAAACCTGTCATTTCGATTTATTACATGTTTTAAATTTTATCCTGCATAATTATAAAAATAAATATGTAAAAAAAATAAACTTCATCATCATAATCATCATCATCACAGCCCTTCTTCACAAGTCCGCTGCCGAACATAGGCCTCCCCCAAGTAATGCCTTAATAATAAATAAAATAATAAACTTACTTTCTATAATTTCAAAGTTTTTTACGAAGATCATTTTTAAATATTTAAAAAAAAAAATTTCAAATAACACCTTGGTGTTATTTATCTATATATTACTTACAATCTAATAAAAACATATGCGGATTATAAAAATCTACAAGAGTAAAAGTGAAAGTTTCATGAGAATAAGGAGGCATGGAAGATATAAAACAGATAGCATTAGCTCAAGAATTATCAGAAACTATTTGAGAAGTCAGAAAATGACGATTAAAATAGTCAGGAGAAAAGGTGATGCTATTATAGTCAAACTGCAATTTTCCATATCCACGCGTATTCAGAAACTGCCATATATCAGCCGAAGACGTATTGGGTAGTTGTTCGTGAATATATCGGCGTTTAGCAGCTCGCACCACTTGATTGCATCGATTTCTTGCAGCTTTATATGCTTACCACTTTACATCAGTGCGATTCTTCTTGTAAGCACGGAAAGTTCTATCGCTGTTAGCGACGACAAAGTGAATTCGAACATTTAATTTTAATTACTCCTTATCAGTGATTTAAAACTAAGTGATAGTATTTAATCTTAATTGTTTCCTATTTGTAAAATAAAGTTAAGGGTAAATACTGATTAGTGCTGAAAACAGGAAAGTAGATTAGAACATTAGACGCAAGTATAAGCTTATTTTTCTAGTAAGATTTCTTTTATCATAACTCTAAGAGCTATTAACATATAGGTGATTAATATAATTTTTCTTCCTTTAAAGTAATTCAAAAGAAACATTAATATGTCAATTAATCACTATATAATGTCATTTCATTATGAGAAAGATTTAAATTTTATGAAAAAATATTGTATAGATTCTTAAGCATTAATCCTGAAAAAGTGTTGTACATTCCTACCTCTTGGCGGCGCTACTTGTATGTTCGGCAAAAAATACTATCTACTCCGGAGCTAAACCGTGAAGCGACCGCGAAGCTATTTTTATTTTTTATAAGTGTAAAATAAAGGTTTATTGAATAATTTAGGTTTAGAATAATAGAAATAAGTTGTATCTATCGTTAGGAATAAATATAAATGTTGTAAGGTATGTTTTACCACGTTTATTAAGAAAACTGTAAATCTCTCTTAGAAAGGGTTATTCTGTGCTCTGATTGGTCAATAGATTCACTAATGCCGTGTGCGATTTTTTCTTAATTATGATTGGTTACAGCCGCTTATAAAAAAGGGGCGTTTTTTCGTGGTAAAATATTCCAAATCCGGCAATGTAATAATAAGGAATCAAGAAATAAAATAAGAAGAAACTCTCAAGAAGTGTTATTTATTGCTCATCTAACTGCTACTGTATGCTCTCCAGTTAACATCCCGCCAGCAAACCCGCTCTATTTTATCGACGCTCCCTTATACGAGCAATTACAATCGCGTTTAGCCATAGCCATTCTTACCCAATCGTGATCCATGGAACAGGAGGACGCTTCAATCGAACAACACGTTTAGGAGCATGTTTATTATTCAGTCCTAATATGTTGCTGTTAAAGAGGTCGACTTTTTCATGTATTTGCCTTTGCGTGTATTAAAGCTAAAAATTGGATCACCAGTTATATTATTATGAAATCTCAATTCGCCAGAATTATGTAACTGTACAAGATTATGTATAAAACAACTTCTCAACGACATTATTGAGGCAGTAATTCTAACTGGCAAAGAAAAAGGAAAATCCATTTTTATACCACGAATTCTATTAATTTCATATGATTTATCATTCTGTTTTAAACGGTTACAGTTTCCTCTATGAGTGGCTTATAGTATAACTATGAATAAGGCACAAGGTCAAACATTCCAATATTGTGGAATGAATTTGGGAGAATCCCGTTTTTCACATGGTAACCCACCAGATTCACCAGAACACTAGACATTAAATAAAGTGCATAAGAATGTATTGTAATATAGGCCCTCAGTACTTGACTATCTGTAAAGTATTTTTGTATAATGATTAAAAAAGTATATGTAAGTAAGAAAAAAAGACTTAAAAGTTTAACAAGAATAATCATGTATTCTTAATTTTAAAATCAAAATAATTTAATAAAATATATACGCATGAATACTACTCTACAAAAACTAACCCAGCGGAGTGGGTATTCACAGCCATTTTACATATTTTACCAGATACCTCACGAAGAAGATTTTGCTGAAGTATGTATTTTCATATGTTTTTGCAGATAATTTTTTGTAATACATCTAAATTCACAGATATTACACGAAAAAGGTTTTTCTCCGGTATGTATTTTAATATGTGTTTGCAAATCACCTTTTGTAATACATCTAAATTCACAGACATGACATAAAAAAGGATTTTCTCCGGTATGCATTTTCATATGAGTTTGGATATTACTTTTTTTAATACATCTAAATTCACAGATATTACACGAAAAGGGTTTTTCTCCGGTATGTATTTTCATATGTGTTTGCAAATTACCTTTTGTAATACATCTATATTCACAGACATGACACGAAAAAGGTTTTTCTCCGGGATGTATTTTCATATGTGTTTGCAAATTACCTTTTGTAATACATCTATATTCACAGACATGACACGAAAAAGGTTTTTCTCCGGTATGTATTTTCATATGTGTTTGCAAACGACTCTTTGTAATACATCTAAATTCACAGATATTACACAAAAAAGGTTTTTCATCAGTATGTATTTTAATATGTTTTTGCATATCAACTTTTGTAATACATCTATATTCACAGACATGACACGAAAAAGGTTTTTCACCGGTATGTATTTTAATATGTTTTTGCATATCATCTTTTCTAATACATCTATATTTACAGACATGACACGAAAAAGGTTTTTCTCCGGTATGTATTTTCATATGTGTTTGCAAATTACCTTTTGCAATACATCTATATTCACAGACATGACACGAAAAAGGTTTTTCTCCGGTATGTATTTTCATATGTGTTTGCAAATTACTTTTTGTAATACATCTATATTCACAGACATGACACGAAAAAGGTTTTTCTCCGGTATGTATTTTCATATGTGTTTGCAAACGACTCTTTGTAATACATCTAAATTCACAGATATTACACAAAAAAGGTTTTTCATCAGTATGTATTTTAATATGTTTTTGCATATCAACTTTTGTAATACATCTATATTCACAGACATGACACGAAAAAGGTTTTTCACCGGTATGTATTTTAATATGTTTTTGCAAATCACCTTTTGTAATACATCTATATTCACAGACATGACACGAAAAAGGTTTTTCTCCGGTATGTATTTTCATATGTCTTTGCAAATTACTTTTTGTAATACATCTATATTCACAGACATGACACGAAAAAAGGTTTTTCTCCGGTATGTATTTTCATATGTGTTTGCAAACGACTCTTTGTAATACATCTAAATTCACAGATATTACACAAAAAAGGTTTTTGATCAGTATGTATTTTAATATGTTTTTGCATATCAACTTTTCTAATACATCTATATTCACAGACATGACACGAAAAAGGTTTTTCTCCGGTATGTATTTTCATATGTTGTTGCAAATTACCTTTTGTAATACATTTATATTCACAATTATTACAACAGTACACTTGCTTAGCAACGTGCGCTTTAAGATGTGCTAAAATGTAACGTTTATGAGATGTTTTAAATTCGCAAATATCACAGTTATATATATCCATTAGTTGTGGTACTGGAGTTTGTTCAACTTGTGTCTGAACTGCAACTGAGTTCTTTTGCGTCTTATGACTGTATGATATGTGGTCGGCGAGAATATCTTTTGTTAAAAACTTTTTCCTACAATCATCACATTCGAAAATGTATTTTGTTGATGCCTCAGATGTGTTTTTCGTAAGTATTCTCTGTTTCAAAATTTTCTTTTTTCATAATTTTTTTCGGGATGCTTCCTTCTTTTAACAACTAGTTGAGTATCTCTTTTCAGTTTACGTTTTGATTTAATAGTAGGGCTTTTTAAATCGAGGTTTCCTTTACGAACATTATTTATGTTACAATCAGTAGAATTTGATTTAATCTTTTCCTCACACGGTTTTGAAAAATTATTTGTTTGTATGCAGAGTTGTTCTGAAATACAAATGAATCAAACATTTTATTGAGAGCCGTGGTAGCTCAGTGGTTAACGCTCACTGTAAATATAACAGAACGCGAGTAACCCGGGTTCCATCCCCGCCGGCACCAATTAAATTGTTAATTGCAATTTTAAGTGCTGATTTACCACGTGCTCGGCGGTGAAGGAAAACATCGTGAGGAAACCTGCATGACTGAGGAATAAGAAAAAAAATATTTCGAAGACATGTGAAGTTCGTCAACACGCATTTGGGCAGCGCGGCGGACACTTCCTTGCCCTAAACCCTCTCAGAAATGAGGGGAGGCCTGAGCCCAGCAGTGGGACGTATATAGGCTGTAACTTTACTTTTTTACTTTACAAATATTTTATTTATTGTAAGGCATTGTATTTACCTTAGACGGTTTACAGCGGGCGGAATTTATGCCTAACCAGGGCATATTAAAATAGACAAATTATAATATTTCACACTCATTTAACGTTGAAAGATATAAAGTATTTAACCAATTACTCTGGATAATGTCTCTCATATTCATTCTTGGAGGGAATGAATGGTAAAGAATCTAAATTCGAATATTAATGATGACGCTCTTCTGACTGTGTTATAATTACATTAATCAAATAATCGCTGGTTTGAATCCCATACAGAAAGAGTGTTACACAAACATACATTTTGACCAGTATTTTTGTAGATATTAAGAATTATAGTCTAGGTAGTAAAAGTAAAGTAAAGTAAAGTTACAGCCTATATTCATCCCTCTGCTGGGCACAGGCCTCCTCTCATTTCTGAGAAGGTTGTAGGGCAAGGAATAGCCCGCCGCGCTGCCCCAATGCGTGTTGGCGAACTTCACATGTCTTCGAAATATTTTTTTTTCTTATTTCTCAGACATGCAGGTTTCCTCACGATGTTTTCCTTCACCGCCGAGCACGTGGTAAATCAGCACTTAAAATTGCAATTAACAATTTCATTGGTGCCGGCGGGGATCGAACCCGGTTTGCTCGCGTATTGATAAATTTACAGCGAACGCTAACCATCTGAGCTACCACGGCTCTATGTAGTAGTATGAGAATAATCTATTCTAGTCTAATAATCTATTTTAATAATCGCTGATTCGAATTTCACACAGAACTAGTGTTACACACACAGTACAGTCGAAGTTAGCGTGTAAGTCCAGCATAAGAGAATTCATCATCACATTTTATCCCGTGGGTTACGTAAGAGGCGACTTAGGGTTTGGTTTCTCGACAGATAACGGTATAACCACCTCGTTTACTTCAGATGTAAAATATCCAGACCGGCGACAGGCAACATTGCCAGAGTGTTCTGCGATCGTCAATCCTATGCCAAGTTTACGGGACGATTAAGAGAGAGGAATTATTTGTAGGCCATACAAAGACTCAAAACAAGCCCTGGTAGCTCAGAGGCCAGTAGTTTGCCATAAAATTTCACATAACGCTAGCAACCCAGGTTCATTCTCCACCAGCATCCATAAAATTGTTAATTTTCTATGTGTATATATATATTGGTTGACCCAGAAATCGACTTCAAGTAGGAGTCGGGTGATAGGTTGAGTCATAATAATTAACAAAAAAATTAAAAAAAATCTATGCTATGTATTTTAAAAATTACAGGCATTTAAAAAATCGAGAAAATCTACATCCTCTCATGGTCTTTAACTCTTGTTGCTACAAAGATTAATTCTATTTTATTGTGTGATTTCGTTTTTCGCCTTGCCCAGGATCTCATGATTAGCAGATGTACTTACAACAACTTTCTCAGACATATTAATAGCCCTATCAACAAATCAGTTTCCTGTTTTATCTTAATAACACCTTGGGTCACCACCGGCGAATTCAGTTCTTGCTTAAAACAACATGATTGTATGGCCTACAAATAATCATTTTGGTTCATTTGGGTCACAAACAATCATTTGGTTTGTTTATGTGTAGTAAAAGAACAAAATTTTGTATGTACAGTACATCTCCAACTACATGATGCAAGAGAAATTTCTAATGTAGTGTTTTTTTGTAGTTTCTTTTTTTATTTTATTTTTAAAAACGGGTTTTTCAAAATAAATTCTTTTACCTATGTTAAAGTCATCTGTTTTATTCTTTGCACCTAATGAAATTAGTGGAAAGTCGTTCTCTGAATCCTTATGTCGATCTTCAAAAGCATCAATCTCCAAGTCTTCTTGTTTTTCAGCAGTATCTAGAATGATCATCAATATATAAAATAAAAACTGATATTTTTTCCAAACGACTAGACATTACAGTCCATCACACAGCTTATGGGCTCGAGCCACCCTCTTTCATTAGCACACTGCATGTTTTATAAGATAAGTGTATTAACATGAAGTGGCAATGGGCCGAAGAACTGACAACCGATGGAGAAGAATAGTTCTCCTAACGTGAAGTAATTGTGGCAGTCTCGTGCCGGTAGACGAAATGTAGGGCGGTCCCCCAGTAGATGGAGTGACAACCTAGTAAGACATGGTGGAAGTCAATGGTTGCAGGTGGCTCATTACCATGCTTTGTGGTGTTCCTTGGGGGAGGCCTATGTTCAGCAGTGGACTTGTGAAGAGCTGTAATGATGATGATTCATTCACCACATTTAGTAAATGTTCTGCTACAATTTGTTTTTAGTAGATGAGTGCTTGCCAGTACAAGGATACCTTGAGCACCTTTTCTCCAAATGTTTTTCAGTATGAAGTGACAAACAAACTAACAGTCCACCTTATGGCATGTAGCCGAATCACCTGATGGTAAGTGGGTACTGCAGTCCACGGACTGCCTGCAGCTGACTTCAAACATAAAAGACTACAATGCGCTGTCACCTCTGACAACTAAGATGCAATACCCCACAGCCTGTGATTATACTGACTCTATATATGCATGTGCTGTATTTGACAACAGAAATAGGTAAGAGAAAGTAGTCCGTCAAGATTAAGAAATTGGCAAAGATAGGTGGTAGCTTACCAGTTGTAAACAGGGTCAAAACATTTATAAATATATTTATACATAAGTAAAAGAAAATGTTTAACAAAGCTTATTATGATGTCTATGTCATGCTTATCTTTCAAATAGTTATTTGGTTTTTTTTTCTCCATGAGTGCATTTTACATGCATTTTGTCATTTTTATTTTGTGTTCATGGGCTACTGTAACCACTTTTTTATAGGATAGGGTGACAAACGAGCACACAGTCCACCTGATGTTAAGTGGTTGCTGTGGCCCATAGACATCTACATCTATCCTCGATTACGAATCAAAATGCAGATGCATTGTCACCCTTGAGGACAAAGATGGAATGCCTCGTTTCCAGTAAAATGGGTCTCCGGTTCTCTACACTCACCATACGAAATACAGCAGCATTAAGATACTATTTCGTGCTGGTATTCTGTGAGAGCGTGTTCCTTCCCCATTCGAACCGACCCATTCGTGCTACAACTATACATCTAATATAACTGCAGCATGTCTCTACCACATATAAAATTTGTCATAAGATAAATTGTACCTTATTTTAATAATATCAAAAAAAGGGTATATCTTACCCTTGTCATGATTCCCATTTACTTCAAATTTGGAATTCTCATATTCGAAATTCTCTTCCTCAACTTTAACACATTCAAGGTCGAAAATGTTATCCTTACAATAATTTTCTATATCACACTCTACTGGCCAGATATCTATATGATAAACTGGTGTGAATTGAATCTTATCTCTAGCCTCATACGGTTTTGGTATAGACTGAAACCAAATTATTTTTTTAAATAAGAGAAAACTCCAGTGTAGTGGTGGCGTAGGAGAATCCACACTACCACATACCATCCCGCAGATGTTGTAAGAAGGGACAGGAGGAAACTGAAACATGAGATGGGTAGCAGCAACTTCCTGACAAGTTTAAATAATAATGAAAACCGGAAAAAAAGTGGGGATTCAGAATAAAGTTAAATAATATCCATCCCGACTATCGAGTCTCAACAATCATTCTTTTCAGACTCATGAATGCTGTAAACTAACAAAGATTTATATTTGTTCACTGCGTGATGTTACCTATAGATAATATTTCATTTATATACAAAGAGTAATATATAACATAAATTATTTATGAAAAATAAGTGCTTAACTCACTGTAATTCGTCAAATGTAGAACATTGCTTTAAGAATTAACTTTGAAGTAAAAAAACATTCTCTCGTATGGCAAAGGGAAAGAGCATAGAAGGCGCAAGACAGGTAGTGATCATCAAGGTGCCTGCCAAGTCATGATTAAGGCAAATACTTCATTATAATGGGAATGAACCATCAAGTAGTGAACTTTTATTAATAAGAAGTATAATACTGTGGACCATGTGTAGTAGCGGTGTAAGAATATCCGCTGCCCTATATATCTACCCACGGGACGGGTCGTAAGAGGCAACAGATGTAAACAGAAACAGCAGTTGGGCAGCAGCATCTTCCTGATAACAACTCGGACTAATATAAACTGTGGTTGCCGACCTGCCAAGCGTGGCAAATTTAGCATATGAAACATTATATGAGGGACTTTTATATATTTTAATGGATGGAATAAATAATACCATGGAGCCTCCTGCAAGCAACTGCTCCAGAACTGCATTTGACTCAATAACCTGTTGTTGCAATCTCCTGCAACGAAGGAGTCTTGCATGACAGGTGAAACAGACAATTATGGGCTCTTCATCCTCATTCCTCTGAAAATATGAAAGTTCGTCATAAATATGGGAAACTACTTAAATATACAAGTTAGTAATAATATCTATTAGCTACCACAATTCTCTTCATCAATATCATTTTCCATAATATTGAAATGACTGGCTCTCAATGTCCTTCAGGCTGGGACTCATATTACTGCTTGTGGCAGAAACAGGTAAGAGGATGATCACTGCGCAGGCAGACTTCCAGGCAGCAACAAGTCCTACCACATAGTGAATCATCATCACTGCAACAACACACTCCTAAGCCACCTAAATCCATTGACTGCCTGTCTTACCAGATTGCCACTATCTAGTGGGGGGCACAAGTTTGCTTACCAGAATGAGGCTACCGCTCAAGAATAATGTTTTCCCTTCTGATGTCAGTTCTGCAAGCTACATGGATACAATTCTCTAACTGATTAAAAACATTGTGAGTGTCAAATACATGGGAGTCCCCTTAATTTAACAGATATCATTTTAAAAGCAGTAGATTCACACTCTTGGGACCCTGACAGAGGTATTTAGAAGTTTGGGCTTTCAAAATTCAATCCAATAAGCCTACGTTAAAAATTTTAAAATACCTTACTATTAACATTACAATAACTTCTCTTATTTGCTGCAAGTAAACTGCTAATGCTTGCACTAGGAGTAATTTACAACAATAGTCAAATGGCAGATTTGAACTTACTACTTTATGGAGTTTGCAGTCCACATCTTTCACTATTATGCCCTATCACTTGGTTTCAAATACATATGGGAAGCAGCATTTTGCACATAACAGGACAGAATAATAAAAAAACTGCAGTTGCCAACCCACCTAGCAACTATAGCAAATAATAATAATACCAGAAATGATACGTAAAATACACTTAAAACATTGCGTCAGGTGGTTAAAGGCAGATATTCAAAAGTTCCTATGGCATTGAAAACATCCTATATGAGGAACATGTGAAAACACTTAAGCTAACCACTCTGAAAGCCACGCCACCAGTATATATGGTCTCCCTTTGAATTAATTTGGTCACAACGGAGACTATTCATCAGTAAAGCACAGGATTATATTTCATATATGTGGAAGCAAGCAGATGTGCAATTTATTCCCCCTTCTGATTTCTCAGTCAATATGAGTGAGGTAATTTCTACATCTTAAAGCACATGTGCACTAACTTAACCTCTCAAACAGCAAGCATCTAAATTTAACTGCTTTGATTTTCTGTCAAAATTCAAGAGGTCAAATGTGACCGCACCCACCCACAGCACTTTAACCCATAAATACTTATGTTTAGAGACTACTTTTCTATGAAGTTTGGCATTTTAAAATCAATATCGACGGTTAAAAGGTAATAGGGTATAAGCAACAAAAACCAAATTGTTCAGGAGAGCAGTTTAAAGTTTGAAATTGCAGAAAAATGGACATAACTTTTTTATTTATTATCATAACGTAAAAATATAAACAGCTCTAAAATCAACAAAAATAAAAGCATTAATTGACTTTTTCATTTATTTGATTCGACGTTGTTTTATCTGATTTTATGTCGCTTAGATCTATTGGTCCTATTTTAAATATGAGGTAATTTGGCATAAGTTACATCTACACAGAAAGAAACGAAGAGTTTAGAAGACTTAGCTACATTTGATATCCGTATACCAAGAGGTAATAGGGCATAAGTCACATGGCTGTAGAATAACTTAAATGGGTAAAGTAGGATATGTGACGATTCACATCATTATGCCAAAAGGTAATGGAGCACAAGAAAGAGTGCATAGCAAAAACATAGTGAGGATGTCAGACATTAGCGACACTGTAAGTGGGTTGAAAAAAGGTAACGTGGTACTTCCACACATCAAGATTTCTATACCAAGAGGAAAACGAGAACATCCAACATACGGAATTATATGGGCAAATAGTAATGTGGATTAAACGTCACGTCTTAAAAATAATAGATTAACAAACGACATGATTCTCCTTTAAAGTAAGACTTAAGTAACTGCTTATACCCATCATCATCATCGTTCATACTAGATTAATAATGCTCTATATATTAAGTTAAGTAAAAAAAGGTACATTATGTAAATTACAAATATGGTACATGTTCATGGTAAAAAGATTGTAATTACAACCATAGGGCGGAGACCTGGTGGCCTGAAATACAGGCGTAAAACCTGGCTTAGGCACCAGTCTCCCACAGTATACACAAATAATTCTGTAATATTGTGGTGAGAAAATAAATCATTTATTATTATTACATTATATAATAAGTATGCTCTGACCTAATACTTCATGTTGTGATTTAATGAAAACAAAAATACGTTTTTTCACTATTTATTAACAATTATAAAAGAAAAAGTTGTTTTTACGATGTACTTAGTATCTACATAGTAACAAATAAAAGAAGTAACTTAATGCAATAATATAATGTACTTGCAAAAATAAAGAATTTCTAAAACTTAGTACAACATACCACTACCTACTCATAATCTGTGACAAAATAATAACAGCCTTCAAGGCAACAATAATAAAATTATCTTGAAATATTTATTTTTACTTACAACTAAGCACCGTGCATAGTCATGCGTAGTGACTGTTCAGTCATTCACCATGTACTTATATAGCTACTATTATGAAAGTTTCTTTGGTAAACATAATTATAAAGAGTAGGAAGGTTAAAGGAACTATTAATACTTAGTGTTTTTCAAACAAATCGACCTCATAACAACAGGTCTGTTGTTTACAATGACTAACTTATCAGCTAATTGAGATCAACATTAAAATCAATTATTTACTTAATCAGTCTTTATAAGGGATCTCCTGAAGATTAATTAAAGTAGGTCTTTGGTACGCAATAACCTGAAGAAAATTAAGGCACAGTCATCACAAAATAGTGTTACAGATAAGTTAACTACTGGTCAACATTATCTTCGATGTCAGTATCGGGTAAAGTATCTTTCACCTTTTTGTTGAAAGTTAAAGCTAAGTACTCTGCCTGAAATTGTTGGGGTATAACTTGGTCTGAGCAAAGCTTTAATAAATCTTTGTGTTTATTTTCAGTAATTGGTAGGGGTGTAAGATAGCAGTCCGGTAAGTCAAGAAACTTTGTTTTGGAGGCGATTTCAATACAGGACATGGGTGCTTCCGGATTCATAGAGCATTTAACCGTTGCTGATATACGATTCTTTTTAAAA
Organism: Parnassius apollo; assembly: GCA_907164705.1. Classification (NCBI taxonomy): domain Eukaryota; kingdom Metazoa; phylum Arthropoda; class Insecta; order Lepidoptera; family Papilionidae; genus Parnassius; species Parnassius apollo. The sequence goes on along the minus strand of CAJQZP010000965.1, from coordinate 897,123 downwards.
GTTGCGACTCGTATTCTACTTATTTTACCCACAAGATTTCCCACAAAATACTTATTTGCGAGTAGGTCCCATCTCTTAAAATCTTTGTGAGTTAACTGCTCAATATGAAAGGGCTTTGGATTTTGTCTTGCTGTTTGGAATACCGTATACCACTGGGAAGGAGCCCAGATAGTGGTATTTTTAACCTGATTTTCAATAGTCGCATGTACCGAATCGACTGTCATGTAGGTATGGCCGGTAAGTAAGAAATTTATTTGAATAGATTCAAGAGTTCTGCATCGTTGCAGAGTCTCGTTCAGCATTACAAGAACTATCTTGTTCCGATTTTGACCGGGACAGGAGTCACAATAAAGAAGAAGTCGTCTTATATTTCCGCGTTCATCAAGATTCGTTATGTATTTGCTTAATATTGTAGCCATCTCATTAGCACCGCGGTTACCCTGACTTTCGTCCCAATAATAGCAATTAACATTGCGCGTACCATTTTCGTAAATAACTGCATTGTAAACGGCCAGCTTGCGTGTATAAAATAATAACATGCTATCACCATATGGTGTGTTCAAGACTTTTTGTAAGTCAAAACTTATGCAAATGGATGCTGAGTCTTTTAAATGAATAGTTTCGTGCATCTTGTAGCGATTGTATGTGTGGTCTGCTTATAGGTGTTCTTCGTGAGCTCGTTGTTGTTCTGGTGTAGGATTAGTTTTATTTTCGTACTGACAACATTTCAGGCATTTGTCTTTTTTCGGGATATGAAATGCTATATTAAAGTTTTCATTGAAAACTTTTCGGAAAATGCTCTCCGAAACATACGTCAGTCCTTGAAAGCTACGATATTCTTTGTACTTTCTATATAAATTGGCTAAGTTTTTGTATTCTGATGGAATGTATGTTCGAATACTATCCTTCCTACAATAATGAGAAGGAACTGCCGGCAAACATTTTATATAGTTTTCAACCGCTGTAATTTCATCATTGCTGGTTTTGTTGGGAGGTACACTTTTACCCCTTTCAGATTGTTTGGCACTACCAAACTCATCGGCAGTTGAAACCGTATAATAAATATATTTGTGTGACACATCGATCGTTTTGCACAAAAATTGCAGACATATTTGTCGATGAGCTTCACCATCCGTAATATTGTATTTGTATGTTATGGTGCGTTTTTCTGAATCCTTATTTCTCTTTCTTTTGATATTAGTTTTCTGGGTTAAGCTAATGATCCAATCCTTTCTTCTCTGTTCTGACAGGCTCCAAAAATGCTTGAAAATGCTTATCCTTCTTTCTTCCGTTATATCTCCGCAGTTGTTTCCACATTTCTTACCCGCACAAGGGTTTGGTTGGACTTTTTTTTCTTGAACAACTTCTTGAAGCGCGCATGCTCTCGCCGTCACTGCACGCAATCGACTGATTTTGGAATAAGCGACTTGCTAAACAGCTACTTCATTATAACAAAGTGACACAAATTGGCGTAAGCACCAATTAATAAATGATCACTGTAAAGTGATACGGTATAAACGACAGAGTTGTATTAAAATAGTAAATGGTAGTAGGGTATAACCGACATTTCAATATCAAATTTGATTCTAGTAATTGTGTATTAGCGACAACTGTATGGTAAACTTGTAAATAGTAGTAAGGTATAACCGACTGTTCAATATTAAATTAGATTTTAGTAATTGTGTATAAGCGAAAACTGAACGGTAAACTTGTAAATGGTAGTAAGATATAACCGACGCTTAATATTTGTGACGACAAAGGTAAAGAGGCATTAGTTCCAACTTTCAATACAGGTGCTAATGATAAAGAGCAGTATGCGACCAGAATCCATACACCAGTGAGAAGTAAAAATACATAACCAACTTTAAACCAGAAGTGATGCTATATTTACAGGGTTAAAAGCGCCTTAAGGGTAAAAAAGGCCTAAAACTCGGTCGGTTATACCGAAATGACACTTCGTAAACGCAATTTTTTGCTTGGGCATAAGCACCAAAAAAATCATTGTAGAGCCATGGGAGTAAGTGCATTCGAAAAAGTGGAAAATTTTAAGTAGCTTGGCATTCAAGACTCATTTTAGACCAAAATGTCGCTTATGCCCTATTACCCTTTATCCGTCGATATGAAATTTTCTATCCCCTAGTGGAATAATCAGTTACTTAGTTTATTGACATTTATTAATAATCTACGTTCATTTCGTATGCCATTTTCGTGTACATGTTTTGATTTTCTACTGTTTTGATTTTTGGATTTTTCTGGTGTTTTAGTATGGTGTTTTACTATTGTAATGAAAGTTTTTGTGTGACTACAATTTATCTTTTTACATAAATAATTTCGAGTAATATATAGAAATAATTGTCATTTTCATGCTGCCGACATCCTCTTGGGATATAGTTTTTTTTGTTATCAACATACCATAAAATCTTTTTGTAATGAAGTAGAACCTGACTTTTGTTTAGACCACAGGAAATAGAATGTAAGATTTCATAATACCAAATTGCTTCATAGAAAAGTAGTCTCTAAATATAAGATTTAATGGTTTAAATTGCTGTGGGTGGATGTGGTCACATGCGACCACTCGCGATTCGCCGGACGCATGCAATTTTTATGGGGATTGAAGGGTTAATAATTCAATAGACGGGCTTTAAGTGGGTAAAAAAACTAGTGGTTTTAATGTGATCCAGGGTTCAAGGCTAATTGTTGTTTTTCAGGTTCTGGTTGTATTTACATACACAATACATAAACACTCACGCCTGTCACCCAGAGGGGTAGGCAGAGACTACAGACTTCCATTTGGCACAATCCTGACCCACCTCTCTCGCCTCCTCCACATTCATGTACCTACGCATACATGCTCGTCGGTTACGGGTACTCTTAATTTAGCCCATTTTCAATATATCACCAATTTGGTCGATAAACTTTCGCCTAGGACGTACCTTTCAGACTCTTTCATTCACTTCTGCAATATAAATTTGCTTTGTCACTCTTTCCTCACTCATTCTTACTACATTACCAAACCACCGAAGCATTCCTTTCTTAATCCTGGTCATAACATCAACTCATCATCATGGTTGTATTTGTCACTATTTAACGCTGCACCTTAGTCTAACCCTGATCTATCGCATTTTATATCAGGTAAGTTATACATGTATATTATTCCAGCGATGACAACCTTAATTTGCAATATTAAGAAGTATTATCAAAGTCAAACTTACAAAACTGTTCTTCAATGTTTTAAACAAATTTTGGAGACCAGTGTTCTTTAATATAAACATGCGTACATTGACGCTTAAACAAATTCTACAAATTTCACTAAAGGCCATTCCTGTATCTTATACTAATTCTGTTTTCATTAATAAATCACAGACCAGACCAGATAGAGAAATAGGGTATGTTCCGAAATACAACGCAGTGTACTGTCCAATGCAAATGACGTCATAAATCGATGCTATACTGGTGATTCGTTCCAAAACATTGGACAGTATATGACGTCATACTTTTGCGCCATTTAGAAAAGTGTTGGCGATTATTTTGTCATTTTGTGATCCAAAAATTATTATATCCTCCTAATGGATATACCAGTATTTATTCTATAATTTTTTGTATTTGAATAAATAGAAACAAATTCTGGCATGCTTCATTCAGCGCACACACAATTAAAAATTGTTTTATTGTGGCCGGATATCCGACGCAACATGGCGGCGGCACGCCAGTGCAATATAGTGTCAATTGATGACGTCATTAGCATTTAACAGTGTACTGTGTTGTATTTCGGAACATACCCATAATTAACCGAAGTTTTTCAGAATATTACGTAAAGTCACTAACTAGATACCAGCGTTGTTCCTGACAAATTTAGAGTTGCCGTATTCTAACTCCAAAATTGCCGGATTTTTAGGGAAAACTAAGAAAAATGCCGTATTGTACAAAATATTTGTTTAGAAGGTTGCAATAAAAACACGTAGAATACATGTTGTTTACATAATAGATAAGTGTGTATAAATGTACATGTAAATGTAAATGTACTAATTTTATTCTTCACCATATATTCCAGTACTTCTGATTCTGTCGCATTTGGGTCGTACTGTTTTTTATCTTTCATTTTACGAATCATTTAGTTTGGCACTTGAAATTTTGTACAATTACCGTTACCGATCCGGATCTCCATGGTTCTGAAGGTTAGAGAACAGGAGAACGATCGCCATAGAAAATAGTGTCCCAGAATATGGACACCATAAGTGAGGAGCTGCGATCGCTACGTTCAGTCAATTAAAGTCATTTTCAGTCTTTTTTCCGATCAGATGCTAAACCACTTGCACATCCACGAACGTTTTTTTTTGTCAAAAATACAAAATTACGGAGCATGAAAATTTTCTCACCAATGCCGCGGAGAAAATTTGTACATTATTCAACTAACTTCATCTACTTGTACTCATAAACAGCTAACTTCGCAGTCACTACTCACCGACGTCAGCGCCGCTATAAATTCTAAAACTTTCAAGGACATGTGGGCTATGCTTTAGTACGTAGTGATCGTTCTCGTGTTCTCTAACCTTCAAGGTTCACAAGTTGGTGTGTTCCATTATACGAAATATTTTTTTTTACTTTAGACAATTACCGTATATTTTAATACGGTAATCAAATAGCTGCCGTACACCGTATTTTTGTTACTTAAGATGCCTGAATGCCGTATATTACGTCAATTGCCGTATCAAGAACAACGCTGCTAGATACACGCGTCAGCACAGAATAAATAATAGTACTATTTACGTAGGCGTAGCATAGATACAGATGCGACACAGACAGTGATTTTTAGTCAAGTTTCCCAACTACGCCTTTTGGCGCTGCAGTCGCCCATTTTGACAGATGAGTAATGACTACTCCAGTATATACACAGTAATCTATGGACTACTCTTTGACTCGTAGACAGAGAAACCTATAGACTAATGATCGGCGTGGCCTCGAGTGAGAAAGAACGATAACGAATTTTTAGGTTATACAATAATCTTTATGACTTTTAAACACATTTAAATAAAAATTTTAATTGTTCTAAGAACTGAACTGAACAAGATTCACCAATCTTAAGCTCACAAAACACTTTTTTTTCACTTAAACCAACTTGTAAACTCCTTAAATCGCTACGCTGTCAAAGTTATTTAGCAAACTGTAGACTTTGCTAAAAAAAAAAACGGCACGGTGAAAGGGACAAACAATCACACCGCTCTATCTCATTTCTATGCAAGACGTATTCATAAATCTATCTTTTTCATGTGCGAATGTGAAAGAAGGCGTCAATTTGTCTATAGGTTTCTCTGTCTACGCTTTGACTAGAGTGTTTCTCTAGTCAAAGTGACTACTATACAATTTAGATAGCTATGTATAGCTTAGGGATTGCAAGCACACATCCTTCAAATTATCGATATCGATGTTTAGTGGTGTTCTTATTTTCTCGATATCGACATAAGTGCTTTATACAGGAATAATATTACTTAATGAAACAATTATAATACATCTACCTTATTTATTTTTTATTAAACCACACCAACATCATATACATACACATGTAATCTTAGGATTAAATTAAAGGCACATTAAGTTATATAAACAAATTAGAAAATTGTACATAACATTTTACATGAATAAGTACAATTTGACGAGAAACAGAGCAATATTTATAATTCATTAAATAAAGCAAATTAAACCACAGGAATCATATTTAAGTGCTTAATATTTTACTTTTCAAGTTATTTTTTATCAGAAGCATTGCTATTTATTTTTCATCAGGGGTAAAAACCTGGCCCTTCTTTTACAAAAATTAAAAAAAACATCTTCTCTTCTTTAATTTCATTTTCTACACCACGTAACCTGAAAAGAAATAAATAAAAATAAAGTCAAATATTCATATTTTATGACTTAATGATAATCATAAATTATATATTATTTATATTAAGGTAACAAAGGGTGGCTTCATGGCAGTTGGCATTTTTTATTGGTCAACCCATGGTGTGGTGAAAATAAAGTGGTAGATGCAGTAAATAAGAAACAAAAAACATATAAAGATTAACATTGTATACATCCATTATCAGGAGCTTTCTCAATGTCTTCAGGCACGGAGTTCCAAATAAGTGTAATCTCAATACTAAAGGAGTTGTTGATAAAACCATTGAAGTGTAGTGGAACTGTAATCTTTAGATTAGATGAAGAACAAAGAACTCTTATCGTGATTTGAGGATAGATATGCTGAATATAGATATAATAGATAGTTGAAACTTACCTAATTATGACTAAGAATAAACTGAATTTATCATACCTTTTAGCCAATGTGTACATTTTGTATCTTCTGTCAACATTTGTCTCACCACATCAGCATTGGATTTCTATTCCTGAAAACCAACAATATTTGTGAATTTTGTTCTTATACATAAACCCAAAATTAAGGAATAAATATATAATGTATACTTCTGTATTGTATGTATTAACGCTGTATGGCTACTATTAACGACAGTTTAGTATAATCGTAATTAAAAAGTAATCTATATTATCATATATCTAAGTTATTTGGCAATTGTACGTGGTAGAGCCATGCTGCAGGTATATTACTGGTATAGTTGTAGCACGAATGGGTCGTCTCGACTGGGGAGGGACCACACTCTTAGAGAATACCAGCATAAAATAGCAGCTTAACGCCACTGTGTTTCGTATGGTGAGTGTAGAGAACCGGAGACCCCTTTTTACTGGAAACGAGGCATTCCATCTTAGTCCTCACGGGTTAAACGCATCTGCATTTTGATTCGTAATCGAAGATAGATGTAGAGGTCTATGAGCGACAGCAACCACTTACCATCAGGTGGACTGTGTGCTCGTTTGTCACCCTTATCCTATAAAAAATCCCTAATATTCACTTCACTTAGTTGTTGTTGTTTTAACTTTCATTAATCGTTTCACCATTTCATTTCATTATTAACCACAGCTTTTTTGGTGATTTTTTACTGATCCTGCATTTATATATTTAAGTAATTATAGTGAAAAATACTCTACTCTACAATTACTCAGTTCCTACATTGACAAATCTTGCGAGATTTTCAGCTACGAATTGTCTATATATATGCTTACAAATGGTCGTACTTTTATCTTGTTAATACTTGGGCCCAAGAATGTATAGGGACGTCTCCTTCTCCTTTAAGTACCATGGTTGAAAGTAATAAACTGACTCACCTGTTGCAGTCAGAGGCACACCATAAGCTATTTCATTGTCAGTAAGAAAGGACGGGTAAGAGTATCGAAGTCTTCTGCCTTCATTGCCGAACTGAAATATATCAAAATGCCTTTCACAGACACGTTTGTTAAGTAACTGTTCTTTGGAAAGTACAATGAGCTGAGGATTTGTCGGCACTATGAAAGACATCCACAAGTTTCTTAAATTATCGTTCCTAGGGAATCTGAAAAGCCGGTGCGTTTCACGTGTTGTATTGCAACCACCAACACAACACTTTTCGTATACCATGATGATGGTATATGCAATATTTACACGAGCAGCACAAAAACAGAATATTTTAATAATTGAGGAAAATTTGGATAAATAATGGCGGCAATCAATATCGATAGTTTTGATTGGTTTTGATTTTTGACAATATGATTTGACTACATACATATGATTATATTGAAAATATAAGTGGTTTGGATGAATTATGTATGAAGGAGTTAGACTTGGAGAATATATGGAAAAATGTAAAGAAAGGTTTAGTGGATACAGATACCGAAGTATGTGGTGTTAGTAAGAGAAAGAATGAAAGGAAAAATAATACGTTATGGTGGGATGATGAGATACGTATGGAAGTTGAAGCAAAGAAGAGAGCATGGCTAGATTTACTAGCAACAAAGGCTGGTAATTCTGGCGGTACGAATGGTGATATTGAAAGAAAAAAGGCAGTCTTTAGACATCTTAATAAGAGAGTAAAGGAAGTAGTTGAAAGAAAAAAGCAAGAAAGAACGGATAAGAATGATAGAAGAATATCGGATAACTTCCAGGCAAATATTAAAATGTTCTGGAAACTTGTAAGAACTGCCAGGGGACATTCAAAACAGCCTATGTTGAATGCTATAAGAGACGTGAATGGCTATATTCTGAATGATGAAGTTTTGAGTTTAAAGAGATGGAAGGAATATTTTGAAAGCGTGTTTATTAGTGAGGAGACAACGTGTGTACTAAGTGGAGTAGAAACACCGAAAGAAGAGGAAAGAGGTAGCGAGATAAGTATAGATGAAATAATGAAAGCAATGAAAAGCATGAAAGCAGGTAAGGCTGCCGGATATGATAGTTTCACTCGAAATGCTAAGGGCTGGAGAGGAAGTGGTGGCAGGCCTGCTGCACACCTTGTTTAATTTATGCTGGGAATTGAAGCGGGTACCGGTAGACTGGTGCAAAGCTGTAATAGTCCCAGTATATAAAGGAAGAGGGTCGCAGCAGGACTGCAAAAAACTACCGTGGCATCAGCCTTCTTAGCATTGTGGGAAAACTGTATGCTAAGGTACTGATTGAAAGGGTCATGAAAGAAACTGATGGAAAAATTTGGGATGTGCAAGCGGGATTTAGAAAGGGAATGGGATGTACAGATCAAGTCTTTTCCATGCGTATGATCGCGGAGAAGTTTCTGGCCAAAAACCAGAAGGTTTTTTGTGCGTTCATGGACTTGGAAAAGGCCTATGACAGAGTGGATAGGGATTTGCTATGGCAAACACTGAACTCATTTGGGTTGAGCGCTGGCTTGATACAGGCATTGAAGTCTCTTTATAGGGACTCTAGTGCTTGTGTTAGGATCAACGGGGTCTACTCGGACTGGTTTGACATCCATAAAGGTGTCAGACAGGGCTGTGTGGCTTCCCCGTGGCTGTTCAACCTATTTATGGACAGTTGTTTGCAAAATTTGAAAGTTGAAGAATACGGATTAAGAATGGGTGAGTTAACCGTCAAATGCCTTTTGTACGCCGATGATCAAGTTATTATTGCGTCGTCGGCGGCCGAGTTGCAAATGATGGTTACATTAATGAACGGATCATTAAAAGAAAGGGTTATAAAAGTGAACGCAAGTAAGACGAAGGTTATGGTTTTTGAAAGAGAAGAAAGTAAAACGATTTGTGAAATAAGAATAGAAGGTGAGTTGATCGAGCAAGTAGATGAGTTTGTATATTTGGGCTGCGTATTTAGCAGGGATGGGAGATATGATAAGGATAGAGAACGAGGAGTGAATGCGGGAAATAGAGTAAATGGGGCCTTGCACTCTATTGTGAAGAGTCAAAATGTGTCGAAAAAGGCACGTATGGCAATTCACAATGCTGTGTTGGTCCCTACTTTAACGAATGGTAGTGAAAGTTGGGTGTGGCAGAAGAAGCACGAGAGTAGAATAAACGCAGTAGAAATGCGGTCGTTAAGGAGCATGTTAGGGCTGAATCTGAATGACAGGGTAAGGAATTGTGTAATAAGAGAAGAGTGTGGTTTGCAAGATGATGTGGTGACCAGGATTAAGAAAGGAATGCTTCGGTGGTTTGGTCATGTGGAAAGAATGAATGAGGAAAGAGTGACAAAGAAAATTTATGGTGCAGAAGTGAATGGCAGAGTCGGAAAGGGACGTCGTAGGCGAAAATATAATTTTAATTTATCGACCAAATACCCTTAACCGACGAGCATGTATGCGTAGGTGTATGGATGTGAAGGAGGCAAGAGAGGTGTGTCAGGATCGTGCCAAATGGAAGTCTGTAGTCTCTGCCTACCCCTCTGGGTGACAGGCGTGAGTGTTTATGTTTATGTATGATTTTACTTTGACATTAACACAATATGGCGTCTCAAAATGGCGTCCGTAGGTAGAGGACAAATTGCGATGGTAGCGCCAAGTTGAGTAGAATGGAACTAAGCTGTCACGGGCCGACTACGTAGCGCGTAGACAGAGAAACCTATAGACTACCAATCGGCGTGGCCTCGAGTGAGAAAGGACGATAACGAATTTTTAGGTTATACAATAATCTTTATGACTTTTAAACACATTTAGATAAAAATTTTAATTGTTCTAAGAACTGAACTGAACAAGATTCACCAATCTTAAGCACACAAAACACTTTTTTCTCACTTAAACCAACTTGTAAACTCCTTAAATCGCTACGTTGTTAAAGTTGTTTAGCAAACTGTAGAGTTTGCTAAACAAAACACCGGCACGTAGAAAGGGACAAACAATCACACCGCTCTATCTCATTTCTGTGCAAGACGTATGCATAAATCTATCTTTTTCGTGTGCTCCTCCGGTCCTCTACACTCACCATACGAAATACAGCAGCATTAAGCTACTATTTCACGCTGGTATTCTGTGAGAGCGTGGTCCTTCCCCGGTCGAGCCGCCCCATTCGTGCTACAACTATACTCCTAATATAACTGCAGCATGGCTCTACCACGTATAAATAAAAAATAAACGTGTTGCCTACATAGTAAATACGAAACGATCTTATCTGGATATTTCTTACGGAAATGTCTATGCATGTTAGTTATACTAATATCATTTGAAAAATATCGTCGCAGTGAGCATGTTCACGCCTGTAGTGGGGTTCTGATGGGAGAAACGATTCAACGTGCTGAGTCAACAAATTATGATCATAAGCAAGTGTTTTCTGGTGCTTACCTCCTTTATCAGTAAATCGGGGATCTATATGAGAGCTATGCAAGATCCTGTCGTTTGTTTTAACATAACCTAAGGTAGTCAAAAAAAGGGTTTGCATACCTCAACTCTGATGTCGTCTAGTTGTTTATATGTAAATACCCTTCTTGGTTTCCTTTTCGGGTCACTGGTCGTTTTTCTCTTTATAACTGCTACTGAAGTGTGTGCATTCAAGAATAAATGCTTTTCTCGCCAGGACAAGTCCCAGTACATTTTATTGATTGCTTTTCGCCCGTATTGACTAAATGTAGAAGTACATTTTTTTAGGTAGGTTTCGTTCCACCCCGTTTTAACATTATATTCTAACTTCTTTTTGGCATCTATTTTGTGCTGAAATAAGGGAGTGTCATATTTTTTACGTTTTTGTTTTGGTTGTGAAGGTTCCAAAGTGACTGCAACAGATTCATTGACTTGATACAATGTTAGATACGCACCAACGTCAGTGGTGTTCCCACGATTGCAAGGAAGTAGCGAGGCCACAATATATTTATCAGCACAAGTAAAATTTATTGAACTTCTGCGTTTATTCTGCAATTTTTTTCTTTCATGAATAAAAGTAACAGTGTCAAGAACGTCTGAAGTTAAGCTCTTCGTGACCACACACTTGACCCCAGCTGGTGTAAATATGGATTGTGAATCCTTTTTTTAGAACTTTTGTTTGTAACACTTGGGACTTTTGGCTTCTCGTTTTAACTGATTCAAAATCGTCACTTGAATCACTACTTGAATCAGATGGGAGATAGTCTTTATCACGCACAGAGTCGTCGGAATCAAAACCACATTGCAATGCGTACGTTGATGATCTAATATCATTTTGTTCGGTTACATTAAATGAGAGTTCTTCTAACGGTATCACTTCGTTGCAGGTTAAATCGATTTACACCTGATCAGAATTTGGTAAAGCGTCATGGCTCTGAGCAGGATAAGTTTTAAAATCTTTATTCAAATTATTCAGGATCGATGAAAGCACATGTGAATTATAAGTATTTTACGTATCACAAAACTTTTCAAAAACATTGGACGTCATCGAATAAGGCCTATTATAGTATAATGTATCAAAATGCAGTAGCTTGCGATAAGGACTTTTATTTCTTCTGCTAAAGTTCTCAAGGTGGTGTCTGTACTATCTTTCTTCTTAATCATGTCTAAAATGTTTTTGGATCTTTGTGAAATAGCAGTGCGCCTGTAACAATTAAAATGTAGGTTTACATTATCCTCTACACTGGTCTCTACAGTATCTTCAATTAATAGTATTTATAAATCAAAATAATTGGTTAATAAGGTCGACGAAATGTAACCATTTTATCTTTTTATTTTAATAGAAAACATTTAGTTATTTGCGAAACTATTTTGAACAGTATAGTATTAACACTTATCCAGTAAAATGTGCTAGTTACCGAAAGCATTAATGTAGTGTATTTATGTAATTTATTTTATATCATTTAAATTAATACTTTTAATACATCACAAATTCAAAATGATGCAGAAAAAAATGAGACGAAAAGGAAGGGGAAGGATGTCACTGCACATGGCATGTATACCGCATACTGGTCTGGTGTAGACGAGATCGAGCGGGCATGCCAGGGAGTAGGTATCATCCTTTCAGAAAGAATGGGCCAATGTGTGAAAGAGTATGAATGTGTAAGCCCAAGACTGCTATGGATACGAATGAAAGTGGGCTTAAAGAAGTTGTTTGTGTTAGGGGTCTACGCCCCAGATATGTCTAAGCCCACTTATATCCGGGAGCAGTTTTGGGAAATGGTAAGGATGGTGCTAATGAAGTGTAAGGGAAATGAAAATATTATTATGCTAGGAGATTTTAATGGAAGGGTTGGGGTAAGGAGGCTTGGTTATGAAAGGATATTGGGAACGTTTGGTGATGAAAGTATAAATGAGAATGGTGAAAGCCTCCTCACCGTATGTGTGGAAAGGAATCTTTTTGTGACGAACACTTTCTTTCGTCATAAGAAGATTCACATGTATACTTGGGAAAGAGGTGATGATAGAAGCATGATAGATTTCATAACTGTGGATGAAAGAATGAGGAGCGCAGTGGTGGATACAAGGGTTTACCGGGGGTCCAACGTAGGGACGGACCACTACCTGGTCTTATGCCGAATTAGGGGTTTATTCAGACGTTGGCGGCATAGGACATCTGTGTCTACCACTGCGTTACAGCGTATAAGAATTGAGAGGTTACAAGATGAAGATGTGAAAGACAAGTACAAATGCAGACTGAGAGAAAATATAAGTAATTTGGATGAGTTGTGTGTGAATGAGTTAGACTTGGAGAATGTGTGGCATAATGTTAAGAAAGGTTTAGTGGATGCAGCTACCGAAGTATGTGGTGTTAGTAAGAGAACGAATGAAAGGAAAGACAATACGTTATGGTGGGATGATGAGGTACGTATGGAAGTTGAAGCAAAGAAGAGAGCATGGCTAGATTTACTAGCGACCAAAGCTGGTAACTCTGGCGGTAAGAATGATGAGAATGAAAGAAAAAAGGCAGAGTTTAAACGTTTAAATAAGAGAGTAAAAGAATTAGTTGAAAGGAAAAAGCAAGAAAGAACGGATAGGAATGATAGAAGAATATCGGATAACTTCCAGGCAAATATTAAAATGTTCTAGAAACTCGTAAGAAATACCAGGGGACTTTCAAAACAGCCTAGATTGAATGCGATACGAGACGAGAATGGCTGTATCCTGAATGATGAAGTGTTGAGTCTAAAGAGATGGAAGGAATATTTTGAAAGCGAATTTATGAGTGAGGAGAAATGTGAACTAAATGAAATAGAAATTCCGAAAGAAGATGAAAGAGATAGGGAGATAAGTATGGATGAAATAATGAAAGCAATGAAAAGCATGAAAGTAGGTAAGGCAGCCGGATATGATAGAGTTTCACTCGAAATGCTAAGGGCTGGAGAGGACGTGGTGGCAGGCCTGCTGTAAACCTTGTTTAATTTATGTTGGGAACTAAAGCGGGTACCGGGAGACTGGTGCAAAGCCGTGATAGTCCCAATATATAAGGGAAAAGGATCACAGCAGGACTGTAAAAACTACCGTGGTATCAGCCTTCTTAGCATTGTAGGAAAACTGTATGCTAAGGTACTAATTGAAAGAGTTATGAAAGAAACTGATGAAAAAATTTGGGATGTGCAAGCGGGATTTAGAAAGGGAATGGGGTGTACAGATCAAGTCTTTTCCATGCGCATGATCGCGGAGAAGTTTTTGGCGAAAAACCAAAAAGTTTTTTGTGCGTTCATGGACTTGGAAAAGGCTTATGACAGAGTGGACAGGGATGTGTTATGGCAAACGCTGAACGCATTTAGGTTGAGCGCTGGTTTGATACAGGCATTAAAGTCTCTGTATAGGGACTCGAGTGCTTGTGTTAGAATCAACGGGGTCTACTCGGACTGGTTTGGCATCCATAAAGGTGTCAGACAGGGCTGTGTAGCTTCCCCGTGGCTGTTCAATATAGACAGCTGTTTGGAAAATTTGAAAGTTGAAGAATGCGGGGTAAGAATGGGTGAGTTAACCATCAAATGCCTTTTGTACGCCGATGATCAAGTCATACTTGCGTCGTCGGCGGCCGAGTTGCAAATGATGGTTACATTAATGAACAGGTCATTAAAAGAAAGGGGAATGAAAGTGAACGCAAGTAAGACGAAAGTGATGGTTTTTGAAAGAGATGAAAGCAAAACGGTATGTGAAATAAGAATAGAAGGAGAGTTAATTGAGCAAGTGGATGAGTTCGTATATTTGGGATGTGTATTCAGCAGGGATGGGAGATATGATAAGGACATTGAACGACGAGTGAATGCAGGAAATAAAGTAAATGGGGCTCTACACTCTATTGTGAAAAGTCAGAATGTGTCAAAAAAGGCACGTATGGCAATTCACAGTGCTGTATTAGTCCCTACTTTAACGTATGGTAGTGAAAGTTGGGTGTGGCAGAAGAAGCACGAGAGTAGAATAAATGCAGTAGAAATGCGGTCGCTAAGGAGTATGTTAGGGCTGAATCTGAGTGACAGGGTGAGAAACTGTGTGATAAAAGAAGAGTGTGGTTTGCAAGATGATGCGGTGACCAGGATTAAGAAAGGAATGCTTCGGTGGTTTGGTCACGTAGAAAGAATGAATGCGGAAAGACTGATAAGCAAATATATGTTGCAGAAGTGAATGGAAGAGTCGGAAAGGGACGTCCTAGGCGGAAGTTTGTCGACCAAATTGGCGATATACTAAAAATGGGCCAAATTAAGAGTACCCTTAACCGACGAGCATGTATGTGTAGGTATATGGATGTGGAAGAGGCGAGAAAGGTATGTCAGGATCGTGCTAAATGGAAGTCTGTAGTCTCTGCCTACCCCTCTGGGTGACAGGCGTGAGTGTTTATGTATTAAAAAAAAGTTGTTTGCGTGACGAGACCGAAACTTTTTGGACCGACATACAATTAATGTTTATCCTAACTGTATTGTTTACCAAACCGGCAAAATAATAATCGTAATTAAATAATGTTTTACCTTGAGTAGTTGTCAGCCATCGTAACAATTGGCGGGAATGCGGTGCGTGACACGTCCTTCCCGTTAAACTTTAGTGAACTGCTTCATCAATCGAGAGAGAGAGCTCGGGAGACCGCGGATCGAGAGCGAGCGATTCACTGTACATAACCGCGTTTTAGTGTAGTATGAGGGATACCTGCATTTATGTGATCGACGTGATAAGCAAAATATTTATATTTCATATTGATAATGCCGTTATTGGCGTATTTACTACAAAATCTCTTAATAAAAACACATCTAAGTACTACGCATAAACGCCGCTAAGTGATATTAGCGACATTTTTGTCTAGTATTTTCATTTAACGGCTTTTTAGCGTTTGATTTAGAACACTGTAATTTGAAACAAAGTAGAACTATAAAACCGTTAAAGTACTTTAACCCCAAAATAGACTAGAAAATTCTATTAACGGCAATTTAGTTAATGCAACTGATGGAAAACACTCTGGGAAAAAGTTAAATTATCAGCCCTTAGTCACTTTTTAGTTTAATAATGTTGCTTATCTGCGTTTTAGCGTAGTAAACATATCAAAGAAGGCAACTTAACGGTGTTTTTCTTTTTTCTATTAATTTACTAGCGGACCCGACAGACTTCGTCCTGTCAAAAAGATTTGTAATGTGGCAGTTTTTTGTTCCTACGTATTTTATAGTCGGGGCAAAAATTCTCCTGAACAGAACCGTCACCCTGGTGATAGGGCGTTGTGAAAACATATTATATAAGGATTTAAAAGTAATCGCTTTATTGTTAATCATGTGAATCATAATTATTAACAAAAAATAGTTTTATTATCATTGTAGTGCTTTACGATGTTTTTTGTTTGATTACCTGGCGCATAGACAAACAAATCTGATGGTTTTCCAACACGGGAACAGGCGACATATAATTGACCATGTGAGTAACATGAGTTTTCCAGATTAATATCACAAACACTTAATGATTGCCCCTGGGACTTGTCATAGCAAAAGCAAGCCGCACTGGAAACTGTAGTCGTGTAAACTGAAATGGCACATCAATCGGAATCATTGGGATGCGCGATATGAGAACATCTTCCCCTTTATACTTTCCTTTGAGTATAGTGGCTTCTATCACGTTGTTTAGTAATTTTTTTATCGCTAACCGTGTTCCGTTGCAAAGACGCGGTTGGTTGATATTTCGAAACATTATAACAACCGATCCAACCTTTAATTGAAGATTGTGAGGTGGCAATCCTGGCAAGTCCAGCGAGTTTAAAAATTCCGGTGGATAGTTGACTACATCATCTTGGTTAGTAGCCGAATCAACCGATTTATATATCCTGTATTCGCCTGTAATTTGTTCTTGAATTTTGAAATTTAATTCATTTACATTAATGTTTTTTGCAGCCAATATAGCTCGTTCGCTCAACCAATCATCGTTTCTGTAATTTTGAGAAACATTTGGAAACACCATCTGAATGAGTTCATCTTTTGATCGAGTTAACTGACGAAAACTTTGAGGAAAGTTAATGCAGCCAGTCAACGTGTCTATAGGGAATTTTCCATTACCAATGTCAATGAGTTGTTTAGAGAATATGTTTCCAGATTGGTCATTTAGCAACTTGACACGCATATTCTTGCTTAAATGAAGTACTTTGACATGTTTCCACAAATTGGAGGACTTTAGACATGCATTGAGTTCATCTGCTGGCGTTGATCGTGGAATCACTGACAATGTTTGACGAAAATCACCTGCTAATAAAATCAATGCACCACCAAATCGGTTATAATTGCTCCGTAGATCTTTTAAGGTTCTGTCTAAAGCTTCCAAAGATTTTTATGTGCCATTGTGCATTCATCTCAAACAATAATTTTACATTGCTGCAACCCATTGCAGAGTTCTTCGAAACGTTGCAGGTTGGAGTTTCATTGCTTTGCATATTTAATGGCAATTTTAGTGCTGAATGGGCTGTCCGACCACCTTCAAGCAAAGTTGCTGCAATTCCCGACGAAGCGAGTGCAAGTGCAATTTTATTTTGTGAGCGTATTGTTGCTAATATTATAGAAATCAAAAAAGTTTTTCCTATACCACCAGGTGCATCTAAGAAGAAAATCCCGCCAGTTTCATCATTTGTTACTTTCATAAGAGTATCAAATACATACTTCTGTTGTTCATTCAACAGTGGAAGATTTGTTTGAATTAATTCTTTCAAAGTGTTGAGATCATACAGTTTTTCTCGATGCAACTCTTGGTTAAAAGCATCACGCATTGGACGATTAGGCGTGGCCAGACCTAATTGAATTAATAGTTTGTTTGATATCATCAAGCACATGTCCTCAATTGAAATCAATGCTTCATTGTAAATTTCTTCACTGATTTGTATATTTGGATTTCCCATTCTATTCCGTATTTGATATAAAATATCATCACACATATAATCCTTGTACTTGATCCACAAATCAATTGGGTTTGATGGGAAGCATGTAGATATGATTATTGAAAACAATGTTCGTATTTGATGAGCGTGTGATGATATTACAGCCTCATTGAGGGTTTGATCCCAATGAGCGTCATTTTCTAGCAATTGCAAACGTTGACAGGCTTCTCTGTAGGATCCACACAATTCACCATCAACAGTTCGTAAATGTTGGAATGATGTTGGGCCACGTACATTGACTAATAGCAGCCGTAAATAAAAACATTCATCATTGCTTGGATGTACTGAATAAATTCGATCAATCGCATCGGTGGAATATACATCTGGGTATTCTGCAACTGGTTTTCCTTGTTTCCGTCGTATAAATCTCCTTGAGGATTGATTCCAGGTATAATATTTTGGCATTTATAATAATAATAATAATAATAATAAAATATTCGCCAAACTGCTTCATTAATACTAACATAGCGGCCCATTTGGTATTGGGTAACTTCATCATTGGAATTCTCTGCCCCAATTCAAATCACAGCCATATCAGTCCCTTTGGTTACATATTTGCAAATGTATTTAATAGATTTCTCATGAATGGCAAGATTCAACGTTGATGTGTGCTTTGAATGACTTTGATAAAATGGGTGAATATGGAACAATCCAACGATTATCTATTTCAATATCTTGTTGATTTAATTTGACACTTGTTGATTTTCCATTGTTTGCTGTCGATCGGCGACGATACAATGGATAACCGTCTTTAATAGTAATTGTTTCCGATATTAATATCCGTGGATATCGTTTTGAACATTTACCATCCATCATACACGGTGAATTTTTATTAAGAGTTCCACAGGGACCATGTATCATGTTTTTGATAATTACCTCATGCAATTCAGGATCTACTTGTACATCAGGGATTTCAGCTGATATCACTGTATCAACTTCATTTGGCCTTATCTTTTCAACCAACCAAATCAAAATGTGTGCATGTGGCAATCCTCGTTTCTGCCACTCCATAGAATTCATCCAGCAGTGTGTCTCACCAAACACATAATGTTTTACGATGAAATCCATTAAAGATTTCAACTTTTGTCTAAAGACTCTGGCTGTAATATCATGACGATCAATGGGTGATTGTCCAGGGAATAACTCCTGCTTGATTTTTATCCATTGCGGATTGCATGTAAATGTAATGAACAAATCTGCTGTATCGTAATGACGAACATACGACATGGCATCTTGAGCATATTCGTGCATATGCCGAGGGCTTCCGATTTATGTCGCTGGAAGAATACAAACAAAGCTAATTACGATTAGATCGGTAATTATCTTGGTTTGTAGTATTTCGTGTTCTTCTACCTAAATTGCTTCGTCTTATAGGAGGCATATCAAATATAAATTATTGTGTCACTAAACACTAATTAAGTAAACACTCTGCGCAATACACGATATACGAATTTGTTTCGTGTATTAGTTAACAAAAGCAAACTCAGTAGATTAGGTTGCAGAAAATCCAAGAAAAACAACACAATGTACAACGGCAAATCGACATTGTCAGTTTGTTGTTGTTTTTTTTTATTTGATTTGACTTGAAGTCTTTCAAGCCGTAACAATGTTTTAAGTCTGTAAAATAGGGATATTAAAACTTTTATTAACGCGGTTTGTATTTGACTGATGTAATGACGTGAAAACTGATGCATTTTATGTCGCGTGCCGATAGTAAAAAAAAAGAAATTTAATATGAACTTTATATAATAGCAATAAAGCTCAAATTGACTACGTTTTAGTTAGAAAACGTTTGTATGGGAAAAAGAAAAGGGCTGTTTTAAGGGTTTTTCCCGGCAATTATTCTAATTTTTCTCGCCGTAGAAACCATCCTTGAACTCCAACGAACATTTAAAAAAAAATTGGCCAATTGGTCCAGGCGTTGTTGAGTTATGCGCTTACCAACACATTTTGCGATTCATTTTTATATTATAAGATAATAACATTAACAAATTTATAATATAGTCAATATTTTTTTGTTTGTGTTCTCTCCCATTGCACAAATGGGAGAACAATTCAAAATCTACTATAGCGAATAAAACTGTTTTTATAAATTCTTTAGAGAATCTCTGATCAATATTTTTTTTTGATAATTTCATAGATTATATGTTTCAGATCCGTCAATAACTGATTTAAATCACTGCTGGGATAGCAAAGCCAACGACGACCAGCATACTCTCGGAATTTAATAAATTCGCTCTCACATTCTGGGGTCTAGTACCCCAGTAAGTTTACTTGAGCATTTATTGCACCCCTTAAAAAATTTTACTTATTAATTTAAAAAAAAAAGACGTGTGGCACTCGGGGACTGCCGCGGTAAAGCTATTGCATAGCATTTTGTATCAACTTATGCAATTATAATTATTTATTTATTTTATTTATGCAGTATTTCTTTTTCTTTGATATTAATTCAAGTTACACTTTTTGAGCGTGGTGACCGATAAGAAAACAAATTTTTTTCTTTTATTAAATAAATAAATTATAAATGCACTTTGTTCATTCATATTCAAAACACTTTATACACAAATTTTACAAGTACAGCTATTCACTGTTGTACATAAATATCTATACACCCATTGATATATTTAAAGGGGAAGATATGTTACACGCTAATATCGCAATCACTAAACCTGGGCTCGGCGCACGACTACAAGCACCAAAACTTCCACATCTGTTATCGTAACCGCAAAATTACATTTAACGATACACAAGGACAGAAATAGGAAACGTCGTAGTTGTGCGAGTGAAATCGCGTTAGCCAGTTAGCATCGCGTGCGTATCGTGTCTCTCACGCATGTTTTTATTATCTATCTCGCTCTTACAAACAATTTTCAACAAAATAGAATTTTTAGCTATACTTACGAGTGGTAAGTAATCCCGTGTATCTTATTTTTCTTTCTTGAATTATTAGCACACTGTTTAGCTGCACAAGAAGTCATTTTAATGCGTATTTAATACCAAAAGAACTGAAATTAAAGAGCTGTATGATCAACGACGTTTCGCGCGCGACTGAGTGTCACTACGAGCCAAGTACGGGCAATTCCGTAGTTTTGTAGGACCGGGCGCTTTGATTTAGTGACCTATCTTCCCCTTTTAATATATCAATGTATACACCTATATACTTTCTCATAAACAGCTGCTTATGTATTCGTCCGATTTCGGAGCAGCTCGTCTCGATTCGTGCGAGCTTCGTAGAGACTGCCGAAAAGAAACGACGTTAGACAATGCACGGCCATCAAGCGCCGCGCAAGTGATTCTCGTCCCACCTGTCCGCGCAGTAACTTTTTTTTACGACTGTCGCAACAAAAACAATTACTACTGAAAAACTAATATAGGTACCTACCTAACATTCGAATAAAAATATTCTCAAAAAGCTCAACGAATTCAGAATTTAATTTTATTAAAAGAAAATTGGTCAAATAAAAAATAAAGGATGAAAATAAAGCATATGGGAATATAAAAATAAATCGTATTTATTTTTTATTTCGAGTTTTACAAGAAAAGTATAATATT
This sequence comes from Parnassius apollo, assembly GCA_907164705.1. NCBI lineage: Eukaryota > Metazoa > Arthropoda > Insecta > Lepidoptera > Papilionidae > Parnassius > Parnassius apollo. The sequence continues at coordinate 875,928 of CAJQZP010000965.1, read as the reverse complement.
TACTGGAGACAATTATTTTATTATTATAATAGTACATGATATTCCCTTTAAAATGACACCAATATGAATAATATCTTATATCTATATCTACAAATAAATAAAATTGAAGTGTCTGTTTGTAATGTTAAAACAACAGCTTTTTATTAAATGCATATGAAAGTACTAGTAACAAAAACACAATTTTAAAATTTTTTATCTGTCTGTCGGTCTGTCTGTCTGTCTGTCTGTTTGTTCCAGCTAATCTCCGAAACAGCTGGATCTATTTTGATGGGACTTTCACTGGCAGATAGCTGATGATATAAGGAATAACTTGAACTACTTTTGTTTTAAAAAAAGAATTAGGGTTCCGCGCAAAAAAATTAAAACCCATGAAATCCATATTCCACGCGGGCGAGATCGATATAGATAAATGTATACTTATTTTTATTTATTTATTATTTTAATAAATAAATAAAAATAAGTATTAATAATTTCTAGACACATTTCAACAGATATTTCGTTAATAAATTGCTATCAATACTGAAGCATTCTTTTATATTTAGCATCCATTTAACACAAACAGTGGTAGAGCCGGCAGCTTTGCTGTCACGTATGGGCCGGCTCAAACCGGGGTGGTACCACGACCTCACAGAATACCGGCGTGAAGTGGAAACTCTCTTCCGCGTTTCGTCTGGTGATTGCAGGTGGCCGGAGGCCCAAATCCCCCCCCCCATCAACATGGTAGCGGAATTCAATGATAGACTACCCCAGGAGGGTACCAGCACCCCTGGACAATCCCTCGCTGAGCATCCACGACCATGTTTCTCCACTTCTGAGCGTGGGTGCTCAGGCTGCCCCGCGTATTCTGGGGGGGGGGCAAAATTCCGCTCAAGACTAAAACTGCTCGGGGCAAACGGAGCAACAAGACCAAGGCGACCCCTGCCACGCTGTCCGTGAATTTCTGCAATATCAGGGGACTTCACTCCAACCTAAACGCCGTCCACTACCATCTCGAGACGGCGAGGCCGGCTCTGCTCTTTCTGACCGAGACGCAGGTGTCCTCTCCGGCTGATGTCTCGTATCTCTCCTACCCGGGGTACAAACTGGAACACTCCTTTATGCCTCGGGCTGGAGTTTGCGTTTACGTCAGAGAGGACATCTGTTCTCGACGCCTCGGCAGACTTGAAGGTTCGGACCTGTCCATCCTTTGGCTACGCGTAGACAGCGACGACCATCCGCGCGTCTACGGGTGCCCCTATAGGTCCCACAGCGGTAATGCCGAAACAGACCGACTCTTCGACTACGTCCAAATGGCTGCAGATTCGTTGCTACAGCAGATCCCCTCCGCAGAGATCGTGATCCTCGGCGACTTTAACGCCCATCACGCCGAATGGCTTGGTTCTCGTTTAACCGATCATGCGGGGAGATCTGTTCATGATTTTGCCTTGGCATATGGTCTGACACAACTGGTTACTTCGCCTACGCGGATTCCAGATGTGGAGGATCATTCACCTTCCCTGTTGGACCTTCTGCTGACCTCTCACCCGGACGGATATCAGATTTCCGTCGACGCCCCTTTAGGCTCCTCGGACCATTGTCTTGTCCGGAGTGTGGTGCCACTCACGCTGAAATCGCGGTTGCATTCTGCAGGCTGCCGCCGTGTTTGGCACTATAGGTCAGCCGATTGGGATGGGATGCGGTCTTTCTGTTCATCCTACCCTTGGGGGCGGGTTTGCTTCTCGCCGGACGATCCCAACGTTGTTGCGGATTCTGTCGCTGATGTGGTACTTCAGGGTATGGAACTTTTTATTCCTTCCTCTGTGGTGCCCATTGGAGGCAAATCTCAGCCATGGTTTGGTCGCTCCTGTAAAATAGCATCATGCTATAAGCAGGAGTGCTACCAAGCCTGGGCTGACGCATCAGCGTCCAGGAATGTAAACAGCACTCTAAAAAAGAAGTATAATTCCGCCTCTAGGTCCTTCAAAAGAGTCATTGCCAAGGCAAAGTCAGAGCACATAGGCAGAATTGGCGAGAAACTAGTTCGCCTTCCTTCTGGAACCCGTGCATTCTGGTCTCTCGCCAAAGCTGTCCAGGGGAATTTCTGTCAGCCATCTCTTCCATATCTGCACAGGGAGGATGACTCACTGGCCCACACCGCAAAGGAGAAAGCCGATCTTCTAGGCTCTTTCTTTGCGTCTAACTCGACTCTCGATGACGGGGGGAGTACGCCGCCGACCATCCCGCGGTGTGAGTGCTCCATGCCGGAAGTGCAGTTCACTCAGCGCTCGGTTCGCAAAGCACTCCTCTCCCTGGACATCCACAAGTCGAGTGGGCCTGACGGAATCCCCCCAATTGTGCTGAGGACGTGTGCTCCAGAGTTGGCACCGGTTTTAACGCGTCTTTTCCGGTACTCCTACTCCCTAGGCGTAGTCCCAAAATCATGGAAGACGGCTTTCGTCCACCCGATCCCTAAAAAAGGCGACCGCTCAGACCCGTCCAACTACCGGCCTATCGCCATCACCTCCTTGTTATCCAAAACAATGGAGTCCATTGTAAACTGCCAGTTCATGAGGTACCTTGAGGATCACCAGCTGATTAGTGACCGCCAATACGGTTTTCGCCGTGGTAGGTCAGCTGGTGATCTTCTGGTCTACCTAACTCACAGATGGGCGGAGGCAGTAGAGTCCAAGGGGGAGGCATTGGCCGTTAGTTTGGACATTGCGAAGGCCTTCGATCGGGTTTGGCACAAAGCGCTTCTTTCGAAGCTCCCTTCCTATGGGCTTCCCGAGAAATTGTGCGATTGGATAACCAGCTTTCTTGCAGATCGGAGCATCAAGGTCGTTGTAGACGGTGCAAGCTCCGATTGCAAGCCTATTAATGCTGGTGTTCCACAGGGCTGCGTGCTATCGCCAACGCTGTTTCTTCTGCATATCAATGATATGTTGCAGACCCGTAACATTCATTGCTATGCAGATGACAGCACTGGTGATGCTCTTTACACCGGCCGAGCCAATATTTCTCGGGAAAACGTCTCCGAGTGCCGGGACAAACTTGTGTCTGAAGTCGAGTCTCTGCTGGACAGAGTCTCGGATTGGGGGCGACTAAATTTAGTCCAGTTTAACCCCCAGAAGACACAAGTTTGCGCGTTAACCGCTAAAAAGAACCCCTTTGTCGTATCCCCTCAGTTTCAAGGCACTCCCCTTGTTGCCTCAGCCAGTATCGGAATCCTCGGCGTCGACATATCGAGTGACGTGCAGTTTCGTGGTCACTTGGAAGAGAAGGCCAAATTGGCCTCTAAAAAGCTTGGCGTGCTCAGCAGAGCGGGACAGTATTTCATGCCGGCACACCGCCTGCAACTTTACAAGGCACAGGTTCGGCCGCACATGGAATACTGTTCCCATCTCTGGGCTGGGGCTCCCCAGTACCAGCTCCTTCCACTTGACCACATCCAGCGCAGAGCGGCTCGAATCGTCGACGACCGAGTGCTTTCCGATCGGCTCGATTCTCTGGCACTGCGAAGAGATGTTGCATCCCTTTGCATTTTCTTTCGCATATACCATGGAGAGTGCTCTGAGGAATTGTTCGGATTAATCCCAGCCGCCAAATTTCGTGAACGCACTACGCGGCAAACGTCCCGATACCATCTGGATGCTTGGCGGTCCACCACTATACGTTTCAAAAGGAGTTTTCTTCCGCGTACAACCTCTCTGTGGAATAATTTACCACCGGCGATTTTTCCGGACCGATACGACCTGGGGACCTTCAAGAAAAGAGCTTACTCCTTTCTAAAGGGCCGGCAACGCATCTGCAATTCCCCTGGTGTTGCAGTTGATCATGGGCGGCGGTAGTCACTTAACATCAGGTGAGCCACATGCTCGTTTGCCCCCTCTTCTATAAAAAAAAAAAACAAAAACCTGATAAGAATACTTTTTAAACAACATATAATCAATAAACGATAATCGCGTATAGTGAATTTCGAGGTAAATTATTATATGTATACGTTTTTGATATCGTCGTAATGATACATATTTCCTAAAGAAAATATCTTCACAATTAATTTGATGTAAAATAACATTAGAAATAACGTATAAAAACGGAGAAATTATCAAATTTTTGATCGAGTTCCTAACCAGTACACAAACAAAAATGGCGAATAGTCATTTTCACATTTTTTTAGAAATAACGTATAAAAACAGAAAAATTATCAAATTTTTGATCGAGTTCCTAACCAGTAAACAAAAAAAAATAGCGAAATATCATTTTCACATTTTTTTCTATATAGTTATTAGTTACAGAGTACACAGATAAAATTCACTCTCATAGATGACAAATTTCAAACACCACAATCTCTAATTTTTTACTCTGCTATCTTCAGCGCTGTACACGAACGGAACGATGTCGTTGAGAGCCGTAGTTGCTCACATGGTTAGCGCTCGTTATACATAAGTATCACAGTACGGGAGCAACCCGGGTTCGATCCCCACTGGCACCAATGAAATTGTTGCGTGCTGATTTAGCTATCAGTTGGAAAGTCTGTTTTTCTGGACCGTTTTGTTTTGTTACACTGACATCTCGCAAGTCACCTAGGGACCTAGGAGGTTGTCGGTTGCTTATTTTTTATTTTTCTTTAAAATTTTCGTCGGTAAAATAATATATTTATAAAAGTAAAAAAAGTAAAGTTACAGCCTATATACGTCCCACTGCTGGGCACAGGCCTCCTCTAATTTCTGAGGGGGGTTTTAAGGCAAGGAAATGTCCGCCACGCTGCCTCAATGCGTGTTGACGAAGTTCACATGTCTTCGAAATATATATTTTTTAATTTCTCAGACATGCAGACCCGAGTTCGATCCCCGCCGGCACCAATGAAATTGTTAATTGCAATTGTGCTGATTTACCACGTGCTCGGCGGTGAAGGAAAACATATTGAGGAAACCTGCACGTCCGAGAATATAATTATAATCGAATGTAAATCAAATTGACATAGGTAAGTACAGATAAAATTAGCGGAACATTAATAAAATTTTGAGATCGTTTTTTTTTTCAAAATTTTATTTATATTCCGCTATTTTTGTCTGTGCTTGTATCATTTTAATTTACATTCGATCTCTAAATTGTAGTTTGCGAGGGTAACGGTGATCTATCAGCTCCGGCAAAACCCATTTCTGATAAAAGCTATCTAATTTTAAAATTTTGTCTGCCGTCCAAAACGCATCATCTCTTTCAATGATATCAATTTCTATGTCAAACAGAGTAGTATCGAAATCCAAAGTTCAAGCAGGGGTCAATGTAGCGCAGTAATTTAGAGCGCAGGTATAGCTATAGTCATACGAACGTCACAGGCCGCAGCTGACTGAGTCGAATAAAACTAGAATAAGCGCGCGTCACCGCGCATGCATGTGTGTGTAAGTGTCGTCCTCCCGCACCGCACCGGGGGAAACATTATTCAGTGAGATGCACGATAATTCATATAAACACGCGCGCGTAAAAAAATCTATACATATAATAAAACAGTAACGAAAAAAAACTGTACATTGAGTGATTTTCGAGAAAAAATAAGTGGATTTTGTTAGACGAACGTGAACGATGACAAAAAGTGACTTTTTAGAATTTTTGTCTGTTTGTCTGTGTGTATGGTACGGCTTCACGCCAAAACTACTGAATAGATTGATTTGAAATTCAGCAAAAATGTTCTTTGTAAACCAAGGAAGGCTTTAGGCTACATATTATCACGCCGTATGTTATAGGGGGTAAGCAGTATTGATTTTAAAAGGTTTTTCTCTGTAATTGAATGCACAAAATAATTGAATGCACAAAATGATATGTTATTAGTTAAAATAAAAATAAAAATTTAACTCTGGGAACATAATAATCAAGCTATTTTATAAAGGAGCGGGGCAGTAATATTATAAATTGCAAGGGAACAGCTGTTTAACAATATGTCGACCGTCAAAAATGTTTACCGCATTAAATGGTGCAAGTTTAAATCCCATAATATTGTTTTGAAAAATCGTAATTTTTGTTTAATTTTTGCACTTTTTATGTGCATTAGGAAATCCGGGAACTTTAGATGTCCTATATGATTGTATGGAGAGTTTCACACCAATATTACTAAATAGATTGATTGGTGGTACAACAAGTTACACTATCATGAAGTCAAGTCAAACTTTTGGTTCTAAGTTATCATCCTATAGAAACGGGGGTTACATTTGTTGTCTGTGTTGGTTGATGTATTTAATTTTCCTACGAATAATTATTATTTTTCTACTATTACGTACTTATTCGATAAATTTTCATTATTTTGAATATCGTTAGTATCGGATTAAGAAGGAATCTAGCTATGCCTTTTATAAAAATATCAAATCTGTCTCGAAACTCAAGGGTTTTTAAGATGCGCAGGTTAGTTAGTAGTAGCAGTAGTTTCTCTCGAACCCACCCAGAGCTTTAACAACAGCTAGGTGCTAACCGTGAGCGTAATGCACTAAGTTTGTCCGCAGAAACTACCACGCAGCGCCAATTACGACTAGAATTTAAACGAGTCCGCACTACTGCTTCTCGATCTCAGGAAAGTGTGGAACAACGAGAAATGCTTTTAGCTATCGATCGGGATCATCATTCTTTGTCTCGCGCATCCGAAACGGTTACACAGAGGGATCAGAGGTTGAGTTTTCAGAATATCCGCTCTGAGACTGCTCGATCACTTGAGAGCAGTCAGGAGCGTGAGATACGACTTGCGCGTGACCGAGAACGTGGGCAAAGCCAAGGGTACAGCTATAGTTATTTGAAGATTTGGAACACCTGTTGTGGAACTCCAAAACCCAGCGACATTATAACATTTATAGGAATGACGCCTTAGCAAAAGTTGTTTAATCTGATGGGCATTTCGTGTTGACTTACAAAAATGAAAGATCTGGAACGTCTCGAATCGTCTCGCACATTACTTTGTTTTCCCGTCCCCGGGTTCTTAGAATTCGAAAACAGACGTTTTAGATCTTCGATTTTGACGACCCCGTTGTCGCTGGCGTAAGCAACATCATCCGCGTACAAAGTCGCGGGCAGCAGCTAGTACTGCATAAATCAATTACAAATAAAATTTATTGAATTCTTCGATAATTGAGCTGTGTCGGTACCGACTTTGTCTTGGAAATTTTACACTGCTTTTATTACTAATTTACGCCCAAAGTTGTGTTAAAATTGGCAATAATAACGAATCTTTGATAGCTCGTAACTTTTTAATGACTTTTTATTTTACTATTCTGTTTCCGTACAGACAAAATTAATAATGAGACAAAACGATATCATGTTTAACTGTCACTTGTATGTACTGTTGATGTACACTGTCAAACAGCGGAGTAAAACCCCTCCGAAATTTCTATGGAAATAATGTCGACTAGTGTCACCTTAAGCAGGAGAATGAATGAAAAACTATGTATATTACGGGGATTCTGGATAATCTGTAATATGGAAGGGAGTCCTGATTGGTTTCCCTCCGTCTGGCAATATACGAATATTTGTATATCGATATATGGTAAATTTTCAAAGAAATGAGTTAAACACTATCTTTGAAATTGTTTAATGGACCAATATTCGCAGTCATAATGTATTAAAATTGCTTACAAGTGGTGGACGCTACAATAATGCGAAATGAAAGGACGTAGAATCAATATTGTGATATATATATTAGAGATGGGCCGAATGTGATTTGAACCGAATCCGAACTTTGGCCGAACTTCGGTTCATTTTCGCACGCTTTCTCGAGAGCGATGCGTCGTGACTTGTTTACGCATTTACTTCAAATACCCCGCCCGCACACCGCAGGAAACATATACCTACGAAAAAAAAACGTAACAAACTTCTGCCAGATAAGGCAGATCTTTGGTATTTTTTGCACCATAACCTGACTCTGGTAAATTTTAAATATGACTAGATAGATAAGAAAAGTTGGTTTAATATGATTGTTGAAAACAAGTACGCTTTAATTGTAATAAAAAATACTTGAGGTTAATGAATGTTGAATCAAAAACATTATTTTTTTATTTAATTTACGGACTCCTATCCAGATGTTTACTAGGAGAATACAAAGTTTATTTCATTTTTGTAATATGGCTAATTATTAATTAGGCAGGGATTTCTAAGATTAATAACTAATTAACTAAGATTAAGGTTAAGAACTAAGATTAAGATTAATGATAAGATAGGAACTGATTTAATATAAGGTTTACATTTACAATGTTCCGAAATAAATAAATAAATAATTGACCATGAGTGAGTAAAAATAATATCTTTTATTTTACAGTATCTAATGTTGTTATATAAGGTGCTTCTAAAATATATGCCACGGTTGTTTGTATTGAGACTTGGTCAATCAGCTGACCGATTTCCATACAAAGTGCAATTTTTTTTGAGAATTGACTATGGGTTCCTAGGGGAAAGTGGTACAATATCATGAGTAGAACCACCAGTTGTAGCCATTGCATATTGTAGTTTAGAAGCACCTTATATTTCAGTTAAAATAAGTGCAAGTAGGTATTATTTTTCTTGTACCGAATTTCGGCCCATCTCTAATATATATATATATATATATATATATATATATATATATATATATATATATATATATATATATATTGAGAATCTAAATTGAGAATTTAAGCTATACGCGTGTGTGTGTATGTGTGTATATAAAGAGGGCTACCTTTAATATCGTTCATTTTAATATCAAAAATTTAGGTTATCTTTATAGCAGTATTATATTTTCAATTCAAAATTAATACTGCATTTGTGATAATAATAAAATGTATGTATATAGAGTACTCACTCATTTTCTTTCACTATTTTTTCGTGACTTTCTTCATTAATAATAAATGCACTTTGTTCATTCATATTCAAAACACTTTATACACAAACACCGTGTCGAAGACTGCCGAAAAGCTCCATGCCCGTCGGAGTGGGGAGCGTGAGGTTTTTTCGTTACGGCGGAATAAATTTCTGGATTCGGTGCCCGCGCTCAAGGCCCGCGATAGAAGCTATGCAATAGCTTAAAAATAACCATTTACATATTCAAGGGGTGCAATAACAGTTGGATCTTATTTTAATCCCTCCATGGAGAGCAATTTCATATTTATGTATTCCGAGAAGTCATAGGTTTCGGTCAACATAGCTTCGCTATTTTCTGTGATTAATAATAAGTGTACTGCAACACAGAAGTCCCCTTCACAATTTTTCCCGGAATGTGGCCTTTTCTTTATAGAAGAGGGGCAAACGAGCATGCGGCTCACCTAATGTTAAGTGACTACCTCCACCCATGATCAACCGCAACACCAGGGTAATTGCAAGTGCGTTGCCGGCCTTTTAGAAAGGAATAAGCTCTTTTCTTGAAGGTCCCCAGGTCGTATCGGTCCGGAAAAATCGCCGGTGGTAAACTATTCCACAGAGCGGTCGTACGCGGAAGAAAACTCCTTGTGAAACGTACAGTGGTGGACCGCCAAGCATCCAGATGGTGTGGATGGTATCGGGACGTTTGCCGCGTAGTGCGTTCACGAAATTTGGCGTCTGGGATTAATCCGAACAATTCCTCTGATCACTCCCCATGGTATATTCGAAAGAAAATGCAAAGAGCCGCAACCTCTCTTCACAGCGCCAGTAAATGGAGCCGATCGGAAAACACTCGGGCGTCGACGATTCAAGCCGCTCTGCGCTGGATGCGGTCAAGTGGAAGGAGCTGGTACTGGGGAACCCCAGCCCAGAGATGGGAACAGTATTCCATGTGCTGCCGAACCTGCGCCTTGTTAAGTTGCAGGTGGTGTGCCGGCATGAAACACTTTCCCGCTCTGCTAAGCACGCCAAGCTTTTTAGAGGCCAATTTGGCCTTCTCTTCCAAGTGAGGATACCGATACTGGCTGAGGCAACAAGGGGAGTGCCTCGAAACTGAGAAGATACGACAAAGGGGTTCTTTGTCGTATCTCCTCAGTTTGCGCGTTCCTCAGTCCTTGGTCTTCGTCTTGATTTAGTTCCTCAGTCTTTGTCCTCAGTCAACGCGCAAACTTGTGTCTTCTGGGGATTAAGCTGGACTAGATTTAGTCGCCCCCAATAGGAGACTCTGTTCAGCAAAGACTCGACTTCAGGCACAAGTTTGTTCCGGTACTCGGAGACGTTTTCCCGAGAAATATTGGCACGGCCGGTGTACAGAGCATCACCAGTGCTGTCATCTGCATAGCAATGAAGGTTACGGGTTTCCAACATATCGTTGATATTGTGACGGCCCCATATTATTATTAATAATTAAGTTCAATATAAAGGGGCGTCAATAATAGTTTTAAAATGTATATATTAAGCAATAAAATTACATTAATAAACGTAAAGTTAAAATAAATACATTTCAGACATTAGACCAATAACATAGTAAATTAAAGGCAAAATATTGTCTTACCTAATAAATAAATTTATTTAAAAACTTGAAAAAATATTTAAAATAAGATAAATAATAGAATTACAAGTCGAAAATATTATAAAGATTTAAGAAATTTGTAAATTTTCCTTAGAAAAGGTTGTTCTGTGCTCTGATTGGTCGACGGGGATCATTAGTGCCGTGTGCAAATTCATTAGTACCGCGTGCAAATTTTCTTAATTCTGATTGGTCACAGCTGCCTATAAAAAAGGGGGCGTTTTTTTGTGGTAAAACATTCCAAATCCGGCAATGTAATAATAAGGAATCAAGAAAATAAATAAGAAGAAACTCTCAATAAGTGTTATTTATTGCTCATCTAACTGCTACTGTATGCTCTCCAGTTAACATCCCGCCAGCATAACCCGCTCCATTTATTAACATTCTCATACACGAGCATCTACATTGGTCCTTCGAGAAGCCGGATCGGGTTTAAGGAAAACTAGGAAGATGCTTTCAAATACAAGATCAAAATCAGTGCAGTCGAAGACTACGAGTGAAAGTAACGCTACTACGGGTACCAGTACGACGGATTGGAGCATGAATACGCCGAGTGATTCTACAAGCACGACGGCTACTAACGCGTCAACTTCAGATCGATCGACGCTTACAAGAGCATCGCCCAGCAGCGTACACAGACAACCCGTACTTCTTAATAAGAACATTGCCGGAAAAGAATCAACATCGGGGGACGTAACCCATACCACCCCCCCGACCCGCACCGTCGAAGCGTCAGTTCCTCACCAAGAAGAGAGTCATCAAACGCCTTAGATTCAAGAAAGAAGTATCGCAGTGAAGACATGTCTGAACGAGGGAAGCATACCAACGTCCAGATAAAAAAAATCTGCAGCAGCCTCACCCTAAGAAGACGACCCGCGATCCAGACACGATAACTCGAGAAGTCGAGCGCTGGTTCATCCAGACCGGATACATGCCTAATAAGAACCACAAACCAATAGAGGCAGAAGAAAAGAAGAGCGACATCCAGGAACTAGCTTCAGTCATACTAAAGCTATCCGAAAAATCACGTGACACCGTTTCACCGAAGCACCTCGAACTCCCTCACTTCAACGGGGCCTGTGAAGAATGGTTAGCCTTCAAAAGATCATACGAGGATATGGCCGCTTCTTTCAGTAACAATCAGAACTTAGCACGCCTTAGAATAGCAATCCAAGGAAAAGCTAGAGAAGCCGTCCAAAGCCTGCTGTTCACCGCCGAAGACCCACGCGAAGTGATCAAGGGACTAGAAGCAAGATTCGGAAGACCTGGAGCACTAGCGTTAGCAGAACTAGAAAAAATGAAGAACCTCCCAAGAGTCGGCGAGAACCCGAGCGACATATGCATATTTGCGAGCAAAGTAAAGAATTCCAGGTATATATAATGTACTCTGTGGTAAAGAACGCAGTTAAGACAATCAAAGCCCTGAAGAAACCGCAGTATCTGAGTTCACCTGAAACGCTGAGAGTTATAGTAGACAAAATGCCGACGTCAATGAAGTTCCGTTGGTTCGCCTACCACAGAAGCAGAAGAGATGAGGAAATTCAGGAGCTATTACTTGTCGAAGCGTTCCTAGAAACAGAAGCCGACATGTGCGGAGACTTCGCTCCGCCTGAAGCGTCCTCAGAACAAAGAACAGGAATAAGAAAACCCGTTCATTTGGTACAAGAAGCGTCAAAAGAAAAATATAAGAAGAGTCATATCCGTTCTGTGAGGAAGAACACTTCGCACTAGAATGCAAGAAGTTCAAAGAAGCCAACCTGAATGGAAAATGGGATATGACCAAGAAGGCAAAGATATGCTTCTAGTGCCTTCGATTCAGGCACTCAAGGATCAACTGTAAAGCACCAGTCTGCAAGCTGTGTAAAAGATGGCATCATACCATCTAACATTCTGACAAACCACCAGCACCGATAGAAAAAGAAGCAAAAGACATCAGTAGCACCTCAGAAGAAAAGGTCGCCTCAATTCATAACGCCAAAGGAGAAGAAAAGGCCTACCTAAAGATGATCCCCGTGAACCTCTATGGTCCAAAAGGACAAGTTCGCGTATTAGCACTACCAGACGAAAGGTCAACGGTCACGCTCTTAGACGCATCAATTGCTGGAGTCGAAGGGAAGGAAGAAAAACTCACGATTGAAACGGTCGGCGGGAAAGTGTTAGCAAAAGATAGTTCACAGAAGATCGAGTTCAAAATAAAAGGGGCCCATAGAAAAAAAAGAGGACTACCGTAGCAAGAACCATCGACGACCTGAAGCTGTCTGAACAATGCATAAACAAGGACACCGTGAGAAACTGCGAGCACCTGAAAGCAATTGAAACCAATTCCTCTACGTCACCGAGAGACCCAAGCTACTGATAGGCCAAGACAATTGGGGACTGATAGTGACAAGGAAGCTGAAGAAGGGCAAACCATCAGATCCTGTAGCCTCCCTCACGAACTTAGGGTGGGTGTTACACGGATGTGAAACAGGAGCAACTGCCACAGTAAACTTCACTCATTATGGCAGAGCGACCGCTGGCGAAGAATACATAGAAAAAATCGTCCGAGAACACTTTCAATTAGAATCTCTCGGGATCCAGAACCGGTCGCCATCCAACGACAGCGATAGAAGAGCATTAGAAACCTAGGGACTCCTGTGGAAAAAAGAAGACGAAACCTTACCCAACAATTACAATCAGGCAGTCCGACGCCTGGTCAGCATCGAAAAGAAACTAGATCAATACCAAGAAGCAAGAAAGCACTACGAGGAACAGATCCTGAGTCTGATCGAAAAAGGATACGCAGAGATAGCTCCAGAAACCTCCAACAAAGGAAGAACGTTCTACTTACCCCACTTCGCTGTTGTGCATCCAGTTAAGAAGAAGCTGAGAATAGTTTTCGACGCAGCTGCCAAGCATGAAGGAAAGAGCCTCAACGACGCCTTGCTCTCGGGCCCAGACCTGTTACAATCGCTATTTGGAGTACTGTTGCGCTTCAGAGAGGGACCGGTAGCCGTCATGGCCGACATACAAGACATGTTCCTCCGAGTCAAAGTTAGAGAGGACGACCGAGACAGTCTCAGGTTCCTGTGGCGCGGAAGCCGAAGAACCGGCAAGCCTGAAGAGTATAGAATGTCTTCAATCATCTTTGGAGCAGCGTCATCACCGGCAACAGCGATATACGTAATGAATAAGAACGCAGAGGAATTTAAGAACACTCATCCCGAAGCAGTGAAAGCAATTAAGAGAAACCATTACATGGACGACTATTTGCAGAGCTTCGCGTCTACAACTGAAGCAAAGAAGATATCCAAAGAAGTGAAAGACATCCACGTAAGAGCAAACTTTCATCTGAAGGGTTGGGCCAGTAACAATTCAGGGGTAATATCAGAAGTAGAAGACACCAATAAAGAAAACTCTTTACAACTGACCAAAGAAGAGAAGACTCTGGGACTAAGATGGCTGGTAAAAGAAGATGCATTAGCCTTCAACGTCGGGTTACGCAACACGCCGGAGGACCTGCAAGATGGCAGAAGAACTCCAACGAAGAGAGAAGTCACAAGCGCAGTGATTTCCACCTTCGATCCAATAGGTTTTGCAACACCGATTTTAATACAAGGAAAGAAACTAATCCAAGACATCTGGTGAAAGAAAATAGACTGGGATGAACCAATCAACGAACAACAAAAGGAAGCCTGGATGAAATACTTAGAGAAAGTATCAACATTAACAAGGCTGAAGATCCCAAGATGCGTCTCGCCCAAAGGCAGAAAAGGACAGTTACATACATTCACCGACGCGAGCGAAGAGGCCTATGCAGCAGTAATCTACTGGAGAATAGTCGAGCCCGGAGGAAAAGTCCATGTATCCATGATCGCCGGCAAAGCAAGAATAACGCCGACAAAACCAGTATCAATTCCGAGGCTAGAGCTACAAGCGGCTTTACTCGGAAGCAGACTAGCCGCTACAATTGAAGAGGAGTCAGAGCTCGAAATATCAAAAAAGATTTACTGGACCGACTCCAGCACAGTACTGCAGTGGATAAAGTCAGAACCGAGAAAATTCAAAACTTTCGTGGCCAACCGACTCGCCGAGATCGAAGAGAAGTCCAAACCAGAACACTAGAGATGGGTACCAACTAAGGAGAACCCAGCGGACGACGCCACGAGGGGAACCCCAATCGAATTCGACCATAACGCCAGATCGTTCATGGGCCCATCATTTCTCCGTCAACCAGAAGAAGAATGGCCATTTCACGACTTCAAACCAGAAAGTACTATGCCAGAAGAGAAGAACAAACAAAAGGTGTTGGCAACGATGGCAGCAGAAGACACCCTTTTAAACCCGGAAAGGTTCTCGAGCTGGGAGCGACTGCTGCGCACTACAGCCAGAGTGGTTGCCTTTGTACACTACCTATTAAAGAAGAGCCGTAAAGCGACCACCACCGCCACGCGCCAGAAAGATGAGCCTTGGAAACCACAACAAAAAACCCAGAAGAAAGAAGCATACGCCTCAAACCCGTCGAACAACAAAAACGAAAATAAGCGCCTATACCTACCCCTGGAAGAAGAGCACCTAAAGAAGGCCGAAGAATTATTAATGAAAATAAGCCAAAGCGACAGTTTTGCGTCAGACATAAGAAGATTGAAGACAGAAAAACCTCTAGAAAACTCGAGTCGACTTAAGAAAATCGACGTTTACATTGGAGACGATGGAATCGTCAAATTAAGGAGTAGGACAATTAAATACCACGACCAAAACGAATTAGACGTCGTCGACGACTATCGTATTAGACGGGAAACAAAAAATAACCCGTTTAATAATACAATATTATCATAAGAAATTCCTTCACGGAAACACTGCTACAGTAATGAACGAAATTCGTCAAAAATTCTGGATCTTGGGTTTAAGAGCAACTTTAAAAGCGGTCGCACACAGCTGTCAATGGTGCAAGACAAAGAAGAGTTCACCAGAGATACCCCCGACGGGAGATCTACCGAGCGAGAGACTACAGCATCATCAGTTTCCGTTCTCCTGCACACAGAAGAACCGAGAAGCGCTGGGGGGCTTTATTTACCTGCCTCACTACTAGAGCAGTACATCTAGAGCTAGTACCTTCTCTCAGCACAAGCTCAATGATCATGGCTCTCTGACGATTGGCAGCCAGAAGAGGGACCCCGAAAACCATATTCAGCTACAACGGAACCAACTTTGTCAGGGCCAAAAGGGAATTAGAAGAGGCTGCACAAGAGAAATGCATCAAGTGGAAGTTTATTCCCCCGGGTGCTCCGAATATGGGAGGCGCCTGGGAGAGACTCGTACGAACAGTCAAGACGGCGCTAGCAGTAGATCTCAACGAGAAGAGCCCGCCCGAGGAGGTACTCCATACGCTAATGACCGAGGTCGAACATATCGTCAATTCGAGACCTCTCACCCCGATCAGCATGGACCCAGAAGACGAGGAGAGCCTAACACCGAACCACTTTCTGCTGGGAAGATCATGTGGAGCGATGGCGCCGGGAGAGTTCAGTGACACGGAGCTCATCGGAAAAGCAAACTGGAGAACCACTCAAAGACTCACAGACCACTTCTGGAAAAGATGGATTAAAGAATATTTACCTCTCCTGATGCCAAGGAAACTCGAGAGGGGAGAAACCAGAGACCCAAGAGAAGGAGACATTGTATTAATAGTGGACGCTACGTTACCACGAAACTCATGGCCTCGCGGAGAAGTTATCAAAACCTATCCCGGACCAGACGGAAGAACCAGGGTGCTGGACGTGCGGACATCAGGTGGAATACTTCGCCGTCCAACTCGACGTGTCATCGTGCTGGTGCCAGCGGAGTCGTCGCCTCCAGAAGATGCAGTGCTACGCACCGTGGGGGAGAATATGCATTACAATAGTAGGGTTGTGGGTTCGAACCCTATATATGAATGCCTTATGAAAGTAAGGTTTATACAAAAGAATTATTATTGAAGGTCTCCATGATGCATAAGCATTGTATGGGGTGGTCGGGTGACCGACTGCTTCTAGTACTGTAGCAAAATGACTAGTCCTTATTAGGGACTTGAAAAGGAATATTATGGTGGCTGCTTCACGAGCAATTGGTCCGAGGTAAACTTGGACTCGCTAACCGATGTGTCCTAGACATATCATCCTAGTGCTGGCGGTTAGCGGGTTGGTTGTAGAACGTTTTTCCCATGGACATCGCTCACCCATACCGTTTGTGGGCGACGTCGTAGCGCATAGCGATACGTCGTCTATCTTTCGGATTGGGATGAGTGTGTTTGGTAGCTCTTTTAAGTGTAACGGGCATACTCAACTTCATGTCTTAGTGCATTAGCGCTATGATACGTGGAGTTTTGTTCATTGGCGTCTTAGTAGCGTGCTACTATGATACGTTGGTGATATTTTTTATATAACAACAATAAAAACTTTGTTACCGAAATCGATAGGGGTCATGTGGGTGTGTTGTGAGGGCGCGCCATCCGTATGATAGTTGCATTGATGCTTACTGCTGCTTGCGGTATTGCGTCTTGTGATGGAACTGCGGGTGATCGGTTAAGCGTGAACCAAGCCGGGCGTTAAAGTCGCCGAGGATCACGATCTCTGCGGAGGGGATCTGCTGTAGCAACGAATCTGTAGCCATTTGGACGTGGTTGAAGAGTCGGTCTGTTTCGGCATTACCGCTATGGGACCTATAGAGGCAGACGCGCGGATGGTCGTCGCTGTCTACGCGTAGCCAAAGGATGGACAGGTCCGATGCTTCAAGGCTGCCGAGGCGTCGAGAACAGATGTCCTCTCTGACGTAAACGCAAACTCCAGCCCGAGGCACAAAGGAGTGTTCCAGTTTGTACCCCGGGTAGGAGAGATACGAGACATCATCCGGAGAGGACACCTGCGTCTCGGTCAGAAAAAGCAGAGCCGGCCTCGCCGTCATGAGATGGTAGTGGATGGCGTTTAGGTTAGAGTGAAGTCTCCTGACATTGCAGAAATTCACGGATAGCGTGGCAGATGTTGCCTTGGTCTTGTTGCTCCGTTTGCCCCGAGCAGTTGCAGTCTTGAGCGGAATTTTGCCCCCTCCCCCCAGAATATGCAGAGTATCCTGAGCACCCACGCTCAGGAGTTGAGTAACTTGGTCGTGGATGCTCAGCGTGGGATTCTCCAGGGGTGCTGGTACCTTCCTGGGGTAGATCTTCACTTAATTCCGCTACTATGCCAAGGGGGATTTAAGCCTCCAGCCACCTGCACTCACCAGACAAAACGCGGAAGCAGAGCTTCCACTTCACGCCGGTATTCTGTGAGGTCGTGGTACCACCCCGGTTTGAGCCGGCCCATACGTGCGACAGCAAATCTGCCGCGTGGCTCTACCACTGTTCAAATTATTGACAAGAAGAGTAGCAAAAGCGTTTTCAAATTGCTCGCAAGTCCGGTTATTATTGCGGCACCCATGACTGCGAATTGCGATGAATTTTTTTTCCAAGGGATCTTGGTTTAGGTGTCGCATCCAAACAGACGTAATATTGTGTTCCTCCATAAGTTTTCTTATCAATGATTGAATGGCTTCCAGTGTCAAAGGGTCAAAGTGTGATCATCTACTCGTAGTTTTTGGAAGAAATGAAGATCCCTTATTACACAGGACCTAGCAACATCGTTTTTCCTGCTATGATACTCTTCATACACTTTAAAGTGAATAAGTTATACTTAGTGTTAAATAAAATACATTTTAAAAGCTAAATAAATGATAAGAAACTATGGGCGCTCCTTATTTCACGCAAGCCAGTGCTAAACACGTTTACAACCTTATTAGCTCAAATTCAGAAATGTGCAAATACTGCATGGATTGAAGAGAAATTGAAATCAAATGTGGTAGAGCCATGCTACAGCTATATTGTGGGGAGGGTACCGGGGAGGTCTACACTCTCACAGAATGCCAGCGTAAAATACCAACTTAATGCTGCTGTGTTTCGTATGGTGAGTGTAGAGAACCGGAGACCTTTTTTGCTGGAAACGAGGCAATTCCATCTTAGTCCTGAGGGGTGACAACGCATTTACGTTTTGAGTCTTAATCGGAGGATGAATGTGGATGATGATTTCTTAAATTTACGCGAACACTACACATTGAATAAAACTATTAATTACGGATTTTATCGCGTTTCATTACTTTAATTTATTTTTACTATCCCGACGTTTCGATGAATGTGGATGTTTATGGGCCACGGCATCCGCTTACCATTGGGTGGGAGGATAGTGTGCTTGTGTGGTTGTTGATAAAAAAAATACGCTTAGTCATTTTTGAATGTTCTCTTTAGACAAAACTGATGAATAAAATAGAGTATTATTCTTACTTGCGAAGCCTCCCATGCTAGTTGCTACTGCTCTGCTAAACACTTGAGCCGCATGTTTCACTTTCATTTTGTTAATTTTATCTGGCTTTATTATGTTCTCAGTCAGTTTCATCACCATTCTTATACCATCAAAAATGGGAGTTTTATCGTGCAGTTTTTGCAAATGCTCCCATTTAGCTATTTTTACTGAATTGTTCTGCTCAAACTCAAAATTTTTTGTTAACAAATTGTTCCTCATACCTTTTAAAAGGTGTGGGGATCATATAGAGGTATTATTTCCTTGTCATCTATTAATATGACTTTTTCTTTGGGCTCTTCACCTCATCTTAAATATATACCCCTGGTCTCTTCTGACAATAACTTTATAGCCTGGCGATTATTTGTTCCCTGGTATGTGACCAGGAGGCTACTATAATAAATCCTGCTTCTTAAGGATTTGTGCACCACACTTCTTAATTGCTTTACCAATTCGGGTCCTTTTGTCGGGTCGGGTCATTTTTTTCAATAGTGAGTTTCAATAGTATTAAGTTTTTCTTGTAATGTGAAACGCGGACCTTTAAATTTCTTGCTATTTTCACGCTATTGTATTTGCATTAACATTTTGGCTGCTGTTGTACAATTTTCAATCGCATTTAAAATTTCAGGATTTGTTGTTTCTAGCTGCTCATAGTTCCACTGACTGCCTCTTTGCTTTAGTTTTATATTTACAAAGGAGACAATCAATTTTTGTATGGAGAATGGGCCCACCATAAATTTTCGAGTCCCGCAATGAAATGCATGTCGATTTATTCCTTATAATCTATAGATTACAATAGTAATATTAGTTTTACCACAACTAAATGGAAAACCTAGAAATTAACAATTAAAATATGAATTTTAAAATAACCTAGAAATAAAATAAAAGCTATTTATAGTAGTTTTACCGGTATTTTAAGATAAAATAGTGCACTGTTGAATAATAGTTGCATATAAAACCAAGTTGTAAGTACATTCAGCATTTACAGGTACTTCAAAATCCATGGAAAATCTTTTTAGTAGTTACGGCAAAATATAGTGCCTGTCTGTGTACAAATGTGGTATGGATACTATGTTTTACATATATTGAGTGTGAGTGTACTTTCCAAATAACATTAAAATAATATGATTAAATTCAATATGACTAAGGTATATTTATAATATTACCAACACACGTTATATATTATTTATATAGGATTTGTAGTTTCTAGCTGATCATAATTCCACTGACTGCCTCTTTGCTTTATATTTTTATATTTACAAATTTGCATTTTAGCTGCAACTGTTTTCTTATGAAGTTCTATTTCTGTTTCTGTCATAAATAATCGTTTTGTGTTCTTCCTAACTTTTGACTAATTTTGCCTTTACATATGCCCGGCTACTTTTTTATCTGGAAAATAAACAATGTATCGTGTTTTATTCTAAAAATAATTTGTGTTTCTATCTTTACACAGATAAAGATTTAACAACTTACAATTATGCATACTAAAATACGTAATTTAGGGACATGTCACTTGTTGGAATCAAGAATCTGCTCTAGAATATTTAATATATTCAGTTGAAATTGAAAGATATTAATAAAACTGAACTTTGGGGCGATGAAGTCGAAGTCGTCATTAACCGATTGGGCCATGGAGTAACACGCGCAAAAAAATCTAACGGGACATTTTACCGCGGTTAATAGCATAGTCTGATGAGCAGAAGGGCTGGCTCATTTTTTGCCCAAAGGATTTGCCTGGTTGTTCCGCGCAGAATTTGTGCCAGCATTCTTGCCATCATTCCATGCGGGCATGACTTGTACAGTAATTAGTTATAAGATTAGGCTAGCTAGTTATAAGTTTTATTGCACAATTTAAAAACAATTTACTATAAAAAAATTGAAATTATTTTACCATTTTCCTGAAGATCATTTTTATCAATGGCTGAGGTACATGGAGAGAGTACATGGCCAATCGTAGCAATACTTGGATGTGAAATATTTGCCTCGACTGATGGATCTGGATTTGTAGAAAATAATATTATAGTAATTTATTATAAAGGCTTACAAAGGGCAAATATAATGCTTTTCTATATTATCTCCCAGTGAACCCACGACGTGAATGTGAAACAATGTGATGGGTGCCAAAAATAAAAAGGACATTATTGTAAATGGGAAAAAATTACAAAATATTAATCATAACAATACACATTTGAAGTACAAATAGATATATAACATTAAATTTTATACTCTTATTTTTATACTATAATTTTTCTGTATGTGTAGATTGGCTAGGCAGAAAGAACTACAAAACGCTATGTAAGATTGTTATAAAAATAAAAGTTATATTTGTTGGCGTAAACTAATTAATTGATTTATAACATTGGGAAATAAATTACAATATAACGCAGTTATTTTATTATATTACACTATTGAATTTTTTATCAAAACAGAAGTACCTATTTGAAGCAACATAATTATACTGATACATGCCTATTCACTCAAAACTAATAACACTGATGATTTGTAACAGTACCAGTTATTACAATAATTAGACATTTCATAACCAACACGTAAGAAGCTATAATTTATAAACAAGAGATAACAAAAAATCTATAACACTATTTATTTTGTGATAATAACCAGGAAGTTTGAAAATAATATTTCCTAATTCCGAAGCACTCAACAAAAGCTTTTAGTAAAACAAAAATATAAATCCTATACCTACGAGCAATTCTTGTATATTTATATAATCGGAATCTCGAAAACGGCTCCAACGATTTTCATAAAATTTAGTGTCCACTGAGTTTCAGGGGCAAGAAATAGAAAAAGAAATAGAAAATTAGAAAATGTCGTTTTGTCCGTGTTTTCAGGCAATGAAAAACTGCTATAATATAAGAAGGTAAATTTTGATACTATAGTAATGATCGTAACAGCTCAAGTGGATATCGCACTGTTGCGAAATCGTAGTGCCCTGGTTCACGTCTTGTCTTAGGTTTGACTTTTTTCCCTTTTTTTCAAGTTCCTTTCTTTTGTGAGAAAATCTATTATTTCGAGCCCCTTTTGTAGTATTTTTTTTAAAAATACGAAAATTTTATTGCACTTATGATTTTTCATTCTAATAACCAGTTCAATTTCTTTTTCTATTATGTCGGTAAGATCAAAAAATTCTTCATATTTTATCAGTATGTATTTTTTATCTAAATATAACTTCCAAAACACACGATTTCCAAAAAAATCCAGGTACTATACAATATAATATATACAAATCTTCCTTAAATTCTATATGAATTGGGTTGCGTTCGGAACACAAGATCTAGAACACTAAAATGTACAAAAATTTACTTATCTTTTTATTTCAACGTTATCTTTATATTCCTGGTAGAATTTGCCGGCGAATAAGAAAAATATAACTCAGATTAGAATAAGCTATTTATTTATAAACAATAAAGCACGGAACAGAAAAAAGGATTTTATGTAACTGAATTATATTTGTTTCTGAACGCACGATAACCGTGAACTTGAGCTCTACAAAATATAACAAACTAATAATGTGTGTCTGTCTGAAACTGTTTGCAAAATGCGTAAAGGGTGTTTAATGTAACCCGGCAAAACCATATTTAGCAAATGTTTGCAAGTTTAATTTTGTGACTACTATGGTAGTTTACGGTAGTTGTTCGTTAATTGGTTCATCCCAGTCCAACTACCGGCCTATCGCCATCACCTCCTTGTTCTCCAAAACAATGGAGTCCATTGTAAACTGCCAGCTCATGAGGTACCTTGAGGATCACCAGCTGATTAGTGACCGCCAATACGGTTTTCGCCGTGGTCGGTCAGCTGGTGATCTTCTGGTCTACCTAACTCACAGATGAGCGGAGGCAGTAGAGTCCAAGGGGGAGGCATTGGCCGTTAGTTTGGACATTGCGAAGGCCTTCGATCGGGTTTGGCACAAAGCGCTTCTTTCGAAGCTCCCTTCCTTCCCGAGAAGGCTTCCCGAGAAGGCTTCCCGAGAAATTGTGCGATTGGATCACCAGCTTTCTTGCAGATCGGAGCATCAAGGTTGTTGTTGACGGTGCAAGCTCCGATTGCAAGCCTATTAATGCTGGCGTTCCACAGGGCTGCGTGCTATCGCCAACGCTGTTTCTTCTGCATATCAATGATATGTTGCAAACCCGTAACATTCATTGCTATGCAGATGACAGCACTGGTGATGCTCTTTACACCGGTCGAACCAATATTTCTCGGGAAAACGTCTCCGTGTGCCGGAATAAACTTGTGTCTGAAGTCGAGTCTTTGCTGAACAGAGTCTCGGATTGGGGGCGACTAAATCTAGTGCAGTTTAACCCCCAGAAGACACAAGTTTGCGCGTTAACCGCTAAAAAGAACCCCTTTGTCGTATCCCCTCAGTTTCAAGGCACTCCCCTTTGTTGCCTCAGCCAGTATCGGAATCCTCGGCGTCGACATATCGAGTGACGTGCAATTCGTGGTCACTTGGAAGGGAAGGCCAAATTGGCCTCTAAAAAGCTTGGCGTGCTCAGCAAAGCGGGACAGTATTTCATGCCGGCACACCGCCTGCAACTTTACAAGGCGCAGGTTCGGCCGCACATGGAATACTGTTCCCATCTCTGGGCTGGGGCTCCCCAGTACCAGCTCCTTCCACTTAACCGCATCTAGCGCAGAGCGGCTCGAATCGTCGACGACCGAGTGCTTTCCGATCGGCTCGATTCACTGGCATTGCGAAGAGATGTTGCATCCCTTTGCATTTTCTTTCGCATATACCATGGAGAGTGCTCTGAGGAATTGTTCGGATTAATCCCAGCCGCAAAATTTCGTGAACGCACTACGCGGCAAACGTCCCGATACCATCCACACCATCTGGATGCTAGGCGGTCCACCACTGTACGTTGACTTGAGGCGGCGAGTAGTCGGACGTTTGACGCATATTTACCAACGCGGGACGGACGTTAGAGTGGATAGATCAAAACTCTAACCCAGTTCCAGATGACCTAGAAAGTTCAAGTTTGCCATGCAGATAGGTAATTAGGTGACAAAGGAATAAATCAGAAACTGATAAATTTTTATCATATTATTACATTTTTTCCTTTCTCTTAACTTTTTTCTTTTTTCTTTCTTTTATCTTAATTGATTCTATTAGGAACCCGCGCGAATCTGTCCCCGCTGCTCGGTAACAACCTTTGTAACAGCTAAAATATTTTTTCTACAGCAAAGATAAAAATATTGAAAAATAGCTAGACGTTTATAGATTGAATTTATCTATTTGAAAAATCGATAGAGGTAATCTATTATACTTAAAATAAGGTTTAATGTCAATTCTCGAGTGGAAAATAAAAAACTTTCCATAAATTTGTTTCGTAAGCATAAAATATAATAATTTTTACCAATACAACACTAAAAAGAAAAACTAGATTCATTCCCCTTTAATATGATGCTAATATCTTGATCTATGAATATTTCTAAGTAGCTAAACAAATCAAATCAAAATACATTCTCCTTGCAATTTTGCGGCGGCCTCTTGACAATTGCCGAGTCGTCGCGCGTCGTTCAAATTGAAGAAGATGTCTAAGGCTTTCTTTACACGATAAGGTTGAATGAAATACGAATAAGTGATAAAATATTTTAATGATTTATAATTTTGGCTAAAAACAATAAAATTAAAGAGAGAAAAAAATCGTATTAAACAAAGTAAATTTTATAGAGAAACAAAAACTTCGTAATGAGTTGTATTAGTTCCGATCCGAGGAATAAATTGCAGGGAATAGAGTGAATGGGGCACCACACTCTATTGTGAAGAACCAGAATGTATCAAAAAAGGCACGTATGGTAATTCATAATGCTGTGTTAGTCCCTACTATAATGTATGGTAGTGAAAGCTGGGTGTGGCAGAAGAAGCACGAAAGTAGAATAAATGCTGCAGAAATGCGGTCTTTAAGGAGTATGCTAGGGTTGAATCTGAATGACAGGGTGAGAAATTGCGTGATATTTTTTTTTATAGAAGAGGGGGCAAACGAGCATGCGGCTCACCTGATGTAAAGTGATTACCGCCGCCCATGATCAACCGCAACACCAGGGGAATTGCAGGTGCGTTGCCGGCCCTCTAGAAAGGAGTAAGCTCTTTTCTTGAAAGTCCCCAGGTCGTATCGGTCCGGCAAAATCGCCGGTGGTAAACTATTCAACAGAGAGGTTGTACGCGGAAGAAAACTCCTTTTGAAACGTACAGTGGTGGACCGCCAAGCATCCAGATGGTGTGGATGGTATCGGGACGTTTGCCGCGTAGTGCGTTCACGAAATTTTGCGGCTGGGATTAATCCGAACAATTCCTCAGAGCACTCTCCATGGTATATGCGAAAGAAAATGCAAAGGGATGCAACATCCGCTATGCGCTGGATGCCGTCAAGTGGAAGGAGCTGGTACTGAGGAGCCCCAGCCCAGAGATGGGAACAGTATTCCATGTGCGGCCGAACCTGCGCCTTGTAAAGTTGCAGGCGGTGTGCCGGCATGAAATACTGTCCCGCTTTGCTGAGCACGCCAAGCTTTTTAAAGGCCAATTTGGCCTTCCCTTCCATGTGACCACGAATTGCACGTCACTCGATATGTCGACGCCGAGGATTCCGATACTGGCTGAGGCAACAAGGGGAGTGCCTTGAAACTGAGGGGATACGACAAAGGGGTTCTTTTTAGCGGTTAACGCGCAAACTTGTGTCTTCTGGGGGTTAAACTGGACTAGATTTAGTCGCCCCCAATCCGAGACTCTGTTCAGCAAAGACTCGACTTCAGACACAAGTTTATTCCGGCACACGGAGACGTTTTCCCGAGAAATATTGGTTCGACCGGTGTAAAGAGCATCACCAGTGCTGTCATCTGCATAGCAATGAATGTTACGGGTTTCCAACATATCATTGATATGCAGAAGAAACAGCGTTGGCGATAGCACGCAGCCCTGTGGAACGCCAGCATTAATAGGCTTGCAATCGGAGCTTGCATCGTCAACAACAACCTTGATGCTCCGATCTGCAAGAAAGCTGGTGATCCAATCGCACAATTTCTCGGGAAGCCCATAGGAAGGGAGCTTCGAAAGAATCGCTTTGTGCCAAACCCGATCGAAGGCCTTCGCAATGTCCAAACTAACGGCCAATGCCTCCCCCTTGGACTCTACTGCCTCCGCTCATCTGTGAGTTAGGTAGACCAGAAGATCACCAGCTGACCGACCACGGCGAAAACCGTATTGGCGGTCACTAATCAGCTGGTGATCCTCAAGGTACCTCATGAGCTGGCAGTTTACAATGGACTCCATTGTTTTGGAGAACAAGGAGGTGATGGCGATAGGCCGGTAGTTGGACTGGGATGAACCAATTAACGAACAACTACCGTAAACTACCATAGTAGTCACAAAATTAAACTTGCAAACATTTGCTAAATATGGTTTTGCCGGGTTACATTAAACACCCTTTACGCATTTTGCAAACAGTTTCAGACAGACACACATTATTAGTTTGTTATATTTTGTAGAGCTCAAGTTCACGGTTATCGTGCGTTCAGAAACAAATATAATTCAGTTACATAAAATCCTTTTTTCTGTTCCGTGCTTTATTGTTTATAAATAAATAGCTTATTCTAATCTGAGTTATATTTTTCTTATTCGCCGGCAAATTCTACCAGGAATATAAAGATAACGTTGAAATAAAAAGATAAGTAAATTTTTGTACATTTTAGTGTTCTAGATCTTGTGTTCCGAACGCAACCCAATTCATATAGAATTTAAGGAAGATTTGTATATATTATATTGTATAGTACCTGGATTTTTTTTGGAAATCGTGTGTTTTAGAAGTTATATTTAGATAAAAAATACATACTGATAAAATATGAAGAATTTTTTGATCTTACCGACATAATAGAAAAAGAAATTGAACTGGTTATTAGAATGAAAAATCACAAGTGCAATAAAATTTTCGTATTTTTAAAAAAAATACTACAAAAGGGGCTCGAAATAATAGATTTTCTCACAAAAGAAAGAACTTGAAAAAAAGGGAAAAAAGTCAAACCTAAGACAAGACGTGAACCAGGGCACTACGATTTCGCAACAGTGCGATATCCACTTGAGCTATTACGATCATTACTATAGTATCAAAATTTACCTTCTTATATTGTAGCAGTTTTTCATTGCCTGAAAACACGGACAAAACGACATTTTCTAATTTTCTATTTCTTTTTCTATTTCTTGCCCCTGAAACTCAGTGGACACTAAATTTTATGAAAATCGTTGGAGCCGTTTTCGAGATTCCGATTATATAAATATACAAGAATTGCTCGTAGGTATAGGATTTATATTTTTGTTTTACTAAAAGCTTTTGTTGAGTGCTTCGGAATTAGGAAATATTATTTTCAAACTTCCTGGTTATTATCACAAAATAAATCGTGTTATAGATTTGTTGTTATCTCTTGTTTATGAATTATAGTTTCTTACGTGTTGGTTATGAAATGTCTAATTATTGTAATAACTGGTACTGTTACAAATCATCAGTGTTATTAGTTTTGAGTGAATAGGCATGTATCAGCATAATTATGTTGCTTCAAATAGATACTTCATTTTTGATAAAAAATTCAATAGCGTAATATAATAAAATAACTGCGTTATATTGTAATTTATTTCCCAAAGTTATAAATCAATTAATTAGTTTACGCCAACAAATATAACTTTTATTTTTATAACAATCGTACATAGCGTTTTGTAGTTCTTTCTGCCTAGCCAATCTACACATACAGAAAAATTAAAAACTTGTTTTTTTACTTACACGCCATCTAGCATTCTAGCTTCGTAAACGTAATACGTATGTGTGTGTAAAAGACACCATATTCAATGACAGATGTTATAATCAAAATTTGTGTCGAATTGGGTGGGTTTTGAGGCAATGATACGACCCATTCCAATAAAATGTAATATCCGATAACCGCAAAGTCTACTCCTACGACTTAATAATTTTCAAATAACACAAAAATCCAAATAAACTAAAAATGTTGACTTCAGGGCAATCTTGCGGGAGAATGGCTGGGTACAGTCCGTAGGTTTCACCTTTAGCGACTTCTTAAAGAGCATTACTTGTCTCAATCGTTCGAACATCATTACGATAAATTATGTGATTATGTAAACATCACAAAAAATGTATAAACACAATACTCATATTTTAAATTTGTTTTTATAGTTCAACAGTAGGTTCAGTGCTGCAATAGCAGCAATGAACACAGCGTACGTTGTTTACGATCTTTTCTTCAAGCGGAGTCAGTATGAAAGTTGAACTGATTTAGAATCCAATATTTTAATATTTTCAGAAGAGTGTAAGATGAAGGAGTAGAACTTATTTCAACAGAATTTTTAATAGAAAAGTAATTTATGTAACCGGCGTGGAAGTGTATGTGGAGTTGTGAAATAGTGGACGTTCAGTGTTAAGAGATGGAGTATGACTCTGTGACGAAGTTCTATACGGAATCTGTTTGGAAGAGTATGGGGAGTTGTGAGGTGGTGGACATTCAGTAGTTGGAGATGGATTTTGACTCTGTTTTGTACGGAATTGGTATGGAAGTTGAAGAGTGTCGTGACGATGTGACGCTTTGGGTATTTTCATTTAGTTATCGTATATATATATATATACGATTTTCGACTAGTTAAAAGAGTCGGGCAAAAACTTTATTGTCTCGACATCCATATACGTCAGATTTCTGAAACATGGCGCAAATCGTTAATGGTTACACGTAATTTAACTATAAGAAGCTTTTACTTTTCATAACTCAACAGTTTCTGCTTAAAACGTGTGCGAAGACAAGGCATAATTTTTTATATGCATGATGAAGAATTGGACATCAAGGGGAAGACCGGACGTCTCCAAAAATCGCAAATAAGTGATAGGGAAAGACCGGACGGACGAAAAAAAAATACAAAAATTACCTTGTTTTATAAAATACTGCGCAGCACACGCTCAACTTTTCGGAGCGACTGGCTGAAACTTGGGGTCGGTGCAGAATAAAATAGAGTCTAGTACCATATTGCTAGCTTTCAAAAATATAGCACAATTTACCGGAAATTGGAATTTTACGGTCTTACCCCATCACCGATCTTACCCTATATATATACTAGCCTGCCAGGCAGACGTTGTTCTGCCCTTTTCTACGGCCCTGTCATGTCCTATTAAGAGTCCTTAAATTCAAAAAAAATAAATTGTGGGTTACTCATGCGCAAAAAAAAAAAACAAAAAACTATCCTATCTCTCAAGTTGGACCAAACTGCACACTGTGTGCAAATTTGATCAAAATCGGTTAAGTAGTTTAGGAGTCCATCGCGGACAAACAACGTGACACGTACTTTATATATATATATATATATATATATATATATATGTGTGTTTATGTATATACGTATGTATATGTGTATCATATTTTTTAATGTATTAGTTATTTATATGTTATTTTATTGCATGTATTGATATTATATTAGGTATATTTAAATTGCACCACCTACCTAGTATTCACTGTTTTATTCCGTTTCACCTTTGGTTGCCTGGAAGAGATCGCTACGTAGCGATAAGGCCGCCAAATTGTACATATAATCTGCTCTTTGTTATGTTCTTTGTAAATTTGTTTGTGGTGTACAATAAAGTATATTCATTCATTCATATCTTAAACATGGTAATAACATCATTGAATCTATCTATTTTTTTCTAATTATTACTATAATAATACTACATACTCTATACCTGAATAACAAATAATGAAAACAAGATAAACATTGAGATCACCTTGGGTTCCGTGCCACCAGGTATATCCTGGTGATATATATATATATATATATATATATATATATATATATATATATATATATATATATATATATATATATATATATATATATAACAGGGTGTTAGTGTAAACACCGTTGTCCTTGAAACCAGTGGTTTGGTTTCACTCATAGAACGTAAATTCAATGAAAAATAACAACATTATTTTTAATAAAATCTCAATTTTTCCTTAAATTCCTCAATTTTTGCTTGTCCTAAGCCAGGATGAAAGTATGAAGGAAAAGTTACATCGCTGGTTATGTGTACCTATTGTATTTTTATGTTGAATGTTGTGTAGGTAGCTAGCTCGGGCGGTGATCTTTACAGTGATTATGTCACTCAGGCGCATAGGGTGTCCATGAATTTACGGACGGTGTCGGACAGAAACTTTTTAAATTTTATGAAAGAAAATAGCGTTTTTTTTTTAAATTCATTGAATTTACGTTCTATAAGTGAAAGCAAACCACTGGTTTCAAGGACAACGGTGTTTACACTAACACCCTGTATATATATATGCAGATATATTTACAATAATTTTCATTTAATATATTCAAATATATACTGCATATCTAAGTATCTATGAAAAGACGAAATACATATAATTTATTATTAGGACGGGAACTTCAAATAATACTCCTTAAGTAGTTTTTTAAAAGACTGAAGATTGCGCTTTCTTAATGTCAAGTGGTAATGAATTCCAAAGTCGTGTTGCTAGTGAAGTAAATGATTTATTATAAAATGAAGTTACATTTTAAGGAGTATTTAAAGCCAACTGAACGCAAATTGCGGTCATGAAATTCATGTCGACAGTGAAATTGTTCCTTAAGGTACCTAGGAGATTTCGGATCAAATAGTACATAAAAAAGTAAAGAGAGTATATGAACATTCCGGCGAAGGCGAATAGGGAGCCACTTGAGTTGATTTCGAAAATGTGATAGGTACATGATCATATTTGCGTAAACCAAATATGAATCGAATGGATATATTCTGAAGACGCCCAAGCTTGTTTAATTGCTCCATGGTAATATCAGTGTAGCATATGTCAGCATAGTCTAAAATAGGACACAAAATGGAATGTGGTAGAAATGGGCAGGAAATTTCGGAGTCTCGTAAGACTTCCACAAGCTGCAAACATTTTCTTGCTTATCTGTTCAATTTGAGGTGCCCAAGACATTGTACTGTCAATTAGAGCCCCTAGATTTATGTACTACTGCTACTACTGTATATATGTACTACAAACTATGAAATAATGGTACAATTAGGATAATTATACTACGAAATCCGACCCTGGTTACGTCGTGTTTTGATATGACGTTTGTTTTATGACAGATGCGCTACTTTTTCTTGTATAAAAAAGTTATGAGTGAAAATATTTAGTTGGGCCTATCGTTTGTTCTGAAATCATTGATTTTTTTAATATAATGACATTTACTTAGTAAATTTCTGAGCTTGTGCACTTTACTATTACTTGTTACGCGTTTACATCCTAAATGTATACAATGTCAGAACATGTCTGTTCTAGCCTTGTACAGAATCAGCGTTAGAAAGTATACGCGACTAGTACGCAGAAATCGTAAGAACACTATGAATGCGTGATGTCCTTGCATACTTCCGATATATGCGCAACTCTTTGCGTATTTTATCGAGTTTAGCACGGGGAATGCTCTGAGGAATTGTTTGGACTAATTCCAGCCGCACAATTTCACCATCGCACATCGGGACAAAACTCGCGATACCATCCATACCATTTGGATGACTGGCGATCCACCACTGTGCGATTTAAAAGATTGTTTTTCTCGCACAACTTCCTTGAGGAATCGAATACCACCAGAGATTTTTTTCGGACCGATACGACTTAGGGACCTTCAAGAAAAAAGCCTACTCCTTTTTAAAAGGCTGGTAACGCATCTGCAACTCCCCTGGTGTTGCAGTTGCTCATGGGCGGCGGTAAGGTTTTATACGTGGTAGAGCCATGCTGCAGTTATATTAGTAGTATAGTTGTAGCACGAATGGGTCGGCTCGACCGGGGAAGGACCACGCTCTGACAGAACACCAGCGTCAAATAGTACCTTAATGCTGCTGTATTTCGTATGGTGCGTGTAGAGAACCTCAGAGTCCTCACGGGTGACAACGCAAGTGCATTTTGTTTTGTAATCAGTAATCAAGGATACATGTAGATGTCTACGAGCCGCAGCAACCACTTACCATCAGGTGGACTGTGTGCTCGTTTGTCAGCCTATCCTATAAAAAATCACTTACCATCAGGTGAGCCGTATGCTTGTTTGCCCCCTATCCTATAAAAAAATTCCTCGGTAGCTGAGGCAATACTAAGTGCATTGCCTGGCATTGCGTAATGGCAAGCCTTAGAGCAATGGACAAAAGAAGTTCCATCCTAGTCAGACACCAAGGAAATAGTTGTTGATTGAAATTTTTCTGTTTGTTGTTGTGGTTGATTGCGGCACCGTATTCCGGTTCAGACAATGGTCGGATGAGCCAAGAGGGCATCAACGGAGACCTAATATCCGTCCGGATGAGAGGTCAACGGACGTTCATACAGGGAAGGTATATAATCTTCCACATCTGGGATCGTATAGGCGAGGTAACCGGTTGTGTCAGACCATATGCTAAAGCAAAGTCATAAACAAATCTACCCACATGATCGGTTAATTGCGAATCTAGCCATTCAGCGTGGTCGATGTTCCAACAAGCATCACGATTTCTGCGTATGGGATCTGTATTAGCACGGAATCTGCAGCCATTTGGACGTGGTTAATGAGTCGGTATGTGTCGGAATCATAGATTACTGGTCGGAATTACCGCTATGGGACCTACAGACGCACCTGTAGACGCGGGGATGGTCGTCGCTGTCTATGCGCAACCATAAAGTGGACAGGTCCGTACCTTCAAGGCTGCTGAGGCATAGAAAACAGATGTCCTCTCTGACGTACACGCAAACTCCAGCTCGGGGCATAAAGGAATGTTCTTATCTGTAGCCCGGATAGGAGAGATACGAAGTATCAGCCGGAGGGAACACCTGCGTCCTGGTTAGAAAGAGCAATGCCGGCATCGCCGTTTCCGGATGATAGTGGATGGCGTCAAAGTTTGAATGAAGTCCCCTGGTGTTACAGAAATACACGGATAGCGTGGCAGGGGTCTTTGTCTTATTGCTTCGTTTACCCCGAGCAGGTTGGTCTCAAGCGGAATTTCGCCCCCGCCCCTCCCCAGAATACGCGGGGCAGCCTGAGCACCCACGCTCTGGAAGAGTAGCGGATGCTCAGCGAGGGATTTTCCGTCACCAGGGTGCTGGTACCGTCCCGGGGTAGTGTTCCATTTAATTCCGCTACCATGTAAAGGGGTGGGGGAATAGGGCCTCCGGCTACTTGCACTCACTAGACGAAATGCAGAAGCAGAGCTTCTACTTCGGGATGGTCTTATGTGAGGTCGTTGTAGCACCGCGGTTCGAGTCGGCCCTGGCGTGATTTGTTTTAGATCCTGGTTTGGAAACTATCACCATCAATATACAGCCCTGTCCACTGCGTAACAGGGGTTCCTCATAAGGGAATTACTTGCAATAATTGCCATGCTTGGCAGGCGGATTGCCAACTGCATTTTTTATTTTTATTTTCAAGTTGGTATAAGGGAGACGCTGCTGCCCATCTCCAGGTGTGTTTCTCTGCGACTGGCTCTTACGACATCCACGGGATGAACGGAGAAAAACTATAATGACATGTTGTTTTTTGTTATTACTCATTCAAGTACAATTCTTTAGTCTCCTGGACAGAGGCCTATAAGCTTTTTGTAAGGATAGTGGACGAGCACAGAGTCTAAGCCTGATGGTAAGTAGATACTGTGATCCATAGACATCTGCATCTGTCCTCGATTAAAAATAAAATGGAATTGCGATGTCACCACTGAGGACTAAAATGGAATGATTGTAACTGCAAATAGTCTTCGCCATCGGTCGAGTTTTACGACCATTGCCACTTCAGCTTACTGATGATCTGTTAGGTTTATGTCGGCCCATTGGTACGCTGCGGGTATAACTTACATAAATTCCGAGTAAAGCTCTCTTCGCCCTTTCCATAGCTTGGTGAACTTCTGAACTTCGTCGTATGGTCAGCAGTGATGAACCACGTTTAAGTCTCAACCAATTGTTATGGATAACGGTTGTCACGGGTACAGCACATCACAAGTCCACTGCTGAACAAAGCTTCACCAAGGAACGCCACAAAGCGTGGCGCTAAGCAACCTGCATCCATCTACTGGCTGCATCTCTTTACAAAATAGTCACTCGTATCTAGTGGGGGCCTGCGATAACCGGGTACGAAGGCTATCACTCGAGAACCTTTCTTATCGGTTGTCGATTCTTCCCGCTATATGGACGGCACTTTTCTACTTTAGCTTACTGATCCGTTGAACTATGTCGGTGACTCTGCTCCTACTGCTGGTATCCTCATTTCTAAGTCTATTACCCCATTTCCCTGCAGTATTTAATACTGATGTAACAGCGTCATGGACAATAAATGTTTGTATTGCGGCTTCACATATCTTTCTCTGATTAGGTTGAAATTTGATATATATATATATATATATATCAAATTTCAGCCTAATCGGGTCATTCGTGTTTGAGTTATTAACGAGTAAACAAGTCAATCGGGAAGAAACTAGCCACTATGGAGAGAAAATTTTATATCGCGCCGTCATTAAGTTTATCACCAAACAGGAAAGACACCTCAAACCATTTTTCAAGAGATGTCAGCTGTTTATAGGGACTCCGCTCCTGGGAAAACCATGATTTGACACGCCATTTTCAAATAAGGGAGGGACTCCATTGAAGACGACTCTCTCCCTCTCTGAAGACGGCCTGGACGGCCGATTGAGGTTATCACACCAGAAATAATCGAAAAAGTTGAAAAACTTGTATGAGAAGATGCCTGGCTAAAGAAAATCAGCTTGCAGCATTAGTAGAGGTATCAGAAACAACAATTTCAAATATCTTACATCAACACCTTGGCATGACTAAAGTCTGTGCAAGATGGGTTCTGAGAATGCTTTCTGAGTATCAAAAATACGAGCGTGTCGAAAGTTGTCGCGAAATTTGGACCGCTGTGGAGAACAATGAGAGGAAGTTATGGCCCGAATGTGTCTCAATCGGCCGGAAGATCATGGCGACGATCTTTTGGAATACAGAAGGTATCCTTTTGATTGATTATAAGGAACGTGGTGTTTCCATAACGGGAGAATAGTACGCTTCTTTACTAGATCAATTAAAAAAATTATTAAAGAAATAAGGCGAGGAAAGCTTACAAAAGGCGTGCTCCTTTTGCACGACAATGTGCCCGTGCACACAAGCCATGTTGCGACGGCTGCCACTCACCGGTGCGGTTTTGAACAACTGCGCCACCCACCCTACAGACCAGAACCCTGGTTCCAAGCGACTATTATTTGTTTACAAAAATGAAGAAAGGACTGCGGAGGAAAAAATTAGTGACGAGGATGAAGTGAAGTCGGCAATTTCGGCCTATTTTGACGCCTAAGACAAATCCTTTTTTTAGACGGTATTAATAAGTTAAGAGTATTTGACAGATCTAATAAATGTGTTAGGGTTAAGGGAGAATACTTATATTGAAAATCCTCATAAAAAAGTCATTCCGCAAACTTTTTGACCTCCCCACGTATGTATGTGTTTCTATTCGGAGCGAGAGAACATGAGAATGTTAAATCTCACTTGCCGTCCCTTTGATGTATGCACAAAATTGCCAAATTTGGGGTCGCCCCGCAATGCGAGCGTGAACGACAGCGACGAAGGCGGCTTCCGATAGATAGTGACATAACCACCTCGTTCAAAAATCCAGGCATAAATCAAAGAGTAGCATACATGACGGAGGCTGGCGACGGAGAGTTGTATCAAAGGTGCTCACATCTGGTACTGCGATCATCAATCTGCCTTCCGAGCTGGACGATTGAGACATTTCATTCATTCATCATGCATTACAGCATGGAGGTTAGAGAGAGGGAGAACGATCGCTGTTGAAAGTAGTGTCCCAGAAATATGGACAAAATAAGTGAGGCGCTGCGATCGCTAAGTTGTCTCAATAAAAGCGAGCTGTTGTGCGCTGGTTTGAAATGATCTATCAACGTTTAATATACGTGTATAAAATATAATTCAAAGAAAAAAAGAAAACGAAATTATTATTATTTATTAATAAATAAATAAAAAATTATTATTATTTATTAATCAATAAATAATAATAAAACATTTATTCATTATCACCAATAAAGTTACAGTGAAGAAATAACCAAAAATTACATAGTGTAGTAATGAATGGGCTCTGGCTCAGCTCAGCTAAATGATAAATTATGTTTTTTATAATTATTACAAACATAAATTATTATTATTTATTTTCTTAAAATAAATAATAATAATTCATTAATAAAAATTACCTTATCACTAAAAATTACGAATCAACATTATTTTAGATAAATTTTTACTATATTAGTATATTATATTCTTACGATTAAATTTGTACATTATTCAACTAACTTCATCTACTTGTACTCATAAACAGCTAACTTCGCAGACACTACTTACCGATGGCAGCGCCGCTATACATTCTACAAATTTTCAGGGACAGGCGGGCTATGCTTTATTAGCACGTAGCGATCGTTATCCTCTTCTCTAACCTCCATGCATTACAGTCTATTTACAGTTTACAGCTGAACATAGGCCTTTCGCGTAGATTGTTTGCCATGGGGGTATTTGCCATTGTTGCCACGCTTGTCAGGCGCTTGGCCAACCGCAGATTATTATTGAGTAGTTATCACAAAGGTGCTTCTATCCATCTCCTGACTCAGTTTCCCTTCGTCGCCTCTTACTCTTGACACCCAGAGTCTGGTATGGCTTGGCAAATTTTCTAGAACGGACGTTTTTTCCTGTGGTTTTTTTCTGATCCAGTGGTAAAATAAAAAAATATTTTCAATAAGAATTACACGTAATCTATATTGAATAAAAATTCTATTCTAATCTATGGATAAAGGCATTTAAATACCATAAGATCCTTGAAAATTTGAAGTAAATCAATTTATGCCTACTGAAGACGGTGAAAGAAAACACAATACAGGTTAAACTTTGTTTATTTTTATTTACCTAACAGTATGCATTATTCGCGTATTCGTCAGAGCGGCTGCGGCGAGTAGTCGATTTATTGTTATATAAAACTATATATTCCAAACAAATTCCTCAAAAACAATCTAAAATTCAATTAGAAAAACAAGGATCTAAAAATTGAACGAATTAATTTATCAAAACTTTTACACAAATAAATGAACTTAACTATGTTAAACATATTGCTAGAAAAATTTACAAATTTCACATTTTATTGCACGGAAAAAATATACAATTATATAAATGACTTGTCCGTAAACAATATAAAGTATCAAAACTGGACGCACGCTCGCTTCGCTCCACGTTTTCTAAATAATTCCAAAACATTTGCGACAGTCACTTAAAATACAATAATTCTTAACGTAATGAGTTTTCTCGGTGGTCGGACCGACGTAAACCTTGGGAGCAAAAAATTAAACTTCCATTATACGTGCAATTTTCTATTAGTGTTAATTAATTTTATTGTATTAAATTGTTATAATGGACAGCCGTGGAAAACTTTTAATTTTATACATTGAACCAAGCAACCTGGTTCCGATCCCCGCCGGCACCAATGAAATTGTAGGTTTCAGTTATAAGTGCCAAGATGCACTGCACCTGTGCGGCGGGAGCATACTCTGTAACCGTTTCAGAAATGAGAGGCGTACTGAGCCCAGCAGCGGGAACTATATGGCTGTATATTTTACTTTACTTTCACTTATTGAGCGACAAGTACACAAATGAACTGCTAAATAAATCTACAGCAGTCCCTAGACATCAACCACCGTCAAGTAAAGAACGCTATTGATGCGTTATCAAAAGTGACAACTTTTGAGAACTAAGATCATGGAGTGTAGAGGTATGGAGAATCGTCACACATGGAAAATAGTTGAAAAAGTGTCCACCTGTTAGCAGTAAATAACAGTTCAAAAACTCTCCGCAACAGCTCTAGAGCAGCTAGAGGGTATGAAATGAACTTAGCAGTTGTCCAAGGAGTGAAGTGTGCTGAGTTGAGGAATTTAATATTTGTTGTGACTTGAGTGGGTTTATGAAACTGTAGTATTTAAAACCCCAACTACTCACGTTGCCTAAAATAATTTTGTAAATATAACCTAGAGAAAATCGCCGTGAAACACGTTGAGTGATTTGGATAATAAATATTTTGAAAACAATAAAAAGTTATAAAAAGTTCCTTAAAATTTAAACTCTAGCTACAGTGGCGCCACCGTTATTTAACGCTTTCCTACGTCCACTTTTTAATATAAAGAGACGGCTCTCCTTAGCTCTACTCACCATGACTAAGATGAAATGCCACAAAGCCTGTAATTCAACTGGCTCTTTATACATTTTAGACCGAAATAGACGTGCGGTTCCTGGTGCTTAGCGGCAAAAACAGCTAAAAGTGTGATAAACCCACTCCGATGAACTCAGAGGCAACAAGAGTCCTATCTCAAAGACTGCCACAAAGCAGACCTGTACACCTGACTGAATAGACTGTTAAGTGGAGCAG
The DNA here is from genome assembly GCA_907164705.1 of Parnassius apollo. NCBI lineage: Eukaryota > Metazoa > Arthropoda > Insecta > Lepidoptera > Papilionidae > Parnassius > Parnassius apollo. The sequence goes on along the minus strand of CAJQZP010000965.1, from coordinate 837,689 downwards.
TGGTTTCTCCCTCGCCAAACTTGTCTGAATTGGTTAATATGGGACGTACCCGTTTTGTCCTACGTGTTCAATAAGGTGACTTTGTTTGATGTACAATCACTTCAGTTAAAAAAAAAAACAAAATGCGCTGATCATGAGCTGTCGTGATGCTGATATTGTCATCGGTTGTTGATACGTCTGTGAAACTTCAAATTATCTCCGAAAATGGGTGAAAACGTAACGAACATTTATGTTTATTAAATTTACACTCAACACACACATATTTGTTCAATTGCGTGCCATAAGGCATCGTATTTCTGGAACGTTCGCCATCTCAAGGTGTATCCGTCGGTCCGTCACAGAATATAAAAACGCTAACGTGATCCCCGCGACTGCGGCCACTTAATAAATAATTCAATGACAACTAGCCTATGAGTCGATAACAAGTAACGTATAATAATAAAGATAATAAATTATTTTACAATGACAATTTGGTACGAGACATCCAATTGGTGTTGGACAGGTTAATGGCTATAAATGAAAAAAAAAACATAATAAACACACATAAACACAAAACAAGTAATATGGTGGGCGAAATTCATAAAAGACTAAAAATAGTTCTATAGACATAAATGAACTTTTATGGGAATAAATGATTTATTTATGTAATGCGACATACATGCAACTTATGGCCTGACCACAAAAATAAAAACTTGCCGATATTATATTATTGTCATTAGTGTAGTCATGTCAACATGATACAACTATTTTGTCGATTTAATATTCATGGTTAATAGACTTCCTGGACTCTCTGTGAATTATTTGATCTTAAATCTCCTGGATGATAAAATATTCATTCAAGAATATTGCGTCTTTCTAAGTGTCTAACATAGTTTTTATAGACATTTTATCGAAGTGGCACAGAAGAGAAATTAAAACAGGATATGGGCAGTAGTGTCTTCTCGATAACGATTTAAAATAACAGACAACTGCAGCTGCCGAGCCAAGCTAAGAATTGCAACCAGAAACAATCAAATTCATGTATACCGGTGACCTTTGTTACCATCTGAAAATAAATATGGTGTATGAAATGTACATGTGAACGGAGTAGAAGCCTATGGCTATTTAACGAAAAATAAAAACAAAAATTTTGAATTTAATAAACAAATTGATTAAAATCTATCGAAATTCAAATCATATCCACCCTATCTTGTGACCCCACGAAGTGACAAGGTCAAAGATGCCTAATAAATTTATTGTTTTATTGCCGTTCGTAAAGTAGGGTGGATATGTTTTGAATTTCTATAGATTTTAATTTATTTATTTATTTAATTCAATATTTTATTTTTTGTATAATATCAGTGCCATAGGTTTCTACTCCGTTCACATGTTACACCCTATTTATTTCCAGACGGTAAAGAAGGTCATCGAGTAACATGAAAATTCAATGGAGTTAAAGAAGAAAATTCAAACACTTGGCAAATTTACGAATACGTTGTATTTGTAGAAAATATTCGCAATATGGCTACAGTTTTTAGTTTTTTGGTCAGGCTTTAATTAAACAAGTAACAGTTATTATTTTCAAATAAATGTACCATCATTTAGGATCACAACTGTGTTCAAAATGTATAACATATAATGTTAATGAGAAAATATTTTACTATAATAAATGAACCAGTTTGTCTTTTTAATTAGGTCAAATAATAACATATAACGACTTTTTGTACGTGATTTTTTTCAAAATTCAACAAAATCGTATACACGTAGGGCAGAAGATGTAAGGTGTTACGACAGTAAGTTCAAATGAAACTTTCAGGTAAAAACAGTATTTAGGGCCAGTTTTGAATATAACAAAAATATCAAATTATTTAAAATATAAAAAAACACTTAAGTAATATAGATTATATAATATTTCGTTTTTATGATTTATAAACACTGAAAAAAAATCCATGATAATTTTTGACGATATAATAGTTTTTTTATTACACCTAAAATGAAAAAAATACTTGGTACAGTCGTATTACTAAGAAAATTGTAAAAATAACTACGCTCTATAAAGTATGACGTCAGAGGAACAAGTGAACATATAAATATATTTCATTTCATATATTCTAGATTCATTTACTTACCTTAAACCTAACTAAGCGACGGTTCTTGTAGATTTCACATGATGTCTAAATATACTAAAAAAAATAGTAAATGAATATGCATACAAACTAAACTATTTTATTTCGATAAATAAAACATTTAATGCCTATTTATATACTTTGATTATACTAAAATATTCTCTTTATTGAAATCAATGGAATAACATATATTACACATTTATTGTTATAAATTTATGCATTTACATTTATAGTTCATTTTTTACACATACAAATACGTCAGTCGTGTGACATGATTATTTTTACTAAGTTATAGAAGTAAAAATATATAATTGATATAGTTAATCTATTCAACTTCATTCGGTAAAGTTCTTAAACCTATGACCATTTTGGCATTCGGTTGCAACAAGTTCACCGAATAAAGTGTTCAATACCTATTTATTAAATAATTTGGTCTGTTATACATATTTACAATAGAAGTAACCTAGAAATATATTCATTATGTGTCGAGTTCAGGGAAACATTAATTTACCAAGCTTAAACATCCCAAATTACTTTGACGTCTCACAATTAAGTCGTCAAGTTAACACTGGTCAATTGTAATATCTTTACGATCTGTCAAAACGGAACATTTCTATAAATTATTTACGATCCGTCCAAATTGAATATTTTATAGATCTTTTCAAATTTCCTACATGACCAGTGACCATGGATATATGGACTTAGTCTGATCTATATTTTATTCGCAAAACTCTTTACAATATGATAACGCGTCGCATTGCGAAGTTTTTAGGAGATTTTGATGATAGCGGACAGTTCATGACGATAGCATCTTAAGGCGTGTACACGGATAAAAACTTGCGATTTACATGTCGATATTCGCCGTCGCAGCACTTTAACACTTTTTAGTGGACATGCGGAAAAATTTAATACACAAAATCGCAACATTTTTCGTATCATAATCTACTTGAAAACATTATCAAAGCGATAATTCAGGCGCAATCCGTCGGCGTTGAAGTTTCCGCCGAAACTCCACAATTATATAAAAATTCTTAGAGGATAACAGTCGAAGACGTTAAGATCTTCACCATCATCCTAACTTCTGGAGAGTTTTTCCGAATCGTCAGCTCATTAAATGGAGGATTTTTCCTCACTCGTCACGCGTAGGTATTTTACGCCCAGTTATACCGCCATCTGGCGGAAGCCGTAATATCTTTCTGCCAAATACTATAGTTGCCTCTCACGTCACCTGCGTGATTAAATTGGGTCATACAATATGATTCAAACGAATAGGAACTTCAATGACGTTGATCTGTGAACTGTCACTTGAAAAGTACGGTTTGCAAAGAAAAATTATTTGCGTATTGATAACATTTGTTTGTCTACTTTATTTAACTGACACTTAGTATCACTAAAACTATTGAAGTCATATATTTTTTAATTAATTTTAAAGACTCATTATGGAATAAATAATATCAACCCAATCTCAATGTAGACCAGCCATTGGCGCAGGACAGAATTACAGTGCACAAGTGTATGCGCAAGCTCAGGTGCACTCTCTACGCCCTCAATCTCACAGTCCGACGGGACGGTAAATCGACATGACCAGAGAAAGATCAGGCGCAGGACCAACGGCTTTACGTGCTTTTGGAAGCATTGGGGTGAAATACCGCTAAAATCATGATTTCTGAGCTTCTACTTACATTTTTTTAACAGAAAAACACAGAAACTAATTCTGTCCCGATCCGGGATGCGAATTCGAGACCATATGATCGGTAATCGTCGTGATAGAACAATAAATGACGACGATGATGACTACTCAGACAGTGATAAGCGATAGTTTGAATTGACAGCTTGGAGTTCACAATATGGCGCAGGCTCTTCTCTCTTACAGCTTTGAGGGTAGCTTGGAATTACATCAGATAATTTTGATCGCAAGTCGAGCTACTTATTTCAAAACTGAATTTCGATTCGATGATACTAGAGTTAGAATCAAAAGAAAACATTGGTGGGAGCAATGTTACTCCGACAGATTAAAATACATTCTGCATCGTTGAAAACTAAGCAAAAATGTTAGTTACAATAAGGCTTTTTTTAAGTTACGTGAGAACACAATATTGGAGCACCAAGCGATAGGACACGAGCTGTGCACTTCAAAATAAGCTTAAACCAGTGGAAGAAGTTTGAGTAATGATGAAATTCACGTGAGTCTGTGTGGGCGCAATTTGCTGCAAAACACGAGTTGCGTGCTTCAACAGTGGCTTAAACCAGTGGAAACAGTTGAGCTAGGACGTAGCTGCTAGAGTAGTGTATTGACGCAATGTTGCTCCAAACTTGCAATCAGGCGTCGTCTTCCTTCCGGTCTCGCCGCGCGGCCACTATGGTGAGGTCTGGCCGTGTACGCATGAGGGCAGAGGGCGACGGCACCGGATCTGATCCCGGAACCGGACCGGATCCTGCAACTTAACCGGAGCCCGGCACCGGACCAATGCCCGACACCGAACCGGAACTCGACCCAGACGCGTCCCGGAGCGACTCAAGTGACGCCACGCGAATACTGGGCCATTTGCCACCTGCAATTATACAATTTATATTTACATATTTATGGTGTTACACTGCGCTTCCCAGCGCGAAGCCGCTAGATAACCTTTCTTTCCCCAACCCCATTTATAACGTGGTAGAGCCACGCTGTAGCTATACTTCGGCAATAGCACGAGTGAGTCGGCTCGACCGGGGCAAGACCACGATCTTATAGAATACTAACATAAAATTGCAGATCAATGCCGCTGTGTTTCGTATGATGAGTGTAAAGTATCGGAGACCTTTTTTCTGGAAACGAGGCATTCCACCTTAGTCCTCATGGGTGATAACGCATCTCCATTTTGGTTATTAAACCTTCCAGCTCTAAGCGGTCGAAATCAACCGCGGTGCTATTCCGTCTGAATTCAAGCGGTCGGATTCAACCGCGCACAGCCACAGTACTTTAAACCATTAAAACTTATATTTAGAGACTACTTTTCCATGAAGAAGTTTGGCATTATAGAATTAATATGAAATTTTCTATACTCTAGTGCAATAAAAAATAGTTATACTATGGATATTTATTTATAATCTACGTTCATTTTGTACGCCATTTTCGTGTGAATGTGTTGTGTGTGTGTTTTAGTATAGTGTTTTATTATAAAATTGTAATGAGTTTTTGTGTGAATATAATTTATCTTTTTATATATATATATTGAAATAATTGTGATTTTCACGCTGCCGACATTCGCTTAGTATGTTTTGTTTTTGTTATCAAAATACAATAGTTTTTTTTTGTAATGAAGTAAAACCTGACTTTTAACAGAAAATTTTGTATAGATTTTATAATGCCAAACTTCTTCATAGAAAAGTAGTCTCTAAATATAAGTTTTAATGGTTTAAAGAGCTGTGGGTGGGTGCGGTCGCATGCGACCGCTCGGCATTTGATGAACGCGACTGCATGGGCATTTTAAGGGGACTGAGGGGTTCACGGATGGATGTAGATATCTATGCTCTGTAGATAGCCACAGAATCCACTTATAATCCAGTGGACTATGTGCTCGTTTGTCACCCTTATTCTATAAAAAAAATATATCCCATGGGTTATCAGCTCTTTGCTATATGGCCACTTTAAGCAATTTGTGGAGGAGAACTATGGACTTGTTATTGAGTACAACAATGCTAATGTTAGGCCTAAAATCGGTACGTTACTTGCCAATAAAAAAAAGCCGGGGTTAGTGTTCTAATACAATTCAAAATGTTTAGCTAACAGATAGTTACAACACCAGGTATCTTGGATATTTACCATTACTATTTATTGCCAGTAAATTACAACGCCATCTTTTGGAGGCCACTCAAGATCTTTCGGACATTTCACATTGTCGCCTCTTTTTAGGGATGCCATAAAACATGAATTATATCGGCGTATCGTATGTCTTTATATCGATAAACGAAATTATTGAATCCTTTAGTTTACAACTCAACTCTATATTTCAACTTTACATTTAATCAAGATAAATGCGAACAACTAAAAAACTAAACCTTGTAATTAGTCTCCCATTCGTTGTTCACAGTGGCTTTTAAGTGGCAATTTTTCTACGCAAAAATAAAATTTTTTTGTTGTTAAAAAGCTTTTAATAAATTAACTTATTTTATTTTAGTATTTTATTATCATATTAATATTATATTTTTATATGGCATACACTTTTACAGAATAACAGCATAAAACGGCCAAATAATGCTGCTGTGTTTCGTATAGCGAATGTAGAGAACCGGAGACCGTCTTTATTTAAAACGAAGCATTCCACCTTTGTACTCAGGGGTGACAACTCATCTGCATTTTGGATCTTAAGCGATAATATATTAATAGATGTGGGATGTCTATGGGCCACAGCATCCATTTACCATCAGGTGGTTTGTGTGCCAGTTTGCCACTCCTATTTTATTTAAAAAAAATTGATGTAGTTAAATTGACAAGCGTCCTGTCTTTATTAATAAACGAGTTTGCAAATACACAGTTATGAACTTTTATAAATCATAGCTGTTTGTGACTTTAAATACTTAAAAATAATTTCACGTTCTGAAGATGTGACTGAAGTTTTCTACACAATATGCCTTAGCAGGTGGCTTATACGTTAAAGTTAATTTTTGTATGGACTAAGGGATATATAAGGGACTAAGGAACTAAGGGATATCACAATCTCTTGATGTCGTCTGAACAGTTCCATTAACAAGATACAGGTGATCAAGAACAAGATATCCCGTACGGCACCCACAAGACGAAAAGTGGTGATGTATTAATAAAATCTATAATACATTATATTCAAATGGTATATTGTACTAAGAAAATCTATCAGCCCCTTTCCATTATACGTGGTAGAGCCACGCTGCAGCTATATTATGGTTGTAGCACGAGTGAGTCCGCTCGACCGCGGAAGGACACGCTCTCACAGAACACTAGCGTAAAATAGCAGCTTAATACTGATGTGTTTCGTGTGGTGAGTGTAGAGATCCGGAGAACTTTTTTTTACTGGAAACGAGGCATTCCATCTTAGTCCTCAGGTGTGACAACGCATCTGCCTTTTGCTTCGTAATCGAGAATAAATGTAGATGTCTACGGGCCACAGCATCCACTTACCATCAGGTGGACTGTGTGCTCATTTGTCACCACTATTTTATAAAGAAATGTATTGCACGAATGTATTCTCATTCTACTGCTTCATCTGCCCATAAAGAGCTACCGCTGGGCCTCTTCCCTATTTCCGTGGGCGTATTTCCGTGAATTGACATGACAACCCAGAGGTTATGATTACGGTGACCTCAAAGGTGTACTTACTGGCAGCAACCGATTGCGAGGCACTGAACTGGTTCTTTGTATCGTGGGTGGTGATCACCGTGGCTGGGATCGGGTCCTCGTCCGTCATACTGCCTATCAACACCTTTTTTGTCTGAAACAAAAGTTATGACTGAAAATTATGCGGTTTACGATATTCGTAATTAAAAGATTTTGTAAGTAGTGGTCGGCTCAACCGGGAAATACAAGCGTAAAATAGCAGCATAATACTGCTGTGTCTTGCATGGTGAGTGTAGAAAACTGAAGAGCTTTTTCATTGGAAACGAGGCATTTCATTTTAGATCTCAGGGTGACAACGCGTATGAATTTTGTTTCTTAACTGAAGATAAATATAGATGTATATGAGCTACAGCATCCACTTACCATCACATGGACTGCGTGCTCGTTTCACAAACGTGAGAGGATTACAATTCTTAAATATTTAGATGGGCGTAATTAAAAAAAAAGAAAATAACATAATAGTGTGAGGGTAGATGACTGTAAATTGAGCAATACGTTAAAACTCAAAATTCCATGCTTTAATATAGGGGTGTATACATGTCAGACCATGTGGTGGCGGTGTAAGAATATCCACTATCCCATATCATCCCGTGGGTGTCGTAGGAGGTGACAGAGAGAAACAAGTCAGGGTATGGGCAGCAGCGTCTTCCTAATAACGACTGAAAATAAAAACCGAGGTCGCCAACCCGCTTGCCAAACGTGGCAACTATGCCAAATATCTGTCCCATGAGACTGTCTATGTGGGAGGCCTATGTTCAGCTGTGGACTTCAGTACGCTCTAACGGTAACGACAGCGGTATACTTAGAGGTGGTAGGACTTTATTTCCATCTAAAGCCGGCAATACATGTTGACCAAGCTTCAGCCAACGCGAGCTTAGGTAAATTGATAAAACACGAGTTCTACAGTCTACATGTTGGTCAAGCCTCAGCCAAAGCGAGCTTAGGTAAATTGATAAAACGCGAGTTCTACAGTCTACATGTTGGCCAAGCCTCGGCCAAAGCGAGCTTAGGTAAATTGATAAAACGCGAGTTCTACAGTCTACATGTTGGCCAAGCCTCAGCCAAAACGCAAGCTTAGGTAAATTGATAAAACACGAGTTCTACAGTCTACATGTTGGCCAAGCCTCGGCCAACGCGAGCTTAGATAAATTGATAAAACGCGAGTTCTACAGTCTACATGTTGGCCAAGCCTCAGCCAAAACGAGCTTAGGTAAATTGATAAAACGCGAGTTCTACAGTCTACATGTTGGCCAAGCCTCGACCAACGCGAGCTTAGGTAAATTGATAAAACGCGAGTTCTACAGTCTACATGTTGGCCAAGCCTCAACCAACGCGAGCTTAGGTAAATTGATAAAACGCGAGTTCTACAGTCTACATGTTGGCCAAGCCTCAGCCAAAGCGAGCTTAGGTAAATTGATAAAACGCGAGTTCTACAGTCTACATGTTGGCCAAGCCTCGACCAACGCAAGCTTAGGTAAATTGATACAACGCGAGTTCTACAGTCTACATGTTGGCCAAGCCTCGGCCAAAGCGAGCTTAGGTAAATTGATAAAACGCGAGTTCTACAGTCTACATGTTGGCCAAGCCTCAGCCAACGCGAGCTTAGGTAAATTGATAAAACGCGAGTTCTACAGTCTACATGTTGGCCAAGCCTCGACCAAAGCGAGCTTAGGTAAATTGATACAACGCGAGTTCTACAGTCTACATGTTGGTCAAGCCTCAGCCAAAGCGAGCTTAGGTAAATTGATAAAACGCGAGTTCTACAGTCTACATGTTGGCCAAGCCTCAACCAACGCGAGCTTAGGTAAATTGATAAAACGCGAGTTCTACAGTCTACATGTTGGCCAAGCCTCGACCAACGCGAGCTTAGGTAAATTGATAAAACGCGAGTTCTACAGTCTACATGTTGGCCAAGCCTCAGCCAAAGCGAGCTTAGGTAAATTGATAAAACGCGAGTTCTACAGTCTACATGTTGGCCAAGCCTCAGCCAAAACGAGCTTAGGTAAATTGATAAAACGCGAGTTCTACAGTCTACATGTTGGCCAAGCCTCAGCCAAATAGAGCTTAGGTAAATTGATACAAAGCGAGTTCTACAGTCTACATGTTGTCCAAGCCTCAGCCAACGCGAGCTTAGGCAAATTGATACAATGGGAGTGCTACAGTCTACATGTTGGCCAAGCCTCAGCCAACGCGAGCTTAGGCAAATTGATACAATACGAGTGCTACAGTCTACATGTTTGCTAAGCCTCAGCCAACGCGAGCTTAGGTAAATTGATACAAAGCGAGTTCTACAGTCTACATGTTGGCTAAGTTTGAACGAGTGAACATATTGACACGGCCAACATACATGTGGACACGAATTGCCGAGTGCAGACGAGCGCATTTGATTTGTGCAGAAAAATCGACACTGTTTCAAAGTGAGACGAGTCGTGGCAAGCGATCCCGAGTGGCGGCAAGGCACGCCAAACGAAGCGTAGACACGTTAGTACTCGCCTTTGCTCGGCCGACATGTATAGCCGGCATTAGGGTCCGTCTTGGAAGGTACGAATACAACCATATTACCTATTCATGTATTAAAAACATCAGTGCGTGCTCTTCTGTGTCCCGGTTTGGAGGGTATGGAGATCCAGTACATTTATAGGGTGAGAGCCATTTCAACTTACGTAGAAGTTAGCTGCAGGTGTACTAATTAGTCACTATAATATTTTTTAAACTGCGGTTCGAGGGTGATTTCCCCTTTTGCTTTCGTTTGCGAGACTAACGGACAATAATTGATGTTTATATATATAGAGACGAAGAAAGAATTTAGGACAAATAATAAAATATAGGAACCATAGGACATTTGACTTTTTTTGACTTACCTTTTCGTGAGGTTGTGGTACAGGTTTCCTAACAGGTTTCGGTGCCGCGGCCCCGCCGCTGAACGTACGTGGACGCATTTTCAACGACGGGTCGATCTCTATCGGTATCGGCTCGAACTCTGTAGTGATTGAATTAAATTATTATTTGTTGTTCGTCCCCAATTAACACACACACACACACACAAGACAGGCGAGCAGCGAGACACGCACGCACGACGCACGCACGACGCTCACATACATAAAATACAATAAATTGCTTTGTTCAGGTATTAATCCGAGTAATTCATTCTTAGAGGCGAAGTATATGCTTTTACAACAAAATACCAGAAAATATACAAAATTTGACTTGCACAAAGTTCAAAAACTTTATCAAACAAAGTTTGTATAAAAACGGTTATTATTATATCTAGGAATTAATGGATGATAATAACCCATGGGAAGGGCGACGGCTACCAAGCTATTTCTAATTTGTTTTGTGTTGTTAATTGTAAACATACATGATTGTAAGCTGTTATAAAAAAAATGGTTCCGCTGGGTTTCTTGCTGGATCTTCTCAGGACAGAGGTTTTTTTGCGAACCAGTGGTAAATTAAAAAAAGTGACTTTCAATAAGTATTGTTTATAATGTATATTGAATAAAAAGTTTGTTTCTAATAATAATAATAATAATGACGTCCAGAGCGATGGTCACGGTGGCCAGTCTCATCGGAAACCATTCATAGCCAACTGCGCACAATCCGACACGAGCGGAGAGAGATCAGGCGCAGGATCAAAGGCTTTACGTACTTTCCGAATCACGGGGGCGAGAAAACACCGTCAACTTTCTGATTCCTAGCTGATCAACAATCGCGATCACTAGACCAACAACGCAATAAGTTTAAATTAAATAGTACAGACAGAGTGATGATACTTTTATAATGGAGGGCGTAAGGGCTGGCATTTTGACTTTAGCGCTGATCCCAACACTATGCTATGTTGCGAATAATAATGCGGTATGAACAGAATACTATAATAGACGCCAAAAAACGTCTATAGTAATATTTATACTTTTTAAAAACGTGTGAACGGCGACGATGATATTGCCGCTCTCGCTTGCACTTAACGGTTGTAATTTTCAAAATTTTAAGAAAGCCGAGTTTGATATTCGTTTCCCGAACTCCGAAAATATCAGGAATAATAGTATATATAATAGGAATGTTTCTTTTTGAATAAGGGTGACAACCGAGCACGCAGTCCACCTGATAGTAAGTGGACAGTGTGGCCTATGGACATTTACATTTATCTTAGATTAAGAATCAAAATGCAGATGCGTCGTTACCCCTGACGACTAAGATGGAATACCACATGACCAGTACAAAAGGGTCTCCGGACCTCTACACTCACCATACGAAACACAGCAGTATTGAGCTGCTATTTCAAGTATTGTGTGAGAGCGTGGTCTCTCCCTGGTCGAGCCCAGCCATTTGTACTACAACAATAAAGCTGCAATGTAAGTATCGCGACCTAGGCAGTATTGAATTGGCTATACAAGCGAATACTTCGAAGCGATATAACTAAGAACTAAAGTGATCATTAGTACAATTGTGTTTTATGTTGTAATTGGTGTTATTAAAGTGTCAATTTTGGTAATTGAATCGGCAGTTTTTACTGTTACGAATCATATTATTTGACGGACTGTTCCCCGCGACTTCGTCCGCGTGGAATTGATTAAGATTGGATTTCATGGATTTAAATTTTTGCGCGGAACCAGTCATGAATGCCAGTGAAAGTCCCGTCAAAATCTGTCCAGTCGTTTCGGAGATTAGCCGGAACAAACAAACAGATGGACAAAATTTTTAAGAGTTGTTTTTTGTTATTAGTACCGTATATACTTTCATACGCATTTAGTAATAAGTTGTTATTTTAACATTACAAATGTGATATCCTATTGGTAAACTTTGCCTGGCGTATGTGGACTATGAGAAAGCCTTTGATTCCGTCGAAATTTGGGCGGTGCTACAGTCCCTTCAGCGGTGCCAAGTTGACTGTCGGTATATCGAAGTGCTGAAGTGTTTGTACAGTAGGGCTACGATGGCTATCCGAGTACAGAACCAGAGCTCGAAACCTATCCAACTGCAGAGAGGTGTAAGGCAGGGTGACGTTATATCCCCCGAAACTCTTCACCGCTGCATTGGAAGACGTTTTCAAGCTACTGGACTGGAAAGGATACGGTATTGACATCAATGGCGAGTACATCACTGACCTTCGATTTGCCGACGATATAGTCCTTATGGCAGAATCGCTGGAGGACTTAAGCACTATGCTCAATGACCTCAATAGTGCCTCCCAACGGATAGGTCTTAATATGAACATGGACAAAACAAAGATCATGTTCAATGTCCATGTTACACCTATGCCGGTAGTTGTTGGGAGCACTATGCTCGAAGTTGTTGACGAATACGTTTACCTGGGACAAATAGTCCGACTAGGTAAGTCCAACTTCGACCGAGAGGTCAATCGACGGATTCAACTCGGCTGGGCAGCGTTCGGGAAATTACGGCATATCTTTTCGTCAGGTATACCTCAATCTCTAAAAACTAGATTGTACAACCAGTGCGTGTTGCCAGTGATGACTTACGGATCTGAGACGTGGTCCTTCACTGCTGGCCGTATGAGGACGCTTAAGGTCACTCAGCGAGCTATGGAGAGGGCTATGCTCGGAGTTTCTCTGCGTGATAGACTCAGAAATGAGGATATCCGCAGTAAAACCAGAGTGACCGACATAGCCCAACGGATTAGTAAGCTGAAGTGGCAATGGGCCGGCCATATAGCTCGAAGAACCGATAACCGATGGGGAAGAAAGGTTCTCGAGTGGCAGCCTCGTACCGGTAGGCGTAGTGTAGGGCGACCCCCCACTAGATGGAGTGACGACCTGGTAAGACATGCAGGAAGTCGATGGATGCAGGTGGCTCAGGACCGTGCTTTGTGGCATTACTTGGGGGAGGCCTATGTTCAGCAGTGGACTTGTGAAGGGCTGTAATGATGATGATGATGATGATTGGTAAACGTAATCGGTTACCTTTACTTTCGGCGAGGTCAGCGACATAGGCCGCGAGGTTGGCAGGACTGACGCCCAGCGCCAGCGAGGCCGCCTCCAGCGTCAGCTCGCCGCGCTGAAGGCGCTCCAGCACTTCCGAAGGACCTTTCGCTTGCCAGAAATCCCGCGCAGTACTGCAAGTCATACATTACATAAATTATTCACGAGTGGTAAGTGATCATATTGGTATCCTTAAAGTGGCGGTGAAGAATATGCACTGCTCCATATCGTACCGTGGGTGTCGTTAGAGACAGGGGAAAACAAACTAGGAGACGGGCCACCACCTGCCAAACGTGGCAACTATGGCAAATATGAAGCAATCAATGCTTAGCGCCGGATTTTTGGTTGGCTGCAATTTAATCTGTAACTGAGTAGTTTAGTAAAATGACTCATGTTCTTTTTATACATCGAGCATTTAACCTGAATAGAGTAGTAATGTGAGCCATCCAATTCCGAAACTGATCAGTGATTTGTCACTGATAAATGGCAATTCACGCTCGCCCTAAAACAGTACCTCACCAACATGTGATCTGTGTGTACGTCCCCCCGATACTCCTGAAAATATTCAGTTTGGTATATTAAACCCCATAATGTCGTGTTGTTCTATTCGGTGGTGTGGAAAAAACAGCAAGACATCGAATTATAAAACATACGGAATCACGTTTCATCGGTAAGTATCAATAAACTTTGATTTTGTTTCAATTTACATCCATATAATACGGCTCAAGTTAAACTGGCCATAGTATGAATCACTTGGACGCTTGTCTATGCGTCTTGCTCTTACCTAGGTGTAACCAATATAAGCCATCTCATTTTATTTATTACGTGTTTACTAGTGCTTGAATCGGCCAATCAGAGCGCAGCGACCGGCGCAGCGTTTTGGCGGAATTTGTTTTCTTACAAAACAAATAACAATACCGCTCTATTTCAGGTTAAATGCTCGATGTTTTTATAATATGATATGTTGGTTTAATGCCTAAAAACCACATAATATGGAACCCTTTTGATATTAAGATGTAACGTTGTCAGTTTTTGAGAATTATAGATATTTCATAAAAAAAGGCAAACGCGATAGTGAAAAAATTAAAACCAATATGCAAATAATTGGCCGTCTGCCTACACTACACCAGTGGGGCTGGAATGAAAAGTAATCAAATCAGTCACTGGACAGGACTGCTCACACACATTACTCCAGTGTAATTCTAACACTGGTTTCGATCGATGGCCTGGCATGCTTTTTTATAGAATGGGCGTGACAAAAGCATACAGAAAACCTGGTGATAAGTGGATGCTGTGGCCCATAGAAATCTATCTTCGATTAAGAATCAAAATGCAGATACGTTGTCACCGCTGAGAACAACGGTGGAATGCCTCGTTTCCAGTAAAGAGGGTCTCCGGTCACAACAGCATTACGCTGGTATTCTGTGAGAGCATGGTCCTTTCCTGGTCGAGCCGACCCATTCGTGCTACAACTATTATAGCTGCAGCGTGCCCTACTCTGCTACTGGAATAATGTGAATCGGGCATAATTGCACGGGAAGCGAGGCTCAGACAGAGGTATCTTCCTAATAACAGCTAAATAATAAAAAACTGCGGAAACCACGTCGCGTGCCAAGCGTGGTAGCTATGGTAAATACCTCCCCCCACCACTAGCCATACGAGGCAGTCCATGGGGGAGGTGAGGCCATGCTCAGTAGTGAACTTTTGACGGGGTGTAATGTTAATAATAAGTCGTAGTTCGTAGTCAGAATGTAACTCCTTCACACTTCAATACAATCCAGGTCCCAGAATGGTACGTGCCTTCTAGGACTGGTCTCCAGGTGTAATGCAGGTGTATACCGGTATGGCCTGTTGATGCAGCCGTACACGTCCCGGTAGCGGCCGTACAGCGTCCCGTAGCTGACGCCCAGGATCTCCGCCGCTTGCTTCATCTCCAACTCCTTGAGGCGCACCGCCTCCATCACCTGGAAAGGTATAAATGACCTGGTGATTATGTATCATTGGGAGTAGGTGAAAGCTAAAGTAGGCAATTGCTTCATTCTGTGCACTCATTAAATTATGTACAATAATAATAAAATCTAAAATAAATTATCACAATTACCACAATTGGTTTTTTCTTAAACCAGTGTTGCAATATAAATTATTTAAACGTTATTATTAAATTAATCATTAATTTATTACAACCTAGCAAATTTTAACTGATTTTCCATGATTGCCTCGATTGTGTTTTGTTTTTCTGTGTAGTCATTTAAAAATATCTTAAAAGTAATTTTTTTATATAATTGAACTGCATTAATAAACAAAGTTAAAATAGGTACAATAATTTCGCACGTTAAGTATTTATAGTAAACTTAATATCGCCCTTAAAAATTTGTAAAAGTTACTAAATCTCTGCTTAAAATATTCAATATGTATTAAATTAACTACCAGTCGATTAGATTACAATAAAAAGGATAAATAAAATTTATATTACGGTTGGAAAATGGGTCAAAATATTTCTAAAAAGTTATTGACCGTGTCCGTGCAATGCTGGAGCGTGTTCTTGTATTGTAGAAGCTCCTGATTTGATTCCCTCTGTCGCCTCTAACGATACCCAAAGGATGATATGGAGTTGATGGTTCTCTTACTTTTATTAATTTTGCTAGAAACACCTCATGGTCTCACATAAGTGATGGTACAACAATCTTATATATAAACCACATGTAAATACTCACACCCGTTGGGTGTGCGACCTTTGTTCCGAATACATTTTTTTTTAAAATATAGGTAGGATAAAGGTGACAAACGAGCACAGAATCCACCATGGTAGTAACTTGCTGTGACCCATAGACATCTATCCTCGAGCACGAATCAAAATGCAGATGCGATGTTACCCCTGAGGATAATGAATATGGAATACCTCGTTCCAGAAAAAAGGGTCTCCGGTCCTCCACACTCGCCATACGAAACACAGCAGCATTAAGCTGCTATTTTACGCTGGTATTCTGTGAGAGCGTGGTTCTTCCCCGGTCGAGCCGACCCATTCTTGCTAAAACTATACTACTAATATAACTGCATCATGGCTCTACCACGTAAAATACATGCTCTGAATACGGCAAATCGTTCTCACAGTGGTAGATGTTCAAATTCAACAGTACGCTGTTAGTTACGAAATGCAGAAGAGGGAGGGAGAGAGAAAAGAAAAAGAGAGAAGGAAAAAGAAAAGAAAGAGAGGGAGAGACAGAGATTGTGTCATTGGAGAAAGGGAGAGATGTTTGCGTTTCGTATCCTTGTGCGTGATTCCTTATCCTCACCCGTTTGACGTAATTCTCCTCCCAGAACTGCGGTCGCCTGCCGTGCTGGAGGTAGTCGTTCAGTTTCACCACGTCCGTGAAGCGAGGGTCAACCTGCGACGACTTTGGACCAACGCCCGCTAGACAAAAACACAC
This sequence comes from Parnassius apollo, assembly GCA_907164705.1. Classification (NCBI taxonomy): domain Eukaryota; kingdom Metazoa; phylum Arthropoda; class Insecta; order Lepidoptera; family Papilionidae; genus Parnassius; species Parnassius apollo. The sequence continues at coordinate 820,867 of CAJQZP010000965.1, read as the reverse complement.
CTTATTACTCAAGCGATAGATTCTATAATAATATTTAATATTATTTATTTTCAACACGTTACCCATAGATTACGATATTATTCTATATCGTGGAATCTTTTAATATGTATACATTAATTACACATGGACAAACATTCAGTCCCGGAATAAATTTGCAAGCCAAACAAATACTCGTTCCGCGTGGGATTCAAACTCGCGGCTGCAGCGAAAGGTTTAGCCAAACCACTAACAGATTTCTGTTCCAGGACATGTATGCCGTAGCATTACAAAACACTCAGGAGGAAAGGTTAGTCATCGCCTCGGTCTACATGCCTGAGGAAGACCCCCCCCCCCCTCACGACCTCGTCGGGCTGGTGAATTTCTGTGAGAGGGCCGGACTAGAGGTTGTGATCGGGACGGACTCCAACGCGCATCATCCCCTTTAGGGAATGGAAAAACCTAATGAACGAGGTAAGGTTTTAGTTGAATATTTATTTAGCACTAACCTAACCATATTAAACACTGGTTCTGAACCAACCTTCATAAATAAACGCTGTCACACAATAATCGACCTCACACTTGCAACAGAAGGAGCAGCTAAGCTAATAACGGGATGGCATGTGTCGAAAGAGGCCTCATGCTCAGACCACAGATGGATCTGCTGCGTACTACAGGTCGATATCCCCGCTATACTACCATGGAGAAATCCCCGCAAGACGGATAAAGCAAAATACCTCAATAGGCTGACGTCTTCGCTCGCGGGTGTTGGGGGAACTAATACCACAGCAGATCAATCGCTCCTAGAAGAACAGGTAGCAGCTGTAACTAAAGCCATGATCGATAGCTACCATGAATCATGTCCAGTAATCACTCCACCAAAACATGCTGAGCAAAAGCAACAGTGGTGGGGTAAAGAACTAGATAGGAAACGTAAGAAGGTAAGAAAAGCCCTAAATAGGGCAATGAATACCTCAAAGGATGAAGACTGGCTTCTATATAAGAAAGCTAAGTCTGAATATAAAAAATGTATCAGGTATCGACGCTCAACAGGGTGGCGCAAATTCTGTGGTAGCATAGAAACCTGTGAACAAGCAAATCGGATAAGGAAAATCCTAGCTAAACAGAACACTATCTATCTCTTTAAAGAAACCCGACGGAAGCTACTCAACATCGCCGGATGAAACCCAACGCATCCTAATTGATACTCACTTCCCAGGTTGCTGTGTAGTTGAAAGGGTGAACTGGCATGAAGATGCACTGACACCAACAATAGAAGACTGAGAATTAGCACAAAGAGTGGTGACGATGAACAAAATCCATTGGGCCATTCATAGTTTCCAACCCTATAAGGCGGCAGGACCTGACGGCTTATTCCCGGCACTTCTTCAGTGGGGGGGGGGGGGCAAAGTCCTAATAGTCAGACTTGTTGCTATAATGAGAGCATGTCTGGCTCTTAAATATGTTCCTAGGGGATGGAGGGAAGTGAAAGTCACGTTCATACCCAAACCAGGTAAGAACAACTATACAAACCCTAAATCCTACAGACCTATTAGCCTCACATCCTTTCTCCTAAAGACGATGGAGAGGATGTGTGAACGGGAGTTGAGAGGGTCGGCGCTAATTAACTTACCACTACACGAAAAACAACACGCCTATAGCTTAGGTAAATCAACAGAATCGGCACTTCACCAGGTAATAACAAAGATTGAAGAGGCCATCCAAAACAAAGCAATATGTCTAGGCTCCTTCATAGACATAGAAGGTGCTTTTGACAGAACAAATTTCTCCAGCATAAAAGGTGCCCTAAGTAGACATAATGTTGAACCGGCACTGATTGACTGGATAGTAAACATGCTCAGTACACGAACAATAAAGATTGCTGGTGAATCTCAGACAATTCAGATCATGAAAGGATGCCCGCAGGGTGGGGTTCTTTTACCTCTCCTGTGGAATATGGTCATTAATGACCTCATCAGCAAATTAAACGCTAACCATTTCTACACAGTCGGTTATGCAGATGATCTGACAATACTGGTCTCTGGTAAGACAGCAAGCATTGTGTGCGACCTGACCCAAGCGGCTCTCCGTATTGTGGAGAGATGGTGCAGGGAATATGACCTAACTGTAAATCCAAATAAAACGGTTATAGTAATGTTCACACAAAAACGAATGCTGAATAGCTATCATCTTCCAAGTCTTTTCAGCACAAAACTCCAACTTTCTTCCGAGGTAAAATACCTAGGTCTTACCTTGGACAGTAAACTTAACTGGAACAAACACATAGAAAACAAAATCAGCAAAGCTAGTTTAACTTTCTGGCAATGCAGAAACATGATTGGCAAACGATGGGGTTTAACGCCAAAAATTATACTGTGGCTGTACAAAACTGTAATTCGGCCCATGATCACATACGGCTCTCTGGTATGGTGGACCAAAACCAATGAAGCCATCACTATACAAAAGCTACAGCGTTACCAGATATTAGCTTGTATGGCTGCCACGGGCTGCATAAGGACAACACCAACAGCAGCTTTGGAAGCTATGCTGGAGCTAACACTGCTTCATCTATATATACAACAAGAAGCAACTTCAGCTGCCATTAGACTCAAGACCCTAAATCTTTTAAGTAAGAGTAGAGACCCCATACAGATATAATCGATAGAATTTACTCAAAAATTCCTATCTTAGAAGCCAAGTATGATAGGATCCCAAAACAATTTGTATTCGATAAGAAGTATAGGATACAATTGAAGGAAACTGACCATCTGGAAGGATTGGGTCCAAGAGAGCTCAAAGTTTTCACGGATGGCTCTAAGACAAATGAAGGTGTGGGGTCTGGGGCTTTCTCTGAAGACCTTAATATCCACATATGCACACCGCTGGGTACCCACAACACAGTCTTCCAGGCTGAATGCATGGGTATCATCCAAGCGGCCATAGCAATAGATGCTAGGAAGGTGAAAGACTTCTCCATCAGAATACTGACCGACAGTATGGCGGTACTACAACCTCTGAGATGCAATGTGACGAACTCGGGACTGATATAAGAGTGCCATCAACGATTGAATGAGGTTATGTAAGCACAACAATGTGACTATGCAATGGATCAAGGGACACAGTGGATCAGAGGCAACGATGCAGCGGATGAACTGTCCAGAAGGGGATCGGCCCTAGCAACTATAGGGCCGGAACCAATAATACCAATCCCCTTTGGCTACGTTCGTTCACTGGTACGTCGATACTTCAATAATTTACACGCTCAGCTTTGAAAAAAATTAGTAGACTGTAGACAAGCTACGGAGGCCCTACGTGAAATAAACAGTCGTCTAACCAAGATTCTAATGAGACTGAACAAGCCACAGATTAGGATAGTAACAAGTGCTATCACAGGACATGGCCCATTTAACAAACATTTGTTCACCATAGGTGTTACTGACAGCCCCCTGTGTAGGGCATGGGAGAGGAAGAAACGGCGGCTCACATGTTGCTGACATGTCCAGAAGTCGCTTCATATAGAGCTAAACATCTCGTCACGCCGGGATCGCTCCCCCGAATTTGCTTGCAACATCAAGGGACTGCTGTACTTCTTCGGGGGAGATATCATGGCTCGAATAACCATAATATTATTCCTGCCCACACGCAAAATACGCGCTTAGACGTGGAGTTGCGGAAAACAGCCCATCGTAAACTAAACTAAACTAAAGGTTTAGCCAATGCGCAACGAGATCATCAATGAGCCGCATAAAAAAAACACATTGTGCAGTTCACAAGCGGTAGAAGTGAAATCATCAGAAAAATAAACTGGAGAGAATGAGACGAATGCAGAGGATCAGGAGTAGGATAACTGTAGGGCTAATTAATTATAAACCTCTCAGCCTCGGCTTCGCACGGGGGATATCCGCATTCTACAACAGTGCCACCTACCGGGTCCAACTATGCCTATAACTAATTAATTATAAAATTCTCTGCCTCGGCTTCGCACGGGGGATATCCGGATTCTACAACAGTGCCACCTACCGGGTCCAACTATGCCTATAAATAATTAATTATAAAACTCTCTGCCTCGGCTTCGCACGGGGGATATCCGGATTCTACAACAGTGCCACCTACCGGGTCCAACTATGCCTATAACTACTTAATTATAAAATTCTCTGCCTCGGCTTCGCACGGGGGATATCCGGATTCTACAACAGTGCCACCTACCGGGTCCAACTATGCCTATAACTAATTAATTATAAAACTCTCTGCCTCGGCTTCGCACGGGGGATATCCGGATTCTACAACAGTGCCACCTACCGGGTCCAACTATGCCTATAACTAATTAATTATAAAACTCTCTGCCTCGGCTTCGCACGGGTGATATCTGGATTCTGCAACAGTGCCACCTACCGGGTCCAACTATGCCTATAACTAATTAATTATAAAACTCTCTGCCTCGGCTTCGCACGGGTGATATCTGGATTCTGCAACAGTGCCACCTACCGGGTCCAACTATGCCTATAATTAATTAATTATAAAACTCTCTGCCTCGGCTTCGCACGGGTGATATCTGGATTCTGCAACAGTGCCACCTACCGGGTCCAACTATGCCTATAACTAATTAATTACAAAACTCTCTGCCCCGGCTTCGCAAGGGTGATATCTGGATTCTACAACAATGCCACCTACGGGGTCCAACTATGCCTATAACTAATTAATTATAAAACTCTCTGCCTCGGCTTCGCACGGGTGATATCTGGATTCTACAACAATGCCACCTACCGGGACCAACTATGCCTATAACTAATTAATTACAAAACTCTCTGCCCCGGCTTCGCAAGGGTGATATCTGGATTCTACAACAATGCCACCTACGGGGTCCAACTATGCCTATAACTAATTAATTATAAAACTCTCTGCCTCGGCTTCGCAAGGGTGATATCTGGATTCTGCAACAGTGCCACCTACCGGGTCCAACTATGCCTCATCATCATCATCATCATCACAGCCCTTCACAAGTCCACTGCTGAACATAGGCCTCCCCCAAGTAATGCCACAAAGCACGGTCCTGAGCCACCTGCATCCATCGACTTCCTGCATATCTTACCAGGTCGTCACTCCATCTAGTGGGGGGTCGCCCTACACTACGCCTACCGGTACGAGGCTGCCACTCGAGAACCTTTCTTCCCCATCGGTTATCGGTTCTTCGAGCTATATGGCCGGCCCATTGCCACTTCAGCTTACTAATCCGTTGGGCTATGTCGGTCAATCTGGTTTTACTGCGGATATCCTCATTTCTGAGTCTATCACGCAGAGAAACTCCGAGCATAGCCCTCTCCATAGCTCGCTGAGCGACCTTGAGCGTCCTCATACGGCCAGCAGTGAAGGACCACGTCTCTGATCCGTAAGTCATCACTGGCAACACGCACTGGTTGTACACTTTAGTTTTCAGAGATTGAGGTATACCTGACGAGAAGATATGTCGTAATTTCCCGAACGCTGCCCAGCCGAGTTGAATCCGTCGATTGACCTCTCGGTCGAAGTTGGACTTACCTAGTCGGACTATTTGTCCCAGGTAAACGTACTCGTCAACAACTTCGAGCATAGTGCTCCCAACAACTACGGGCATAGGTGTGACATGGACATTAAACATAATCTTTGTTTTGTCCATGTTCATCTTAAGACCTATCCGTTGGGAGGCACTATTGAGGTCATTGAGCATAGTGCTTAAGTCCACCAGCGATTCTGCCATAAGGACTATATCGTCGGCAAATCGAAGGTGAGTGATGTACTCGCCATTGATGTTAATACCGTATCCTTTCCAGTCCAGTAGCTTGAAAACGTCTTCCAAAGCAGCGGTGAAGAGTTTCGGGGATATAACGTCACCCTGTCTTACACCTCTCTGCAGTTGGATAGGTTTCGAGCTCTGGTTCTGTACTCGGATAGCCATCGTAGCCCTACTGTACAAACACTTCAGCACTTCGATATACCGACAGTCAACTTGGCACCGCTGAAGGGACTGCAGCACCGCCCAAATTTCGACGGAATCAAAGGCTTTCTCATAGTCCACATACGCCAGGCAAAGTGGCAAATTGTACTCTTCAGTCTTCTGTACAATCTGCCGCAGGGTATGTATGTGGTCTATGGTACTGAAGCCTTTTCGGAAACCGGCTTGTTCGGGAGGCTGGAAGTCGTCGAGTCTGCGTGCGAGACGATTCGTAATGACTCTCGAAAACAGCACGTAGACGCGGCTCAGAAGGGAAATCGGTCTGTAGTTCTTCAAGAGAGCGTTGTCGCCTTTCTTAAAGAACAAGACCACCGCACTTCTGCTCCACGCCTCTGGAGTAGTGCCACCATGGAGGACGGAATTGAAGAGCTTCTGAAGGACTTCAAGTACCGGTGTTCCACCCGCTTTCAGAAGCTCCGCTGTAATTCCATCCTCGCCTGGGGCCCTGCCGTTTTTAAGGTGCTGGAGAGCCATTCTAATCTCGCTTAGACTGACGTCCGGGATATCATCGGAATAGTGTCGGATAAGACTTGCTCTTGGATCGTTACTCACACTTGCGTGTGACTCCAACGATGATGTGTACAGCTGCCCATAGAACCTCTCAATCTCACTCAAAATCTCAGGTGTCCCGGAAACGATGCTGCCACACTCAGTCTTCAGCCTTGACAGTTGGCTCTTTCTGGCAGACAGATCTCTGGCAAAGACTTTGGAGCCCTGGTTCCGCTCGATCGCTTCTTTAATACGAGCAGTATTAAAGTTGCGTAAGTCTCGCCGCATGCATTTGGAGATCTGTCTGTTCAGTTGCCTGTATGCTGTCAAATCTGTTGACGATTGCAGCCTCATCTCCCGTCTAACAGCCATGAGACGATGATGCCTATAACTAATTAATTATAAACCTCTCAGCCTCGGCTTCGCACGAATTCTGGATTCTACAACAGCGCCACCTACCGGGTCCAAGCAAGTAATATGTTGATAAAGTTTAACCGCAATCTGATGAATGGGTGCGTTTGGCAGAAAAAAGCGCTAGCAAGCGCTTACAAGTGCTAAAATAGTTTTCGGCCAGGACACGTTTGCTAACTTCAGTAGCGCTGACACAATCCGCCATTTTGCTTATTTAATTTGTTTGTTTTGAAGTAGAGTTTATAAGTTTGTTTGTGCAATATTAGTTTTAAGTAATATAATGACATGAATAGACATATACATGTTATTAAAAATTCATGATTGGTAAGTTTTTAATATGAATACTTTACAAACATATATTTAAATTAGGTTAGATTCCCCGGTTAAAACTAACATCGTGTCCCGAAGGAAAATAGCTACTGACGATTTGACAGCGCTTACCGTTTACCATTTTGCTTACAAGCGCTTGCTAGCGCTTTTTTCTGCCAAACGCACCCAATGATATAATAAATAAATACAAACAAAAATTGTTTTTTACATATTAGTTACGGTTCATTTATTGTCCAAGGTTTATTCATTTACATTTTGTTCTACCTATTTCATTATATATTATACAGACTCCAAGTTTTCAATTTCGTCATCGTAAGTACTTTCTAATCAATAAATTTTCATTTAACAAAAATTCGCCGTTTAATAGATTACAAACATACGAGGCGGCACTGAAAATTTCGGGAATCAAGGAAGTGACAGAACATTACTATTTAAAAATATATTTATTGCTTTTCGAAGTATTCTCCGCGAAATTTGACACTTTTTCCATACGATGGAACCAATCATTGAAGCAACCATTCCATTCGGAAGTTGGGGTCTCCAAAATGGCCGTTTTATTAGCGTTCACAGCTTCTTCAGGTGATGAAAATCTCTGTCCACGCAATTTATTCTTTATTTTAGGGAAAGTATAGAAGTCATTAGGGCTTAGGTCGGGGCTATGCGGCGGATGGTCTAATAATTCTATGTTTTCTTGATCTACAAACTCTTTTGTTCTGTGTGCGGTGTGAGAACTCGCATTGTCGTGATGGAGGATGATGCGGCGGTTGCAGTTCTCTTTACGGAGTTCAGAAACGACCTGTGGCAAACAAATGCTAGCATACCATTCTGCATTAACCGTTCTTTGTTCCTCAAGAGGAGTAGTCGTAACATGGCCGGTTTCGGAGACAAACGTGGCCACCATTTTTTTTGCAACACTCTGTGAACGAACATATTTTGTTGGCTTTTATTATTTTCGAACACCCAAACTCGTGACTGGTTTTTTGTTTCGGGTTCGTACGCGTATATCCAGGATTCGTCACCTGATACGATGTTGTATACAGCATTTGAGGATCCTGCGTGGAATCTTTCGAGAGTTCTGACGCACCAAGTAACGCGAGCCACTTTTTGCTCTTCACAGATCGAATGCGGTATCCATCGGGAAAACAACTTTTTTACACCTAATTGTTCATGCAAGATTATTTGTATTTGACTCATGCCAATGTCTAAAGTTGCCTGAATTTCGCGGTATGTCACATGTCGATCTTCCTCAATCAGCTTACGCACAGCATCAACGTTTTCTTGGGTGACTGCAGTTTATGGACGACCTTGACGGGGATCATCACTGAGCTTGACACGTCCACGTTGAAATTCAGCGAACCAGCGATAAATTGTGGTTTTGGATGGGGCTTCATCACCAAATGCAGAAATCATCCGATCAACACACTGTTTTTGTGTTAAACCACTTCGAAAGTCATAATAAATCATCTCTCTTGAATTTTCTCGAGTCAATTCCATTTTCTCAACGACTAAACAAGTTTGACAAAACCTTGTGACAAGACCGAGAATCTTTTTTTTAAATAAATAAATGGTATTCGATTTTTAAAACCAAGGAGTTTTCAATTAAAAAGATTTTAATATGACAGGAACAGTGGAAATATTCCATTTCCCATACTTTTAGTGCACCCTATGTAATATCGATACTTAATAGGGATCACTGTATACTGTATTCTATCTCATTCTTTCGCGGTCTAAATCCTACAAATTTGTTGTTTGTCCCTTTCTAGTGTAGCTTTTTCATTTTCTCGAGTTTCAAATCCTAACGATTGGAAAGAAGTTCTCACTTCAACTAGCGATAAAATTAAAAAAAATTCTACAACTGACTTCAATATAAATAAAATGAAAACATCATCAATGTAGTTGTAGTCAATTAAATAATACGCATTATTAAAGATAACTCAAAAACTACTGATCAGATCTAGATCATATTTATATGGGATCACATGAGCATCACTAGTTTTCAAATAAAGAAATAATCCTCAAAATCGGCTCACCAAGAAAAAAGTTCCGAGGTAACACACACATAAACATAACATACAGTCGAATTGAGAACCTCCTTTTTTGAAGTCAGTTGAAAAACACAAAGTGTCTCACGTATAAGCGTGTAGGGCTCCCCGGTGGGCACAGGAGCTGCGGACGCCGAATTCGTGGCGTTCGAGCTGGAGCCGCCCGCCGTGCTGTCGTCGGATTCCTCGTCTGAAAGGTGCAACGGATAATATTTAATTCAAATATTACACACTTGACTAACCCCCCCCCCTCCCCTCACCCCGACACACACCTGCACGCACTCACGTGATATTAATAAGTCAAATTACCAGCGCTGTTGTCGCCATCGACCCGTAGCCTCGTAGTGAGAAATGATCCAATGTCGGCCGGCGTGTCGGCCCACTCGTCGTCCGACTCGCCTCGCGACCAGTTGCCCGATTTGCAGCCTCCCCACCCAACTACACGCTCCGCAGATATATCCTGGGGATAAGCAGAAGTATAAGTTTACAACTGTATTCGACAGCGGCAAAAAGGCGAAATATAACCTAATGTTTTTATAACAAACCAACAAAAATACTCCATAGATTATCTCGTAGAACACTTCCCATTACTTTTGTTGTTGTTGGCAGTCACAGTTTTTAATTGTCAAAGAAGTGCCACCCTCTGTCGCCTTCTAATGACGCCCATGAGATGATATGAGTTACCTAGTGGATTGTCTTAGATCGCCATTACACGGCGAGTGTTAACGTTATTTCCAGAAATTTCTTCGTTCATCGGTTTCTTTAAATCCATTTCTAGATATTATTCGACATAACGTAAATTGGTTTGCGATTTTTTTAATAGGATATGGGTGACAAACGAGCACACAGTCCACTTGATGGTATAAGTCGCGGCACGAAGTCTAGCGCTGAACGATACGTAGAGGGGATAGCAGCGAATGTCGTATCAGTACGGAGGACGGAATGCGACTGGAGAGCCAGTCACACGCAATATTGCGCACTATTATGCGCAATAACGGTCACCGCTAGATTCTCGTTCCGCTAGGTATACTTGCATAGACATCTTTATCTATCCTCGACTACGAATCAAACTGCAGATGCGTTGTCATCTCTGAGGACTAAGATGGAACGCCTTGTAGCTTGCACTACTGGCTCTTTATACCCCTCAGACCGGAACACGGATAAAGGTAGTTACGATTGCCTTAAGCTTAACCGGCTTTAGCTAGGAATGAAAAGGCAGATGCGTTGTCATCTCTGAGGAATAAGATGGAATGCCTTGTAGCTTGTACTACTGGCTCTTTATACCCCTCAGACCGGAACACGGATAAAGGTAGTTACGATTGCCTTAAGCTTAACCGGCTTTAGCTAGGAATGAAAAGGCAGATGCGTTGTCATCTCTGAGGAATAAGATGGAATGCCTTGTAGCTTGTACTACTGACTCTTTATACCCCTCAGACCGGAACACGGATAAAGGTAGTTACGATTGCCTTAAGCTTAACCGGCTTTAGCTAGGAATGAAAAGGCAGATGCGTTGTCATCTCTGAGGAATAAGATGGAATGCCTTGTAGCTTGTACTACTGGCTCTATATACCCCTCAGACCGGAACACGGATAAAGGTAGTTACGATTGCCTTAAGCTTAACCGGCTTTAGCTAGGAATGAAAAGGCAGATGCGTTGTCATCTCTGAGGAATAAGATGGAATGCCTTGTAGCTTGTACTACTGGCTCTTTATACCCCTCAGACCGGAACACGGATAAAGGTAGTTACGATTGCCTTAAGCTTAACCGGCTTTAGCTAGGAATGAAAAGGCAGATGCGTTGTCATCTCTGAGGAATAAGATGAAATGCCTTGTAGCTTGTACTACTGACTCTTTATACCCCTCAGACCGGAACACGGATAAAGGTAGTTACGATTGCCTTAAGCTTAACCGGCTTTAGCTAGGAATGAAAAGGCAGATGCGTTGTCATCTCTGAGGAATAAGATGGAATGCCTTGTAGCTTGTACTACTGGCTCTATATACCCCTCAGACCGGAACACGGATAAAGGTAGTTACGATTGCCTTAAGCTTAACCGGCTTTAGCTAGGAATGAAAATGCAGATGCGTTGTCATCTCTGAGGACTAAGATGGAATGCATTGTAGCTTGTACTACTGGCTCTTTATACCCCTCAGACCGGAACACGGATAAAGGTAGTTACGATTGCCTTAAGCTTAACCGGCTTTAGCTAGGAATGAAAATGCAGATGCGTTGTCATCTCTGAGGACTAAGATGGAATGCATTGTAGCTTGTACTACTGGCTCTTTATACCCCTCAGACCGGAACACGGATAAAGGTAGTTACGATTGCCTTAAGCTTAACCGGCTTTAGCTAGGAATGAAAATGTAGATGCGTTGTCATCTCTGAGGACTAAGATGGAATGCATTGTAGCTTTTACTACTGACTCTTTATACCCCTCAGACCGGAACACGGATAAAGGTAGTTACGATTGCCTTAAGCTTAACCGGCTTTAGCTAGGAATGAAAATGCAGATGCGTTGTCATCTCTGAGGACTAAGATGGAATGCCTTGTAGCTTGTACTACTGGCTCTTTATACCCCTCAGACCGGAACACGGATAAAGGTAGTTACGATTGCCTTAAGCTTAACCGGCTTTAGCTAGGAATGAAAATGCAGATGCGTTGTCATCTCTGAGGACTAAGATGGATTGCCTTGTAGCTTGTACTACTGGCTCTTTATACCCCTCAGACCGGAACACAGTCGTAACTACCTTTATCCGCCTTAAGCTTAACCGGCTTTAGCTAGGAATGAAAATGCAGATGCGTTGTGACTTTTATCTGGGTGAACCGATTTTGATGATTTTTTTTTAATCTGAAAGCTGGTACTTCTAGAGTGATCCCATAAAAAATAATCAAGATCAGACAAGTACTTTTTGAATTATCCTTAATAATTCGAATTGAATTGATTGTTGTTTTACTTTTTAATTATGTTGGGAGTCGATTGCACAATTTTTTAATTTTACCACCTGCGTATTATTTGAAATGCAATTTCGTTTGTAAACGACGCGTCCTGCGTGATCCAGTGACGAACGCACACGTGTTAAAAATATATCTCACAGTGTGAAAGCCAATTTCGGGATATAATATATACTATATTGAATAGTAAAAAGCGAGCTTTATAATCAGAATAAGTTACTTTAATTATATTTTTAAAAAATACTCACCAAGTTCCCATGCTGCCATTCATGTTCTCTGCAAAATAATAAAAGAGATATTTAAAAAACAATAACAATAAATTTTTGAGGATCATAAAAATAATACATTCCTACCCAACTTTCGTTGTAAATTTCACAGTACGCGAACAACCCGGGTTCAATCTCCAACGAAATTGTTAGTTAGAACTTTAAGTGCTGATTTACCACGTGCTCGGTAGTGAAAGTAAACATCGTGACGAAACTTGCATGTCCGAGAACTTATTTAAAAAAAAAAAAACATGAACCCCACACTCGGATTTTCTCTTGTACCGTGAAGACAGTTTACATACATAAATATCACTAGACAAACATCCAGACCCTGAACAATTACGTGAAGGACATACAAATACTTGTTGCGTGCGAGATTCGAACCCGCGCCCATTACGTCTCTGCGGACATGTTGTTATGTCTAGTACTTTAATTATACCACCCACTTATTCTACCTTGACAATAATATTTATCGAGGGGGCTACTACACGGGGAAGGACCGCGCTCTCACAGAATACCAGCGTAAAATAGCAACTTAATGTTGCTGTGTTTCGTATGGTGAGGGTAGAGGACCGGAGACCTTTTTACTGGAAACGAGGCATTCCATCTTAGTCCTCAAGGGTGACAACGCATCTACATTTTGATTCGTAATCGAGGATAGTTGCTCCTTTGTCACCCTCATTCTATAATAAAGACATGTCTGCCGTCTCTGTCTTCTACTTCTGTCTAACCTTTACAGGCTTTATATATCTTTTTTTCTCTGTCTTACTTCACCACCGAGCAAACTTAAACCAGAAAGTAACAAATTCCATTAATTCTATCGAAGTACGAACCCGAGCACTTGGCACCTGCTTTAACACGGTCTTAGAGCCCGTTCTCACTTTTCGGGTGTCGGTCCCGACATAAAATCTAGTGGTAGAACATTTTATATGAAGCTGTTCAATCTGATCCGAAACCGTACTTTTGTCGGCGCCAACAAGAAATGTCGAGTGTTTTGCTAGCCCTCTACGTCTGTAAAAAATTCGCGTCGAATCTCGTTCGCTCATTAGTAAGGCCCGTCGCACTCTACACACGGAATTCCCTTTCGGAATTCCGAAACAGGATGAACGTTTTGACCACACACATACGCAATCCCGTTTTGCTTGTAAAATTCCGTACGGAAAACTACCGCAGGTGTGTGACGGGTTATTGATTTTATATGGACTTGCTGCGTTCGAAATCCCAAATCGCAATTCCGTACGTATATGGCGGAAACGTATGTGGAAAGAGGTGTTCTTTGGGACCAACAATTATCTTTTATTGGCTTTCTTTCTGTTTTCTTCTAAAATCGCAAAAATGCTTCGTCGACGTCTACTATGTATAGTAGACTCGCATAGACTGCCAAAAATAGCTACACCTTCAACTAAAGTTGTTCAAAACGACTATAAATCAATAGCACGCTACAGACTATAAACTATAAATTTCTAGCGCGCTATTAAATACGCTATGTTATAGCGCGCTATTTATAAGAATGCGTGTAAGAGGCCGGCAAGCGCGTTAAGGTTTGCAGCACGCTATATCTCGCAGCACGTTACATTACATGTCGTTTATTGGATAGACCGCGTGCTATATAAGAACATTATTTCGTAATAAGTCGCATTTTAGACTAAAATAAAATAAAGCGGTAAAGAAAAACCAATGAACGCTTTTTCATACTTTTCAGGCTTACGACTTCCTATAATCCTAAAAATATTTTTAAGGCATGTATTTTTTAAAACGAAATAAAATAAATTATTTTTTATTATAATTGATGTAAACGTTATTTTAACCTTAATATAAATTATAAATCAAATAACTGTATTTAAAAGTTTATTGATTGAATTTATAAAAATCAACTATTTACATACACTATTTATATACATTTTTGTATCTATATTTTATTAACATTTAAAAAAATTAGTTAGGCTTCTTTTATAGCAGACAACTGTATCCTTCGATCACACATAAATATATACAGTATACACTAACTAAACAACGTCTAACACTAAATTAGTTCGCGCGCGATGAAAAGCGTGCTACTAGATTAAATTTGCGCCACACGTCTTCTCCCAACAGCGCTGCTGTAGAACTAGTTGCCGCTAGACATTAATACTTAATAAGACAAAAGCGCAATAGCGCCATGGCGACTACTTACATAGCACGCGCGATGTGTTATGGAGAGATAGCGCGCTATAATATGGCGCTATGCGCTATGTTAACCACCATTAGCATCAACCGGGTCCGACAAATGACTGGTGCGAACAGCGGCGCCGACACCCGAGAAGTGGAAACTCGCCCTTACGTAGTTCTTTCATAGTAATGTAGCGGCTCCTTCGTAAGTATATTGCGGTTCAAACACTCTCAAGAACGCATCACAGTTAATTCTCAATAAAACATCAAGAAATGAAAGTGACTGAATAGTGACTGAATTAAAGTGAAGGGACTCTCACAGTTTCGGTGTTTGCAACTCGTCGTCAGTGTTCTCCGTGCCGCTTGGTACACGCTGCCTCTTCGGACTCGGGCTGTCACTGGAAGGGAAAATATTAAATTATTCATTTTATTTATGGATTTAAAACTTCTTTAAGCGCGTGGAAAGCTTTGTGTGTGGATAAAATTAAAGACTTCTTATGTTTACTATTGGACAGTGGCGAAGCTAGAGCTCCAAACTAGGACAAGCCCAAGATGTTGCTAGGTTAGCTAATTACGTAATTATTACGTAATAACGTAAGGGTCTTTTCGTTATTACGTAATAACAAAAGAACCCTTACGTAGGGACTGAATAAATTAACCAACTTGGTATTACATGCATCTCACAACATTTTATTCTAGAAGAACTGTGTTGCGAGACTTGGGTTTTTTCACAAGTTATGTTTTTGATGGCATCTCATTTCTTTTTGTGGATAGCCCTACTTTTTCATCTTTCCGGTACCTTACTTACCTACAAGGACACTGATTGATTCATTCACTGTAAATGTAACTTTGTAATTCTATATTTTTATATGGGATTACAAAGTTATTTGTGCAGTTGGTGTATCTAGAAAAATGGGCCCAAAATAAAATAAAATATTTTAGTTTCTCCTTGATTTATACACTAAACACTAATTGTATTTTAAATTTGAAGCTTCTATGTCTGCTAGAAGTGCCTTAGAGTTTTGATGATCGGTCAGTCAGTGAGTGACAAAATTAGAAATGAAGTACTTCTTAAACTACTGGTTCAAATTGAATGAAATTTGAAATATACCATGTTTATACAATGCCTACTTGGTTACTGAAAATTCAGGCTTCCAGTTTTATCCACTACAAAGGTATAGGGGGGTCGAAAATGGCCTGAACTGCTTCTAAAATGGTACGGCCGCGCCGCTTTTTTGCTCGACTTGGCGGCACTATGCCCCAGATATACCACCCAGTTATATTCTCATTTACGACAATTACTTTTATTAGGAAAATACGAAATGAAGTTACATATGTATCTAAAATAATCTCTAAATCACGTTAACAAAGTGCCCTCGGACTTCAATGAAAGTACAGATTATAGTTTCATTAATGTTTATAAATTATAAATCACTAGCGAGCCGCCTCGCACGGGTGGGTTTTGGATGTCGGCAACATATACGTGTACTACGTACATGTAAACTTTCCTCTTGAACCATTCTGTCTATTGATCAAAACCGCATCAAAATCCGTTGTGTAGTTTAAAAGATCTAAGCGTTCAGACGACGGGAAGTCGGGGAGCGACTTTGTTATATAATAGTACCCGGATGACCGAGCTTCGGTCGGTTTTTTAAAGTTACGTTTATATACAAATTAAATGAATAATAGTTTTTGATCTTATTGACATAATAGAAAAAAACATGAGTGCAATTACTTTAATTAAAATTTTCGTACTTTTAAAAAATACTAAAAAAAGGGCTCGAAATAATAGATTTTCTCACAAAAGAAGGGAACTTGAAAAAAAAAAGGAAAAAAAGTCGAACCCAAGACGGGACGCGAACCACGGAACTCCGTTATCACGCCCGAACAACATCTCATCTGAGCTATTATAATCGTTGATAATTTGTCAAAATTTACCTTCTTATATTGTATCAGTTTTTTTTATTGCCTGAAAACATGGACAAAAGGACATTTTCTAAAAAATAAATCCTAGCTAGATCGATTTATTGCCCCGGAAACTCCCTGGAAACTAAATTTCATGAAAATCGTTGGAGCCGTTTCCGAGATCCCGATTATATATATATATACAAGAATTGCTCGTTTAAAGGTATAGGATATAGAGATTCTTCTGTACATGTGTATGTGACTAAACTATTCATAAACTGTGTGATTAAGTTGATTCGACAATATTTTAGATTCACAATCGGACCCGGTAGGCGGCGCTGTTGTCGAGATTTAGAAACCACCCGTGCGAAGCCGGGGCGGATCACTAGTGTTTCTGTATTTATTTCATAGTTTAAGTTTTCATTTCTATCGTGCGACGTTTGCCATTTTCTTTTAAAGTCAATTCTTGATGACAAAGGTTTGTGAATGGATCAGGTCATCGAAATAGATTTAATAAATTAACTTTGTATACTAATATAAGGATAAATGGAGAATTTTAAATATTTGATATATTCCTACGTCATATAATGTTAATTCTCTACGTTTAATAGTCTCAAACAAAATCAAACTGCCTCCTTCTTACTATAGAATTATTTGTTGCACCTAGCAATGCCAAATTGAAAGACCAAAATACATTTGGAGAAAATTTGAAAATGTTGGAATTTTAGGGTCGTTGTCGGGAGAAATAAATATGTAAACTGGCTAAGTGGTACTGTGACATTAATTAGACATTTTATATGACATTTAATTTAAAAATTTGACATTGTATATGTACAGGTAATCTTATTTGACATTAATTTAATAATTATTTAGACACTGTAATTTGTTATGTAATAGATAAGTGATTTGCATGGCATGAACCTATATATGGCGATCAACAATGTAAATTGACCACTGTAACACCATCTATACCCAGATTGCGCAAATAAAGAATTAAATTTAAAAAAAAAGTTTCTTTTTTTAAATGAATAGGCACAATAAGACTTGTTGAAAGACTGTTGACACACAACTAATTTAGGTACACTCAATTATTATGTTACCACATGTATTTGGCATTGGACTTTACTGAGACCACTAGTTTCTTAAACCTTTAGAAACTTTGGAACCTTTAGAACAGAAAAGATTTAAAATTCAAACAATTTACTTCAAAGTTCAATCTAATAACTAACTCAGCTTTTATTAAATCAAAGACAGGTGTGATGCGAAGAGAAGCTGTTTATCTGGAGATTTTGAGTTTTGTCGGGAGTCTGGACATCATTTAAAATGTCGGAAAATCCAGACAAATCCCGACCATCTAGCAACCCTAGTTGCACCCCAAAGTCGAACCAATTTAAGATCAAATTGTCTTCTAAGGCGTTTCCCCTAGCGAACGACCTTGAGCGTTCGGTCACATACAAATCGTGTACAATATATCGAGTAAAAATACGCTCGAATCATTGGAATTATATCAATTAAAAAAGTACTTAAGAAATTAAATAAAACCTGAATAATATAGATTTTTAAATTATCTATCCGTTAGTGTAATCCTCAAATGATTAGAGCGTTGTATTCAGCAATAGATGCATGTAATCAATAATTTTAGTCATTTTTTAAAAGTTGATTTTAAAGATATTTATAAAACATAAAAACAAATTAAAACGTGGATTGTGATGATAGGATATCGAACATTAATAATGTGCTTTTAGATGTAGTTTATTTCTCATAACTAATGAGATCACAGTCTCTGAAAAACGCACTTTTGCAAGGTTTTGGTCGGGGTACCGCCTTAACAAGAACGTTTACAATATACAAAGAATACCAAAGCAGATTAGATATATTCTCAACCTTGATAGTTGGCGACAAAAAAGTAGTCATCGGCGATTAAAACTATGTACTGTAAGTTCATTATTATTTCAAATTTGAATTTTATTACAGTTAAATAGTATCTATTTACTATTGTTAAATCAACGTTCTTTTTATAATTACGCACGTGATGTTAGTTATAATAATCATGATGTCATTCCATATGTACGTAATGGTGTAGTCAGTGTTACGAGAGCCTAATAAAATAAAAAAGATAAGGTGGTTTAGTAACTGTCAAGGGTTTTAAACTTGTCTTTCTAAGGTCAAAATAGCAGCTTAACGCTGCTGTGATTTGTATGGTGAATACCTTAAGACCATAAACCGACTTTTTACTGGGAACGATGCATTCTATCTAAGTTTTCAAGGTTAATAATGCATCTGCGTTTTGTTTCTTAATTGAGGATAGATGAAGATACCTATTGGTCACAGCATCCACTTACCATCAGGTGGGCTGTGTGCTCGTTTGCTGCACTGCTATCTATAAAAAATGCCGGTCTGAATGACGGACATACACGAAATTAATTTTAAAGAGATTACGTTCGTCACGGAAACAAAAAAGTCAAATATACTCACGAGTCGGAGTTTTCCCTTTTCACTGGACTGGATTTCTCTTTAATGGGAAGCTTTATTAGCGGCGGAGGCCCACCTGGAAACAAACAAAAATACAATAATAAATCTTGCTCAACTGGGGGGAGACCTGATGACCTGAAATACGTGTTCTGCGCCTATTTTAGGCATCAGTCTCTTATATTATTTTGTGTTTATTTTTCGTCAAAAATCAAGATTGTTAAATTAACGTGGTGAAATATAAATATATATCTTGCCAGTGATGACTTATGGATCTGAGACGTGGTACTTCACTGCTGGCCGTATGAGGTCGTTCAAGGTCGCTCAACGAGCTATCGAGAGGATTATGCTCGGGGTTTTTCTGCGTATAATAAACTAAAGAAATCAGAATATCCGCAGTAGAACCAGAGTGACCGGCATAGCGCAACGATTTAGTAAGCTGAAGTGGCAATGGGCCGGTCATATACCGTACCGGTAGGCGTAGTTAATGCGCGGTTAGCGACCCCCCACTAGATGGAGTGACGACCTGGTGAGACATGCAGGAAGTCTATTAATGCAGGTGGCTCTGGACCGTGCTTTGTGGCATTCCTTGGGGCCTATGTTCAGCAGTGGACTTGCGAAGGGCTGTATTGATGACGATGATGATGATATCTTTCACATACAACACAGCCACAGAGGTAAATAAAACAAATGGACAGGAGCACCCATAGAATACTATAATACATACATAATAGAACGGGGGAGTGGGCGGAGCCCGTGTAGCCACTAACATGTCAATTCACACGTATAAATGCCAACACAATCAATCAATCGTATCCAATTTTCGTGCCAAGCGTCGCTGCATGCAAATTATTTAAAAATGGCAAATTGTGCAATAATTATGTGTGGAAAGAACAGCGGGAAATGGAATTTAAATAAAGACATATTCTACAACCAGTAACCAGTCCAAATTATATTCACACAATATAAATATATTTTGTGAATATTAGAAACAAAAATAAAGAAACATTTAGTTGTCAATAACATTAATCAAAAGTCTAAATGTGTTTGTAGTAGTGATAACTGATAATACGACGTAATTGCTTGTTTGTGTGCTCCCGGTGACGCCAATCCACCTACAAAGTAAGGTTGACAGCCATTCTATTGTGTAATATAGTATTCTATGGGAGCATCTACCTGATAGCACCCCAAAATTAATAAAATACTGTTTGTGCACGTTTTCCCGCTTGATTTCCCGTGGCAACTAAAGTAAATACGCCTCTAGGTGGCAATAGAATAGAATAGAATCGTTTTTATTCAACGTACGTTACAAGACTTACTTATTGAAAATAATTTCTATCTTTCCCACTGGTTCGGAAAAAACCTCTGTCCTCGGAAGAACCCATTTAAGGAGGAAGGCTATGTTCAGCTGTGATCATTAGAATAGATTGTAATAATCATAGAATACTATAATACACAATAGAATGGCTGTCAACCTTATTTTGTACGAGGATATGCGTCGCCGGGAGCACACATACAAGCAATTACGTCGTATTTGTATTACCACTACAAACCCGATTCGCTGTGTTGACAGACAGATTTTAATACATATTCATTTGTAAATAGCGTGCAATATAGCATATTCTAAATAATTTGCATGCGCATTATGGAAACGATTGTAACGTCAAAACACATCTCGTGTTGACGTTTATACCCGTGAATTGACGTGTTAGTGACATTTTAGTGGCTACACGGGCTCCGCCCACTCCCCCGTTCTATTATGTATGTAATCATAGTATTCTATGGTAATAATTGAATGAATTATGTGCTGCCATCTGGTGAAATAATAAAGTCAAGGAGCGCTGGCTTCTAATATCATTACCGTCAATCTATCAAATTTGCTATCAAGATTGCCTTTGGAGGTTGAACATACTCCTGCCCATCTCCTGGTTTGGTTTCTCGAGGGATAGGTCATAGTCATGAATCATCATGAATTATGTCTATTGTCGTCGCCTCTCAATACGCGTGGAAGCGCCTGCGCCTTCCTTCATAGCAACGAGTTTGCCAATACGTTAATTTTTGAATAGGTTGTTTGTCCTTTCAATATTTTATTACCCTCTCAACTGTTATGACGATACAATCGTCCAAGACCACATTTAATTTGCATTATTTTTAAATGAAAAATACCTAACAATACGGTTAGAAAATCTCACGTTATTCAAAAGTTCAGAAGTGTGTGAAACCTAACAAACTAAATTCGTTTTATACATACACAAATGCACACGCTTTGTTTTGATATTCTTGTGGTCTAGTGGTCATAAACACGGTTGCTGAAAATGAGATCCCGGTTCGAATTTATTATTGGGTTTTTCTGTCAAGAAATTCTCAGTGGCCTCCCGGAGTCAAGAACCCTGATCTCTCTCCGGTTGTGTCGGAAAACCGTCCCGTCAGACTATGAGAGTGAGGAAATAGAGAGTGCAGCTTGCGCATACACTCGTGCACTATAATTCTATCCTGCTCAGAAGTCTAGTCTGCATCGAGACTGGCCGTAAACTTACTTTTAGTCCGGAGAACATTATCACTATACTTATATTTGTACATATAAATCTGTATGTAAGTCAAGCTGATAAAAGAGCTTTAAAAACCTACTCACCATTTATATTAAACTTTTCCGTTGGCTTAGTTTCCACATCACTGGTCTCCGTATCCCGTTTTGTGTGCGTTCTACTGTCCGATATCGTCTCCGGCTTGGTCTCCGCGCTCGGTCTGGTCTCGGGTGGCTTTGTCTCCACCGCGGGTTTGGGTTCGGGTAGCCTTTGTTCCGTGGCAGGTTTCTTTTCCTGGTTCGCTGAGGTTGCCGTCACGGCGCCTGGAAACATTTCATTTTAACATAAATAGAGAAATATGTTTTACAAGAATCTATCAAACCATTCCGTCCCTTGTTTGTGGTAAACTCGTAGGATGGAAATACGTGGTAGAGCCACGCTGCATCTATTATGGTTGTAGCACGAATGGGTCGGCTCGACCGGGGAAGGACCACGCTCTCACAGAATACCAGCGTAAAATAGCAGCTTAAAGCTGCTATGTTTCGTATGGTGAGTGTAGAGATCCGGAGACACTTTTTACTGGAAACGAGGCATTCCATCTTAGTCCTAAGGGATGACATCGCATCTACATTTTGTTTCGTAATCGAGGACATATTTTAAATGATAGATGTTTATGGGCACAGCAACCATTTACTATACTTACTATATAGGTGTACTGTGTTCTCATTTGTCACCCTTATCCTATAAAAACACCTTTTAACTAGGCGTGCCATCTTAGTAGTCAAGAATAACAAATGCAGATGGCATTGCGATAGTTAATCAAGGCTGGATGGACCACAACATCCACTTACCAGGTGAACTGTGTGCTCGTTCGTCACCTTAATTTCATGAGCAAGTAGTCGGTTACCTTTCTTCTCACTCTAAAGCCAATTATGTGACGTCACTGATAAAAGTCTCACCTGTCTCACAGTCGGGAGGCTCGTCCTTATTGTTCCACCGTATATCCGTCAAGCCCTTGATGCGGAGCTCTTCTGCCGTCTTCAGTAGACTCGCCAGTTGAGACTGAAACCAATTGCGGTGCTGTTTTTTTTTCTGTTTGAAAAACGTTCCCTACACTAAGATTTTTGGGGGTTATGAGATTGTAGGAAGGGTGTCGGTGCTGTGACAGTAAGTGAGATTGGAATTTCTTGCCCTTAAAAGCTTCTCAAAAATGAGAGGAGGCCTGTGCCCAGAGAAGGACGTATGTAAGGGCTGTAAGTTAACTTCACTTTTATGTATGAGATCTCCGGTATCAAAGCTTTTGAACCCGACTTGTTAAATAGACTGGAAGTAATCAAGAGTGCAAGATGATTTGTTACAAATTACAACGATAACTTTTTCGTTATTTACGCAGCAATTTATCGCCCAAATAAAAATGCATCACGGCCATATGTGGAGTTTTACCTGACGCGTCCTGTAAACAACTGTATAAAAGTTTGGGATTATGGCAACTACCGCACTTTACATTAATCGAGTTGCAGTTTTTGTACACCAAAATACAGAATTATTTAATAAATGGGTGCGTTTGGCAGAAAAAAGCGCTAGCAAGCGCTTGTAAGCAAAATGGCGATTGTAAGCGGTAAGCGCTGTCAAATCGTAAGTAGCTGTTTTCCTCTAGGACACGATGTTAGTTTTAACCGGGGATCCTAACCTAATTTAAATATATGTTTGTGAAGTATTCATATTAAAAACTTACCAATTATGAATTTTTAATAGCATGTATATGTCTATTCATGTCATTATATTACATACTATTATCTATATCTATTTATTATATACTAGTCTTATATTAACTAATATTGCACAAAATAACTTATAAACTCTACTTCAAAACAAACAAATTAGGGGTATGTTCCGAAATACAACGCAGTGTACTGTCAATGCAAGTAATTACGGTGGGGGGGTCAATTTTTTTTGTGTTTCGAAAATGCCAGAATTTGTTTCTATTTATTCATACTTATAGAATCATTGATGGTATATCCATTAGGAGGATATATGATTTTGGAGACTCATTGCATTTTCTGAGATTGAGAAAGTATATCGAGTATTGCATTGGACAGTACTGATTGTTTTCGGAAATACCCTAATAAGCAAAATGGCGGATTGTGTCAGCGCTACTGAAGTAGCAATCGTGTCCTGGCCGAAAACTATTTTAGCGCTAGTAAGCGCTTGCTAGCGCTTTTTTCTGCCAAACGCACCCATAGATTGAGAGATCCTCACAGAATGATATACAATGACACTCCAAGGTCGGATAAGTACGCAAAAAATGGCTAAGTCAGAATAACTTTTACAGCATAGATTCGTTTCTCTGTACCAAAAACTTAACATAAATTGATATAGGTACAAAATTTTATTTTATTCCATTTTTATTTCGTTGATATATTTGTTAATAATTATTATGATAACTACTATTAAGTTAGTAATTTCATTATAAAATCATTAAATTCAATGTATTATTATTGGCATGCTATTTTCATTATGGCGAAACATATGCGCTCATCAACATGCTTACTGGTTACGAGGCGTTCTATTTTAGTTCTCACAGGTGAACATTTGCATTTTGCTTGAGGCTTTGGACCTATTAACAACGTGATCAATACTCACATGGTGCACACTCATCTCGCCGGTGTACATGTAGTCCAGGAGCGCTCGCAGGTGTCGGGGTTCCGCGCCATCTATGACCAGCACAGGCTCCCCGTGCGCTTCGTGGGCTCCCAGCAGTGCGCCGAGGAGTTCCGAACATGCTGCTAGCACGACTCTGAAGACAACGATTAGCAAGTATTACATACAATCATGATGTGCTCTTGACCGTGTAGTGTGTAAAAGTAGTGGTGACTGTCTCGTTAGTTTAGTGGTCGTAGTAGTGCGACCGCTGATCATGAGGTTCCGAGTTCGAATCCCGGGTCGGGCCAAAGAATCAGTTGACTTTTTCCGTCAAAAATTCTCAGTAGTTGCCGGGAGTCAGGAAGTTGGTGGTATCTTTCACCCGTGCATCGGAAAGCACGTAAAGTCGTTGGTCCTGCACCTGATCTCTCTCCGGTCGTGTCAGTTTACCGTCTCATCGGACTATGTGAGTGGGGGAATAGAGAGTGCACCTGTGCTTGCGCATACACATGGGCACTATAATTCTGTCCTGCACAGATGGCTAGTCTCCGTTGAGGCTGGCCGCCGTGACTGAATTGCGGTCTGGAGGACATGAGTGGTGTAAGAATATCCACAAGCCCATATCGTACCGTGGGCGTCGTAAGAGACGACAGGCGGTAAACAAACCAGAAGATCAGCAGCTCCCTAATAACAGCTTAAAAAATAATAACTGCGGTCACCAACCCGCCTGCCAGCGTTGCAGCTGTGGCAAATGTAATGCATTACACTCAATGGGGAGGCCTACGTTCAGACTTTCGCTGTAACGGTGTGTGGCTGCACTCTTGGCAGACTTTCCTTCCGGACTATGACAAGTTTATGTCGCTACCAGCTACACGCACAAACAAGAAACAACAAAATCTCTTCCCAACTTATCAACTGATTCTTCTCCTGGCTTTCGCAAGAAGCGACCGCAGGAAATGCCAAGAATATGTTAGTATTTTACGGCTTACTATAGATGGCGCTATAACTATCCAGTTACTTTGTGAGCCGAGATAGCTTAGTGGCTTAGCACTATCTGTAAATAACGCAGTACGCGAGCAACCCGGGTTCGATTCCTGCCTGCATAAATGAAATTGTAAATAGCAATTTTAAATGCTGATTTAGAAAATCAGCTTACAAATACAAACACGGAAGGCTATGTCAGTAACCTTGGTTCTCCGGCGGATTTCTTCATTTCGAATTTTGTCTACCAGAGAAACTTCGAGCATAACTCTTTCCATTGCTCGCTGAGCGACTTTAAGCTTTTGGAGCAGACGTATCGTCAGTGTCCACGTTTCGGCACCATAAGTGAGTACGGGCAGAACGCACTGGTTGAAGACTTTTGTCTTCAGACTTTGGCGGCTATGGGCGACGTGAAAACCCGACGGAGCTTTCTAAATGCTGCCCAGCGCAACTGAATCCTCCGATCGGCTTCTTTCTCGAAGTTATTCTTATCCAGTTGCAATATCTGCCCGAGGTAGGTATATTCCTGGACAATTTCGAGAATTTCACAATCAACAGTAATTGGTGCGGGCATGACGTAATCGTTGAACATAACTATTGTCTTGTTCAGATTCATGCACAGACCAACGTTGAGTGGATTCATTTAGTCTGTTCAGCATATCCCGAAGTTCCTGCAGCGATTCTGCCATGACGACGATATCATCATCAAAGCGTAAGTGTGAGCTGTACTCACCGTTTACGTTAATACCGCGTCCTTTTCAGTCTAACGTCTTAAAAACATCTTCCAGTGCATTTGTAAACAGTTTAGGGGATATAACATCCCCCTGTCTCACTCCGCGATGCAACTGGATTGGTTTTGTTTGACTGTTCTATACTTGGACGGACATCGTACTGGTGTTGTGTTGTGGCTTATGTGAGGCATATAGTTTGCCATAATAGTGTTCGATCTCAGAGAGAACCTCAGGCTCTGACGTGAGGACTTTGCCATCATGCGTCTGGAGTTTTGTGATGTGACTTCTTCCAAGCTCCCGAACAAAGATTTTTTTTCGGTTTCGCTCTATTGCCGCTTGTATAGCAATTGCATCAGAGCGACGCAGGTCCCGCCTCACAGCTTTCCTCACAAGCTTGGTTAGTGTCACCCGGTCCGATGGTTATGCTGTTGTTAGCTCACGCCTTCTTTGGCCTTCGACTTTCAGCCCGCGGTATGTTGTTTGCCACAAAACCTGTTGCCCTCATCCCGTAAGATCTTAATCACGCTGTTAAGGTCCTCGTCAATATCCAAAGTGGGTGTCAAGAAAAAAATATATATATATATAAGTAAAATATATACGTATAAGTTTAATCGTTTTCGTTGAATAGTCAGAACAATATTACAAGTTTTAAATAGAAGAAGGGTGACTAACGAGCACACAGTCCACCTAATGATAGGTGGATCTTGTGGCCCATAGACATCTACATTTAACTTCGATTAAAAATCAAAATGTCTGAGGAATAAGATGGAACGCCTCGTTTCCAGTAAAACGGGTCTCCGGTTCTCTACACTCACTAAATGGAACACAGCAGCTATTTTACGCTGGTATTCTGTGATCCTTCCCCGGTCGAGCCGACCCTTCTATGCTACAACCATATATAGCTGCAGCGTGGCTTTACCAAATACAACTATTATAATAATAAATAAAAACTTTATCTATAATAATAATATATAAAGTCTTTAAATTTATATGTGTTATTTTACACTTTAAATATAACTTAATAATAAAATCACACTTACATCTGTTTAGCCGTGACCGAAAAATCGGTGACATATTATAATAAATAAATCAATTATAGAACCTTCTCTGTTTTTTTTTAACTGTTAAAATAGACATGGTTAATTTTTAACTTATATGACACTGGCATTTAGTTCGTCGGCTACTTTAGGTCTTTATGAACCAAAAACTATCATCTGGGTAGCATCGTGTGCGGATATGCTAGCTATTAAATATAATGCGGGATCCCAATAGGTAGGGTTGCCAACATTTCTTCAGCTGATTATAGTATTTTTCTGAATGAATATAGTAGATACACTTAAAATACTGGAAATAGTCGGGAATAGACCTCGATGAACGCAAAATAATGTTTAAGGGTACACTAGTCGCTTATTCTTCCATACAAACGTAGTCTGGCGATTACTCCACTGTTTGATGGTGTACCTACGTTCAAAATAAAAAATGATTTCAATTTGTCTCATAATTATCTAGCCCTGTATGGAAACAAAAAAGTAAAAAAAGAGTATGTTTAAAAGTTATAAGCGTCGAAAATTCCAAATTTCAACACTAGTTTTAACACATCTTTGGGCGGAAATAAATACCATAAGAAGAACGAAAATTGCAAAACAATTACCATACAGGGATAGATTAGTTGTTCAAAAATGCAAATAATTTTATTTTAAACAGATACATTCAATAGATTTTTCATGACATCCAGACTCCCAAAGGTCTGTTAATAAAATTTCGCGCGCTCCTTTTTGTTGTATTTTATTTTAAGAAGATACATTCAATAGATTTTTCATGACATCCAGACTCCCAAAGGTCTGTTAATAAAATTTCGCGCGCTCTTTTTTTGTTATAAATCATCTTGCCTTTCGCTACAAATTGTTTTCCCGATCAGTGGGACGGACGGAGGAGGGGGAGGGGGGGGGGGGGCGCAGCGCGCACTCACACATACTCACTAGTTTAGCCGCTGCTATCTATTTATGGTTGTAATACCTACATATCTACATCTTTATTTAGAAAATTGCTTCCTTTTGTTCGTGTCCATTGCTGAAACCGGGATGAATATAGCTGCTAAAATGTGCCCATAGGTTTGTTGAAGCACATTTAGTTAAAATTGAAAACAGGTAGGTACATAATAATGAACTTTCGATACAGGTAGTACATTAGGTACTTAACTACTTTAATTTGCTAACTAACGAAAACATCTCATAGATAAGCACGATTATCGAAAATCTTAAAATTATCTATTAATTTAATTAGAATAGGTAATTTTTAGATTTTCGATAATCGTGCTTACGTATAGGAATCTCATATCCTAATATACCCAATGTAATTTATGTAAGTACCTAATAATCTAAGAAGGGCAGTCAATGATAAATAAAATTTGTTTTGTAAGTTGTTTTTTTTAAAACACTTTAACACAACAAAAACATGAAACTGAGAAGAAGCACCCGATCTGCCGAAACAAACTCAGAGAGGTCAGTCCAGGTATTACATTGGTCATGTCATACGAGAACCAGACTAATATGGTCCTTTGAAGAAAGAATCATACAGATGTGAGTGGACAACTTAGTACTTTTTAGGATTCCGTACCCGAAGGGTAACCAGCAGGGCCCTATTACGGAGCTTCCGCTGTCCGTGTGTCTATCTGTCAGCGGTCTGCATCTCATGATACGTAATAGGTAGATGGTTGTAATTTTCACAGAACGTGTATTTCTGTTGCCGCTATAACAGCAAATAGTAAAAATAAATTTGAAATTAAATGATATTCTACTATAAAAAGAAACGAGTATTTTTGCTTTTTTTGATCGATAGTAATATGTATAGGTATTTAAATCTTGTAAGACGGTACGGAAGCTCGGAAGTCCGATTCGCACTTGGAAAAATATTTGTTTATATTTAACCTTACCTCAAGTTTACGCACCAACCTCGGCACATCCCGATGAGGAGGTGGAGGAAATGTATGAGGATATTTCCAGAGCCATACATTCCTCCAAAACCTACTACACGGTGTTGATGGGAGACTTCAACGCAAAACTGGGCACAAGAGAAAGCGGTGAGCTGAAGGTAGGGAAATTTGGAGTAGGGCAACGGAACCGAAGGGGCCAGCAGCTGGCCGACTTTATGGAGAAAGAGGGACTCTTTATGATGAACTCTTTCTTCCAGAAGCGGCCCCACAGGAAGTGGACCTGGTCGAGCCCCGACGGTTCGACAAAAAATGAGATTGACTTCATTATGACGACCAGACGCCAACTGTTCAGTGATGTCTCAGTGATCGCAAGGGTGAAAACTGGCAGCGATCACCGAATGGTTAGAGGCACACTGAACCTAAACGTTAAGTTGGAGAGGTCTCGTCTAATGAAGTCAACGCTCCGTCCCCCCTCGTGCTCTAATCCAGAATCCCGAAACCTTTCAGCTCGAGTTACGTAACCGCTTCCAGTGCCTAGAAGATTGCAATGCAGTGGACGATATGAACGACAAGCTCGTGGAAACTGTCCATGCGGTCGGAGCTAAGTTCTGCAAGACCCGCCGCAGAAGAACACAAAAACTCTCCGATCACACTCTTAATCTCATGGCTGTTAGACGGGAGATGAGGCTGCAATCGTCAACAGATTTGACAGCATACAGGCAACTGAACAGACAGATCTCCAAATGCATACGGCGAGACTTACGCAACTTTAATACTTCTCGTATTAAAGAAGCGATCGAGCGGAACCAGGGCTCCAAAGTCTTTGCCAGAGATCTGTCTGCCAGAAAGAGCCAACTGTCAAGGCTGAAGACTGAGTGTGGCAACATCGTTTCCGGGACACCTGAGATTTTGAGTGAGATTGAGAGGTTCTATGGGCAGCTGTACACATCATCGTTGGAGCCACACGCAAGTGTGAGTAACGATCCAAGAGCAAGTCTTATCCGACACTATTCCGATGATATCCCGGACGTCAGTCTAAGCGAGATTAGAATGGCTCTCCAGCACCTTAAAAACGGCAGGGCCCCAGGCGAGGATGGAATTACAGCGGAGCTTCTGAAAGCGGGTGGAACACCGGTACTTGAAGTCCTTCAGAAGCTCTTCAATTCCGTCCTCCATGGTGGCACTACTCCAGAGGCGTGGAGCAGAAGTGCGGTGGTCTTGTTCTTTAAGAAAGGCGACAACGCTCTCTTAAAGAACTACAGACCGATTTCCCTTCTGAGCCGCGTCTACGTGCTGTTTTCGAGAGTCATTACGAATCGTCTCGCACGCAGACTTGACGACTTCCAGCCTCCCGAACAAGCCGGTTTCCGAAAAGGCTTCAGTACCATAGACCACATACATACCCTGCGGCAGATTGTACAGAAGACTGAAGAGTACAATCTGCCACTTTGCCTGGCGTATGTGGACTATGAGAAAGCCTTTGATTCCGTCGAAATTTGGGCGGTGCTACAGTCCCTTCAGCGGTGCCAAGTTGACTGTCGGTATATCGAAGTGCTGAAGTGTTTGTACAGTAGGGCTACGATGGCTATCCGAGTACAGAACCAGAGCTCAAAACCTATCCAACTGCAGAGAGGTGTAAGACAGGGTGACGTTATATCCCCGAAACTCTTCACCGCTGCATTGGAAGACGTTTTCAAGCTACTGGACTGGAAAGGATACGGTATTGACATCAATGGCGAGTACATCACTCACCTTCGATTTGCCGACGATATAGTCCTTATGGCAGAATCGCTGGAGGACTTAAGCACTATGCTCAATGACCTCAATAGTGCCTCCCAACGGATAGGTCTTAAGATGAACATGGACAAAACAAAGATCATGTTCAATGTCCATGTCACACCTATGCCGGTAGTTGTTGGGAGCACTATGCTCGAAGTTGTTGACGAATACGTTTACCTGGGACAAATAGTCCGACTAGGTAAGTCCAACTTCGACCGAGAGGTCAATCGACGGATTCAACTCGGCTGGGCAGCGTTCGGGAAATTACGGCATATCTTTTCGTCAGGTATACCTCAATCTTTAAAAACTAGATTGTACAACCAGTGCGTGTTGCCAGTGATGACTTACGGATCTGAGACGTGGTCCTTCACTGCTGGCCGTATGAGGACGCTTAAGGTCGCTCAGCGAGCTATGGAGAGGGCTATGCTCGGAGTTTCTCTGCGTGATAGACTCAGAAATGAGGATATCCGCAGTAAAACCAGAGTGACCGACATAGCCCAACGGATTAGTAAGCTGAAGTGGCAATGGGCCGGCCATATAGCTCGAAGAACCGATAACCGATGGGGAAGAAAGGTTCTCGAGTGGCAGCCTCGTACCGGTAGGCGTAGTGTAGGGCGACCCCCCACTAGATGGAGTGACGACCTGGTAAGACATGCAGGAAGTCGATGGATGCAGGTGGCTCAGGACCGTGCTTTGTGGCATTACTTGGGGGAGGCCTATGTTCAGCAGTGGACTTGTGAAGGGCTGTAATGATGATGATGATGATGAAACCTTACCTCAGACATACTCATATCTTTATATATAATTTACTATACTACTATATAAGCTACTACTATATAAGCTACTACTAAATAAAATAGTACAGTCGATCTCTAAATTGTAGTTTTCTTCTAATTACTTACCTTGCCTAGACGTGTTCTTTGGACTTCTGTAAGGAAGTCTATGCTGTTAGTATTCCGTTTATATACGTTACTATTTTGATAGACGTTTGTGCTTGTCCCTGCAGTGACACAATGCCTATTGTTGATAACTTTCTAAGTACTAAGAGAATATTGCAAACCGCTATTGAACACAAACAATCAATAAACAATTTACAAACTAACATTTTTTATTTATTTAATTAACCTATATAAAAGCCCCACTCACATCAAAATCGCGCTGTCGAAAAAGCAGTTATCCTGACACTGGCTGGCATATTCTTCGGGGAGTTGCCTGTGGGCTATTATAGCTAACTAGCTATGGTAAGTAAATATCTATTTAGAATACGTAGTACCCACAGTAATATTTGCATAACCTACAATAAAATACAAAAACATAATTATGTTACACTTTTTTGTATTTGTTTTAGAAATGGTTATATTTTTTTCAAAAAAAAGTTTTTTGTTACCGTTTTTAGTTGAGAGTTATGTCCCTTTAGTGGGTACAGGCGTGATATTATAGTGTGTGATTGCGTAAAGAATGCATAGATAGGCGATAGCAACAAACTCGGTTGATTTGCTGTCATTTATTGAAGAGTGCCCCCAAGTTTTTTTATTTCTCCAAGATCCCATTATCAGATCCTGACCTGACCATCATCGATTACCGTGGGATTATCTGGAAAATATATCCTTTCAAACAAAAAAATAATTTTCCAAATCGGTTCAGGCATCTTCGAGAAATCGGGGGACAGAACATACATAAACAAAAACCAACAAATTGAGAACCACCTCCTTTTTTCGAAGTCGGTTAAAAGTAGGTAAAAACAAATCAATGAAATTATTATATAATAACAACATCTACTTAAGTTCACATAAGAACTTTCATAATAACAACTAAGTACATAAATTGGGTTCATAATAATTACGTTTCACACAGCAGATCCTAAGTTACAATAACACCAATTTGTTTTCTCTCTCCTTTCTCTTTTTAAAATACGTTACCCCCACAGTAGGATTTTCTCCAGTATCGTGGAGGCAGTTTACAAACCGGAACAGCTATTTGTAGTCCATACAAATATTTGTTCCGGGCGGGATTCGAATAGCCGCGGCCCCCAGCACAGTCTCATTACTAAGCCACTGCGGCACGGAGTTCACAATTGCCGTTTGAGTTTATGTTATTATTCCAAAATGAATCGCATAGGTAAGTACGCGATGACGCCGTCGCGCATTGCGTCACTCGAGTGCGTATGTGTGTGTGCACTAACTTCTTACTGCTCATCACAGCGTCTATCCCTTTCGCACGTGATGTTGGCTGAGATAGCATGCATTTATACCCCGCCCACCACTTAGTTCGTGCCATCGACTAGGGGCACCTTAACATATGTAGTAGAGCCACGCTGCAGCTATATTATGGTTGTAGTACAAATGGGTCGGTTCAACCAGGATAGAACCACGCTCTCACAGAATATCAGCGTAAAATAGTAGTCAATACTGCTGTGTTTCGTATGGTGAATGTAGAGATCCGGAGACCGTTTTTACTGGAAACGATGCATTCCATCTCAGTCCTCAGGGGTGACAACGCATCTGCATTTGGATTCCTAATCTAGGATAGATGTGAGTGTCTACGAGCCGCAACAATGTCCTCCAGACCGAATTTCTGTCACGGCGGCCAGCCTCAACAGAGATTCAATCTGCGCAGAACAGTATTATAGTGTCCAAGTGCATGCGCAAGCACAGGTGCACTCTCTATTCCCTCACTCTCATAGTTCGTGGGACGGTAAACCGACACGACCGGAGAGAGATCAGGCGCAGGACCAACGGCTTTACGTAGCACGGAGGTGATACACTCTTACGCCAACTGCCTTACTCCGGGCAGCTGCTACTGACTGGACTATGAGAATTTCTTGACGGAAAAACTCAATATTTGATTGTTGCTGGCCCGATATGTGATTCGAACCCAGGACCTCATGATCAGCAGTCGCACTACTACACAACCACTAGACCAAAGAGGCAGTCACATCTAGTTACGATCAGTCGGAATGTGTGCTTCTGTGTTATTATCACTAGGGTTTGTAACTTTTTGTATAATATATAATTTTTTCCAAGGATATGTCACCTGTAGATATAGTGGATGCCAGATGCAGGGTGCTCAGTATCGTGTTTTGTGGCTTTCATTAGAGGATGACAATATTTAGCATCGGATGGGGTGTGGTGACAATGATGATGTTTAAAATAAATTTTCAAACGAACATTTACTTGTTAACAGCATAAAACTATAGTCAGCTTTTATTATATTTTTATACGTGGTAGAATCACGCTGCAGGTGTATTACGGTTGTAGCACGAATGGGTCGGCTCGACCGGGGAAGGACCACGCTCTCACAGAATACCAGCGTCAAATAGTAGCTTAATATTGTGTGTTTCGTATGGTGAATGTAGAAATCCTGGGAAACTTTTTACTGGAAACGAAGCTTTCCATTTAATCCTCAGGGGTGACATGTGCATTTTAATTCTTAATCGATGATAAATATAGATGTCTGTGGGCTACAGCATCCACTTTCCATCAGGTGGACTGTGTGCTCGTTGGTCACCCTTTTTCTATAAAAAAAAATATATAGTCCGTGTGTATGTTGACCGATTTTGATAAAATTTTGTATGTGTCGATCCGTAATTGTTCCCGGTGGGTGGCACTATAGTCGGGATACAGAAATCATTCGTGCGAAGTCGGGTCAGGATCGCCAGTAAATAAAATTATCTTTTTTGGGATTTTGTCTATAGAGTTAAATGTCGCCAGCACACAGCATAAGCTGTTAACGTTAAACTTAGAAGAAACACAAAACCATTAGCATTTAATAGCAATAAAACTTATTTATTGCTAATTTATGTACGACCGAAACAAAAATTCACATATCTGTCACGGTCAACGAAATAAAAAAGTTTATATTAACATAGTACACTTGAGCAGGTGACAAATGTCTGTCGCTACCGGACATAACTTGATTTCAATCTTTCTTTTTTTAATAGATAAACGATAACACGGTCCAACTGATTGTAAATGGATGCTGTGGCTCATAGACATCCACATCTATCTTCCATTAAGAATTAAAATGCAGGTGCGTTGCATAAGATTTACTATTTTAAAAAAAAAAATGTTTCATTATAACTTTTACACGGTTTCGGAACAAAATCTTTGCAAGTAACAACACGTTTGAATAGAGATTTAGTGTGATTTTTATGATGACACTCGCGATCCGGCCCGGCATTGCACGAGTGATTTCTGGATATCGACTATAGCGCCATCTGCCGGATCTGCCGGAAAATCCTTCGAGCCTTTTTCGAGTTTTATCGAGACAAGAGAGAGACGAAAAATCTGTAGAAAACTTGCGTTTGCGATTCACGCAAAAACTATCGAACCGATTTTCATGAAATTTCGTATGTAGGCAGGAAATGACCGCGTGTAATTTTATCCGCTTTTTATCCCTTTATCCGCTTACGGAAGAGTAAAAAACGGTAATGTTTCCTCTTTTTTCAGTTTATTGTCATCATGGCTGCTGATGGTTCTATTAGTTCTAAAGATGATTTAGCTTCACCTACATATTATAAAGTGCATAGTATGTATGTGTGTGTGTGTGTGTGTGTGTGTGTGTGTGTGTGTGGGGGGTGTGTGTGTGTGTGTGTGTGTGTGTGTTGTATGTATAAGAAAGAAGATTATCGAGCCAATTATTATAGATCGCGTTTCTGCCTTCAAGTTCGACATGTTCAATTTTATACATATCACGTTAGGTGCCCACAAAACCACCGAGAAAATAATCCGAACGCGGCCGTGCCAGCGGCAGCACACACCATATACATTTTCATGTTTTACTTACATTTCACTACATTCTCTCTCGCTCTTCGTGTTCTTATCGCACCACTTCTGGAACGTCTATTGTTGTCCTTTTCTATAAGCTTACGTAATAGTTATTAGCCAAGGGCCGGAGTGGCTAATTGCTCACTTTCCGACACTTCAGTCTTGGGGTGTTAATAACGTATCTACTTTTTTATATAAATTATCATTGATAGGTTAAACAAAGTTAAAAAGAAATCCAAAGTCGCCTTAGGGTCAGTTATAGATTACGGAATATCTACTATATATATATATATATATATATATATATATATATATATATATATATATATATATATATATATATATATATATATATACTGGGTCAATTATCATATCAATTAATTTTAATTACTTATGTAGGGCAAAAACCACATTTCATGGAATAAAAACAGTGATTCCTGGAAGTACAATTTCGTTTTTTTTTTCAGATACCACGCTTATCATATTCAACGCGTCCAAAAATTGCATCCTGCAGATTATTCAAGACGGGTGACTTTTTGTCGAACAATGCTGGAAAGAACTGCGGAGGATCCAGGTTTTTTTGATAAAATTCTGTGGACAGACGAGTCTAGATTTGAAAGAACAGGAGTCTTCAATATCCACAATTACCATAGTCGGGCTGTTGAAAACCCACACAAGGCAAGGCCTTCAAATTTTCAAACACATTATAGTGTAAACTTGTGGTCAGGAATTTAGAACGGGGAACTTATAGGACCTTTTGAATTGCCTGCTAGGTTAAACGGAGCCCAATATTTAGACTTTTTACAAAACAATTTAAACGGCTTATTAGGCGATGTAAACTTATTGACAAGGAGGGATATGATTTACCAAAATGATGGTGCTCCTTGCCACTATGCAAGAGAGATACGGGAGCACCTTAATCAAAGATTCCCCAATAGATGGATTGGGCGTGGCGGACCGATTCATTGGCCTGCACGTTCACCAGATTTGAACCCCATAGATTTCTTTCTCTGGGGATATTACAAAGAGATGGTGTACGCAAGCGAAACAAACACCGAAGCAGAACTGCGAGATAAATTAACGGAGGCGGAAACAAAAATCAGACAAAATTCAAATGCTTTTAGAAGACTGAAACAAAATTTTCTAAGGCGTTGTAGACTGTGTATTGAAGTGGAGGGGGGGGGTACTTTGAGAATTGGTTGTAAAATAAAATAAGTATTAAAAAACCAAATTGTTTTATTTATTATGAAAGATTATGACATACCATGAAAATCTAATTATCCTTAGTAATAAACAATAGGTGCATAATAAAACGATTATTTTTTAACTTTTTGGCTCTGTGCAATTAAAGGCCGACTAGGGCTAAAAAAGGCCCATTGACCACCACTTTTTTTGTATTATAACTAAAGCTTAGGGTCTTGCGAAGTTTTTAAAATTACATACTTTAAAGTCATTGAACTCATTATTTAATTTTTAGTTTAAATTTCAAAATTAAACTTTGATTCAATCATATCTGCATAATTTGTTTTCGATTAAATTTTTTGCAATTTGTATTAATGGTAGGCAGCTTATTTTTTATTATCAAAGAGTCCAACTCGTGAAGACTACGCTAAGAATAAAAAAAGTAGAAAAGAGAGCAGAATTTTCAAGAAAAAAAATTTTGAATCGCTAAGTCGACATTTTTCAAAATAATACAAAAAAATCATATCTCGTAAACTAAGAAAAATCGCGGAACATACATGGGGTATTTTCATGTAGCCCGAAAGGTCAGCATTCCAAAAAAAATTTTTGGACGTCACCTTTTGGACCAACCTGTATATATATAGATATGGGGTCAGTTCACACAAAGACGCGACGATGCTTGAAGAGACCACCTGTTTCGCGCCGCGCATCGCAACGTTGCGTGGCGCATCGTGAAAACGCGGGCAGCGTACCGCATTTGCACAATGCCAGGCCTATCACTCTTGCTACCTAAGTGAAATAATTACCTAAATCGCGACGCGCCCGGGCGAAATAAATAGTCAGTGTTAGCGCATTGAAGGCGATTGAATGATAAAGTTTTTTAACGCTGTTTACGTATATAACTTTTTGTAAATATTGTTGAAATAGTTTTTGTTTAGTGTTTAGTATATTTAATTATAGGATAAAATAGTTCAAAAGTTTTAATGTAATTTAAGAACTATATATTATGTATATTATCCATTATTTAATAAATTTTAATATGGAAATACCTCGTTCCTACTATAATTGTTGCGTGGATAGACACTAAATGACCAACAAAATGTTTCATATATATCATTCTTTATTTCTTTATTACCGAAGGATTTTGGTAGGAAGTTACGAAACGTGAATTTATTTAATTTTTATTATTAGATAGGTACTTATAGCAAAAACGAATTAAGTAAAAATTTATTTAATATCTACGAACTTTATTACAAAATTTAGTGGAAATTTACTTCACTATCCAAGTATCTACTTACGTACATATACTTGCCTTTTGTATTAAAATATTTTAAGCTGTTATTTTAGCTTAAAATATTTTAAGCTAAAATAACACAAAACACTGAAATCAAAACTTTATTTACCAACAAAATTTTTAACTAAGTAGAATACGATTACATTTCTGTTAGGAATCGTATTCAAGCTTATTTGTTGTTTACACTATCTACCTTTTCCTTCCGAGCGAAGCGTCGCGATTCCCGACGAATGGCCTTGCAAGTTTACTTACTTACTTATTACTTACGATCATAGTCAGAATAGGTATTTCACCTAAGTAATTTATTAACACAAAATTAATATTTCGCAATGTATTTTGTTACTCTTTATTGACATCCCTTCATAACAACGGAAAGTCCACCGTAACGTAGGAAGAGGAAAATGTGCAAAGTAATACGGACACTCTCGCGCAGCGATAAAGTTTTATTTAGCTTACGAGCGCGATTTATCTAATTAATAATAATTATGTAGGCTATTAAACGTCGGCAAGCAGTCAACATCAAAAGAGTGAAACTTCTGTACGTAGTACTATTATTTATTCTGTGACGATGCGCCTACCGACGAAGTGAAGCCGCGCAAAGCCGCGCCGTATTATCTCAATAAAATGTGCATCTTTAAGTGTAATAAATAAGGTTATATTTTGTAACAATATCTTAAAAAGTGCGAGCCGCGCCGCGTCACGTTTCGTTATGAACTGACCCTAATTATGTACTGTTTACCGTGAAACTGAATAAAATTACAACAAGATAAAGGGAGGGATGTGGTTTTCTCGAAATTAATACATTTTTATTCATAGAACTGAAGAAAAATAGTCTGGATGTTTTAGGAGTAAAGTAAGAGGAGTAGGAGGTGTGTGTCTGTATGTCTGTCTCTCTCTTTGTGTGTGTGGTTGTGTTTATGTGTACACACACCGTCCTCACACACACTCGCCCCCCCCCCACACACACGTGTGTGAGTTTGTTAGCTTACGATAGCAATAAATGATTCAGTGTCGTAACACAACGTAGACAAAATTACAACTTTTACTATAATAAAGGTACTAAAGCATTTGTGTACTCTCTGATAATTTACTACTCTACGACAACAGCGTGTCATTATACTGCGTATGTACGAGTATAGCGTGTACCTACGCTATGGAAAATGGCAATCCTGTAGCGAGAATACACGAAAAGTTAAGTTACAGTGTAGTGTAGAGTGAGACCTACATGTCACATTATTGTTAATTGTAGTTGTTAAGAGAGTCTTATTAAAGTCCTAGACAGCGCAACACATGCTTCTTTATTAACACCCTTTCGGACACTACATGGCCCTCTGATATTCTTTTGTGTTATTTGGACAAATTTTTCTTATTATTTTCGCCTTGGCTACCTGGACTTAAATTGGTCTCATCGAATTTTATTTTATGTTACACGCAATTTCTTTCATCTGCATATTATCCGCAATTACGCTGCTTCCATAATATTTTCCTAAATATAGCCTCTTCTTTTTTTTAATAGACTTTATAAAAAAAATTAATACGTTCCACGCCTGGGCACAGAGCTTTCATTTCTGAGAAGGATTGTTCATTGAAATTATTCGTAAAAATATTGTGGTGTCATCGAGAAATGTAAATAATTAGAGTCTACTTTGCAATATTTTTTTATCGAGAAAATTACATGATATCGTGTTTTCCTTTTATGCAATCCAAGATCATATAGTCAAAAATCATGTACCAAAATTTTGGTTTGTAATCTATAAAACTTAAAAAAATATATTAAATAGAAAAACCATCACATTTTCGAGGTATCACTTTAAGAGGGCATATGCGTTTCGCGTCGAAAACTACATGTTTTATGGTTTTTCCAAAGGCGATATCGTAACGATGTGAGGAGATTATTTACTGAAAATTAGGGCTTTAGAAAGATGAAGTCTTTATTTAGTACATAGCAATGCAAAATCATAGTTTTTAATGACGGTTTTTTAGGGCGAAGACAATCCCTTCACAGCGTTTTACGAAAATATGCATCAGAGTTATCTTTCAGGTTGAATACAACCATTATTATAAGCTAAAATACTTTATTTTAAGCGTTATTATAATGGAATATATAGTCTTTTAGTGTATAGCAAAACCTAAATTACGAAAATATTTCGATTTAATATTATAAAATAATATTATAAAATCACCAAAACTGCCTACTTCAATGTATTTTTTTCCATGTATTTGGTTATAAACATCTCTATTTTAATTATTTTATCCAAATACATGTAATGTTAAATATCCAAAAAAAAATTTAGCTCGTTTTATTTGTCAATTATTTTATATAATTATTTTAAAAATACTATAAATCATCATGCGCAGACGCCGTTCGATTCAGTACGCTCCGGGTAATCCCAACGGCTATTACTTTTTCTCACCGACATCGCGCGATCGCGTTGATACACCGATAGGGCTATACTACACTATACTATAACTAGATACCTATAGCATTTTAAACGATTGAGACTTTTATAAGAGATATTTTTGGTAGTAAGTAATTTTGAAATATGTTTATGATAGTAATATTTAAATATTAAATAATTTAATGGTGGCAAATTTTCATTTCATACATATTTTTTTAGAAATGAGTAATGAACGTAAGCAATTCGGATCAAGTAAAAATACAAAATCGTTGGCTTTCACCTTTGGCTCCGTGGCGGAGTGACTTGGTAATGAGTTGTAGCGCTGAGCGCCGCGGGTTCGAATCCCACATGGAGCAAAAATTTGTATTACCTACAAATAATTGTTCCAGGTCTGGATGTTTGTCCTTGTGAAATTAATGTATTTAAACTACCCCCACAATGTACTTAGGAAAAATTCCTAGTGAGGAGATAACGTTATGAATAAACAAAGACATGCCATCAAAAACATAACTTGTAAAATAACCAAGTCTCGCAATGATGATACGGCCATGTCGCTGTTTTGCTCGACTTGGCGGGGGCACTCCCGTGCCCTCAGATATCTCGCCGTAAACGCGAACAGTCCGGGTTCGATCCCCGCTAGTGTTGCCAGGTGTCCCGATTTGCGCGAGACGTCCCGATTTTCAAGGGTCTAGTGACAAGTCCCGATTCACCCTTGATTGGGACGCCAAATGTCCCGATTTTCACTAACCTTCTTATTCTATACTTTAATCCATAATTTCGACAGCAAAAATGATTACATCGGTTAACTACTACCACATTAAAACATTTTTACTACGACATTATCTCACCAGTCGAAAAAAAAAACACAAAAGTTTTAAACAGAATTATATTAAAATGAGTGATTTGAAAAATTCAGGGACTGCAAAAAAAAAAAACAAATATTCAAAAATGTTTTAATTTGCCTAAAATGAAAAAAATTCAGTTTTTACGATGTTTGGATGAAAAGTTATTCGATCATGAGATCAGACCTGAATAATAATTATAAAGCACAAAAGTAAAGTTACAGTCACAATTTCTCGCATTACTCGCATACTGTGATATTTACAGTTAGCGTTGACCATCTGAGCTACCACGGCTCTCAATAAAGCACAAAAAGGCTACAAAGAAACCTATATTTTGTAGTCATTATAGTTGTCCGGATATGAAAACCAAATCCCCTTTTTATAAATTAATTTTTTTAATATTTTAGTTCCAATAGTATCTAAGACAGGTATATAATCAAAGATCAAAGTGATTCGTGATACTAAAGGCAACTATTATAGGGTACGTTCCGAAATACAACACAGTACACTGTCGAATGCCAATGACGTCATTAATTGACGTCGTATTCCACCATATTCGATACAACGAATCACCAATATGGCGTCGATTTATGACGTCATTCGCATTTGACAGTGTACTGTGTTGTATTTCGGAACATACCCATAGCCTCACGCTCGTCCTGACACGCACACTGACAAAAAATTGTAGTGTGCGTCAATATTACGCCGTTCCAAAGCGATCGCGTAGATTTCGACTTGAACATATTTGAATATGCGCTCTTAAGATGATAGAGTTAAAGTTGTTCAAAACGACTAAAAATCAATAGCAGGCTACAGACTATGAACTATAAATTTCTAGCGCGCTATTAAATACGCTATGTTATAGCGCGCTATATAAATATAGAAATTTATATAGCGCGCTATAACATAGCGTATCTATAGAAAGTGTGTAGGAGGCCGGTAAGAGCGTTAAGTTTTACAGCACGATATATCTCTTAGCACATTACATTACATGTCGTTTATTGGATAGATCGCGTGCTATATAAGAACATTATTTCGTAATAAGTCGCATTTTAGACTAAAATAAAATAAAACGGTAAAGAAAAACCAATGCACGCGTTTTCATACTTTTCAGGTTTACTACTTTCTATAATCCTAAAAATATTTTTAAGTTATGCACTATTTAAAATAGAATTAATTTTATTTTTAGAATCGAAATAAAATTAATTATTTTTTATTATAATTGATGTAAACGTTATTTAAACTTAATATAAATTATAAATCAAATAAAGGTGTATTTAAAAGTTTATTTATTGTATTTGTAAAAATCAATTATTTACATACACTATTATATATTCTTCTTTTATCTTCTGGCTTCTTTTATCACAACTGTGTCCTTTGATCACTTATAAATATACAGTATACACTAACTAAACAACGTCTAACACTAAATTAGGTCGCGCGCGATGAATAGCGCGCTACTAGATCAAATTTGCGTCACACGTCCTCTCCCAACAGCGCTGCTGCTAGAACTAGTTGCCGCTAGATATTAATACTTGATAGCGCCAAAGCGCCATAGCGCAACAGCGCCATGGCGACTACTTACATAACACGCGCTATGTGTTATGAAGAGATAGCGCGCTATAATATGGCGCTATGCGTTAATAAATGCTATGCGTAAATGCTCAAATTCTAATTTCGTCCCCACTTGCCCGCGCGTCGTATGCTATGTACCGACATGTTTGTAATCACTAATACTGTAAGTAGAAAGGTCGTTAGACACTTATTTCATTAGGTTTATCATATTTATGCCTTTTTCTTAACGCCAAGCCAGTCGTTTCTTATTTTTATTACGGTTATTTCCCATTTTAATTTTACGTCGTCCTGTTGCGTAATGTATATTCTGATCGTAAGCGACACAACCTCCCCGTTCAAAGGCCGAAGCGAAGTCACCGTGCGGCAGGAATCACGCTTCAAAAGGCCGATAGTTTAGATAATTTCTTTTTACAGTGAAAATAATGGTATTTTAAAAAAGTAATGTTTCATGATCTTATTTAAAGTATTTTATGAATAACAGCGGTTTATTGTTTATTTTGGAGGTAATTTTGGATTTTTTTTATCGAGGCAATTTTACGAAATCGTGTTTTCGTCTAACATAGTACTTAACATTAATCCTCAACTTTACCATATCATCATCATCATCATTACAGCCCTTCACAAGTCCACTGCTGAACATAGGCCTCCCCCAAGTAATGCCACAAAGCACGGTCCTGGGCCACCTGCATCCATCGACTTCCTGCATGTCTTACCAGGTCGTCACTCCATCTAGTGGGGGGTCGCCCTACACTACGCCTACCGGTACGAGGCTGCCACTCGAGAACCTTTCTTCCCCATCGGTTATCGGTTCTTCGAGCTATATGGCCGGCCCATTGCCACTTCAGCTTACTAATCCGTTGGGCTATGTCGGTCACTCTGGTTTCACTGCGGATATCCTCATTTCTGAGTCTATCACGCAGTGAAAAACTCCGAGCATAGCCCTCTCCAAAGCTCGCTGAGCGACCTTGAGCGTCCTCATACGGCCAGCAGTGAAGGACCACGTCTCAGATCCGTAAGTCATCACTGGCAACACGCACTGGTTGTACACTTTAGTTTTCAGAGATTGAGGTATACCTGATGAGAAGATGTGTCGTAATTTCCCGAACGCTGCCCAGCCGAGTTGAATCCGTCGATGGACCTTTCGGTCGAAGTTGGACTTACCTAGTCGGACT
Source organism: Parnassius apollo (assembly GCA_907164705.1). NCBI lineage: Eukaryota > Metazoa > Arthropoda > Insecta > Lepidoptera > Papilionidae > Parnassius > Parnassius apollo. Next base: position 777,073 of record CAJQZP010000965.1, on the reverse strand, counting down.
ATTTGTCCCAGGTAAACGTACTCGTCAACAACTTCGAGCATAGTGCTCCCAACAATTACCGGCATAGGTGTGACATGGACATTAAACATGATCTTTGTTTTGTCCATGTTCATCTTAAGACCTATCCGTTGGGAGACACCATTGAGGTCATTGAGCATAGTGCTAAGGTCCTCCAGCGATTCTGCCATAAGGACTATATCGTCGGCAAATCGAAGGTGAGTGATGTACTCGCCATTGATGTTAATACCGTATCCTTTTCAGTCCAGTAGCTTGAAAACGTCTTCCAACGCAGCGGTGAAGAGTTTCGGGGATATAACATCACCCTGTCTTACGCCTCTCTGCAGTTGGATAGGTTTCGTACTCTGGTTCTGTACTCGGATAGCCATCGTAGCCCTACTGTACAAACACTTCAGCACTTCAATATACCGACAGTCAACTAGGCACCGCTGAAGGAACTATAGCACCGCCCAAATTTCGACGGAATCAAAGGCTTTCTCATAGTCCACATACGCCAGGCAAAGTGGCAGATTGTACTCTTCGGACTTCTGTACAATTTGCCGAAGGGTATGTATGTGGTCTATGGTACTGAAGCCTTTTCGGAAACCGGCTTGTTCGGGAGGCTGGAAGTCGTCGAGTCTGCGTGCGAGACGATTCGTAATGACTCTCGAAAACAGCACGTAGACGCGGCTCAGAAGGGAAATCGGTCTGTAGTTCTTCAAGAGAGCGTTGTCGCCTTTCTTAAAGAACAAGACCACCGCGCTTCTGCTCCACGCCTCCGGAGTAATGCCACCATGGAGAACGGAATTGAAGAGCTTCTGAAGGACTTCAAGTACCGGTGTTCCACCCGCTCTCAGAAGCTCCGCTGTTATTCCATCCTCGCCCGGGGCCTTGCTGTTTTTAAGGTGGTGGAGAGCCATTCTAATCTCGCTCAGACTGACGTCCGGGATATCATCGGAATAGTGTCGGATAAGACTGGCTCTTGGATCGTTACTCACACTTGCGTGTGGCTCCAACGATGATGTGTACAGCTGCCCATATAACCTCTCAATCTCACTCAGAATCTCAGGTGTCCCGGAAACGATGTTGCCACACTCAGTCTTCAGCCTTGACAGTTGGCTCCCTCTGGCAGACAGATCTCTGGCAAAGACTTTGGAGCCCTGGTTCCGCTCGATCGCTTCTTTAATACGAGCAGTATTAAAGTTGCGTAAGTCTGGCCGCATGCATTTGGAGATCTGTCTGTTCAGCTGCCTGTATGCTGTCAAATCTGTTGACGATTGCAGCCTCATCTCCCGTCTAACAGCCATGAGATTAAGAGTGTGATCGGAGAGTTTTTGTGTTCTTCTGCGGCGGGTCTTGCAGAACTTAGCTCCGACCGCATGGACAGTTTCCACGAGCTTGTCATTCGTGTCGTCCACGGCATTGCAATCCTCTAGGCACTGAAAGCGGTTTTGTAACTCGAGCTGAAAGGTTTCGGGATTCTGGATTAGAGCACGAGGGGGACGGAGCGTTGACTTCATTAGACGAGACCTCTCCAACTTAACTTTTAGGTTCAGTGTGCCTCTAACCATTCGGTGATCGCTGTCAGTTTTCACCCTTGCGATCACTGAGACATCACTGAACAGAACTTTACCATATATTTATTTCAAAATTAATGCTGCAATATTTTCGGCATAAAGAAGGATCTTGCTAAGCCATTTGAGATTATATTTCCCCTTAAAGCCACAGCGTTTGCATTGATGAAAAAGGTGGAATTGTTGGTGGTTTCTAGTTTTTATTACAAGTAATTTTTTTTGTGTGTAACTAAGAATATAATATATTAAATAGATCCGGTCCAACCTGTGCGCCCTGAGCGATACCCCGCGTATTTTCTGCGGCTCGACCGTGTCCTTGTTGGTGACCTGAGTGGCGAAGCTCGGCGAACAGTAAAGAGTCACGTCGCAGAAACGCTCTGTAAAGAGAACATTGTGTAAGTGTCAAGCTATACAATGTAACAGTCTTAATTCGAATAATATACGTGGAGGAACTAAGCTTCAACTACATTACGGTCGTAGCCATAGAATACTATAATACACACATAATGGAACGGGGGAGTGGGCGGAGCCTGTGTAGCCACTAACACGTCAATTCACACGTATAAATGTCAACACAATCAATCGTTTCCAATTTTCGTATCAAGCGTCGCCGCTTGCAAATTATTAAAAAAAGGCAAATTGGGCAATAATTACGTGTCGAAAGAACTGCGAGAAATGGAATTTAAATAAAGGAGACATATTGTACAACCAGTAAGTCGAACTTATTTATATTTTGTGAATATTAGAAACAAAAATAAAGAAAAGTTTATGTGTCAAAAACATTAATCAAAAGTCTAAATGTGTTTGTAGTAGCGATAACTGATAATACGACGTAATTGATTGTATGTGTACTCCCGGCGACGCCAATTCTCCCACAAAGTAAGTTTAACAGCCATTCTATTGTGTATTATAGTATTCTATGGTTGAAGCAATGGGTCACCTTGACTGGAGTAAGAGCACGCGCTCACAGAATACCAGCGTAAAATAGCAGCTAAATGTTACTGGGTTTCGCAAGGTGAATGTAGAGAACAGAGATCCTTTTTTACCGGAAACGAGGCATTCCATGTTAGTCCTGAAGGGTAACAACGCATCTGCATTTTAATTCGTAATCGAGGATAGATGTAGATGTCTATGGGCCGCAGCAACCACTTACTATCAGCTGGACTCAAGTGCTCGTCTGTCACCTTTAAGGTTGCCCTAGTCGATGGCACGAACTAAGTGGTGGGCGGGGCAAAAATGCATGCTATCTCAGCCGACATCTCGTGCGAAAGGGATAGACGCTGTGATGAGCAGTAAGAAGCTAGTGCGCACACACATACGCACTCGAGTGACGCAATGCGCGACGGCATCATCGCGTACCTAGGTACCTATGCGATTCATTTTAGAATAATAACATAAACTCAAACGGCACTTGTGAACTTCGTGCCGCAATAGCTTAGCAATGAGTAGCTGCGCTGAGTGCCGCGGGTTCGAATCCCCCACGGAACAAATATTTTGTATGGACTACAAATAGTTGTTTCGGGTCTGATGTTTGTTCTTATGCAATTTATATTTGTAAACTGCCTCCACGATACTGGAAAAAATCGGGAATAACGTATTTTAAAAAGAGAAAGGAGAGAGAAAGCAAATTGGTGTTATTGTAACTTAGAATCTGCTGTGTGAAACGTAATTATTATGAAACCAATTTATGTACTTAGTTGTTATGATGAAAGTTCTTATGTGAACTTAAGTAGATGTTGTTATTATATAATAATTCCATTGATTTGTTTTTACCTACTTTTTAACCGACTTCGAAAAAAGGAGGTGGTTCTCAATTCGTTGGTTTTTGTTTATGTATGTATGTTCTGTCCCCCGATTTCTCGAATATACCTGAACCGATTTGGATATATTTTCCAGATAATCCCACGGTAATCGACGATGATCAGATCAGGATCTGATGATGGGATCTTGGAGAAATCGGGGGCACTCTTCAATAAATGACAGCAAATCAACCGCGATTGCTGCTATCGCCTATCTATGCATTCTTTACGCAACCACACAATATAATATCACGCCTGTACCCACTAAAGGGACATAACTCTAAACTAAAAATGGTAACATAAAACACTTTTTTTGAAAAAAATATAACAATTTCTAAAACAAACACAAAAAAGTGTAACATAATTATGTTTTCTGTATGTTTTTGTATTTTACTGTAGGTTATGCAAATATTACTGTAGGTACTATGTATTATAAATAGGTATTTACTTTCCATAGCTAGTTAGCTATAATAGCCCGCAGGCAACTCCCCGATCCCGAAGTATATGTCAGCCAGTGTCAGGATAACTGCTTTTTCGACAGCGCAATTTTGATGTGAGTGTGGCTTTTATATAGGTAAATTAAATAAAAAAATGTTAGTTTGTAAATTGTTTATTGATTGTTTGTGTTCAATAGCGGTTTGAAATATTCTCTTAGTACTTAGAAAGTTATCAACAATAGGCATTGTGTCACTGCAGGGACAAGCACAAACGTCTATCAAAATAGTAACGTATATAAACGGAATACTAACAGCATAGACTTCCTTACAGAAGTCCAAAGAACACGTCTAGGCAAGGTAAGTAATTAGAAGAAAACTACAATTTAGAGATCGATTGTAAATCAAATTCACAGTACAGACACAATTAGCGAAATATGAATAAAATTTTTATTTATTTTATGATAGATAACGCTAGTTGAAAACTAAACACTGTATGGGAATGGCATCACTGAACGAGTCAGGTGATCAGTCCAAACAAATAAAAGGCGCGATTGTAGAAAGAAATTCGTTACTTGGTCGGGGCTTGACCTGTTTATGCTATTCATAACGAAGGCTATAAATATGTAGGTATAACTTAGAAACTAAATCCTATGTGTACTTATCTGTATTCATAACCTAATGTCTAAGGTAGGTTATTCTGTAATAAAAGTAAAGTAAAGTAAAGTTACAGCCTATATACGTCCCACTGTTGGGCTCAGGCCTCCCCCTATTTTCTGAGAAGGTTTAGGGCAAGGAAGTGTCTGCCGCGCTGCCCAAATGCGTGTTGACGAACTTCACATGTCTTCGAAATACTTTTTTCTTATTCCTCAGACATGCAGGTTTCCTCACGATGTTTTCCTTCACCGCCGAGCACGTGGTAAATCAGCACTTAAAATTGCAATTAACAATTTCATTGGTGCCGGCGGGGATCGAACCCGGGTTACTCGCGTTCTGTTATATTTACAGCGAGCGTTAACCACTGAGCTACCATGGCTCTGTAATAAATTAAATCCAAAATATAGGTACTATAATACCATAGCAAAGCTACTACTATTTTTTTAGTAGTAGCTTATATAGTAGTATAGTAAATTATATATAAAAAAATATGAGTATGTCTGAGGTAAGGTTAAATATAAACAAATATTTTGCCAAGTGCGAATCGGACTTCCGAGCTTCCGAGATTACAAGATTTTAAATACCTATACATACAAAAGCCAAAAATACACGTTTCTTTTTCTAGTAGAAAATCCTTTAATTTCAACAATAGGTATATTAGAATATGAGATTCCTATACGTAAGCACGATTATCGAAAATCTAAAAATTACCTATTCTAATTCAATTAATAGATAATTTTAAGATTTTCAATAATCGTGCTTATCTATGAGATGTTTTCGTTAGTTAGCAAATTAAAGTAGTTAAGTACCTAATGTACTATCTGTATCGAAAGTTCATTATTATGTACCTACCTGTTTTCAATTTTAACTAAACGTGCTTCAACAAACTTATGGGAACATTTTAGCAGCTATATTCATACCGGCTTCAGCAATGGACACGAACAAAAAAGGAAGCAATTTTTCTAAATAAAGATGTAGATAATATGTAGGTATTACAACCATAAATAGATAGGAGCGGCTAACCTAGTGAGTATGTGTGAGTGCGCGCTGCGCCCCCCCCCCCTCCTCCGTCCGTCCCACTGATCGGGGAAATAATTTGTAGCGAAAGGCAAGATGTTTTATAACAAAAACGGGCGCGCGAAATTTTATAAACAGACCTTTGGTAGTCTGGATGTCACGAAAAATCTATTGAATGTATCTGTTTAAAATAAAATTATTTGCATTTTTGAACAACTAATCTATCCCTGTATGGTAACTGTTTTGCAATTTTCGTTCTTCTTATTATTATTATTTATTATTATTAGGTATTTATTTCCGCCCAAAGATGTGTTAAAAATAGTGTTGAAATTCGGAATTTTCGACGCTTATAACTTATAAATATACTCTTTTTTTTACTTTTTTGTTTCCATACAGGGCTAGATAATGATGAGACCAATTGAAATCATTTTTTATTTTGAACGTACACCATCAAACAGTGGAGTTATCGCCGGACTACGTTTGTATGGAAGAATAAGCGACTAGTGTACCCTTAATCTATAAAACAATTAGTAGGCGCTAATATATTCTGTAACCAACTGATCTTATAAGCAAATTAGCAGATAACATTAATATATACTAAATTAATACATCTATGGGCATTTATTACGCATATATTTAATTTTTTTTCTTTTTTCAATTTTAATTTATTTTTAGTGTACGTTAATATAGTAGATAACCTAAGATATCAATGTAATTTGGATAATTTATTAATAAACTAAATTATTTATTAGTTTATTCATAAAATATTATTGTAGCTTATCACAATCGGCTTCCTTTAGGGTTATCACTACATGATGATGATGTAATATTGGTTTTGTGCATTCTCAATCCACGACGCAGAATTCGGACAAATCCTGACGTGTGGTATACCTAGCTTTTTTCAATCTAAAAGGAAGAGGAGTTTTTGCAATTGGTAGAAATATTCAATTAAAATATTTTTTGATGTATCATACCAGTATTTTTATGCTGCCTCGTTGGTTTTTCCTCCTTTCCTAAGAATTAAAACGCAAACGCGTTGTCCACCCTGAGGACTAAGATGGAATGCCTCGTTTCCAGTAAAAACGGTCTCCGGTTCTCTACACTCACCATACGAAACACAGCAGCACTAAGCTACTATTTTACGCTGGTATTCTGAGAGTGTGGTCCTGCCCCGGTCGACCCGACCCATTGTGCTACAGCCACAATATAGCCGCAGAGTGGCTCTACCACGTTTAAAATTAATTATAGCTAACGTTGCCAGGCGTCCGGATAAAGCCGGACACAGTCAGGCTTTTTTGGTTGCGTGTCCGGACAAATTAGACGGTGTCCGGCTTGTCCGGCTTTTATTTGACAAGTTTTTTACATTTCCCTTGTACTTACACTACTGCAATTATTGAAATTAAAAAAAAAAATTATGTTATAATGAATACCTATTGAGAGATTAATAATAAAGAAGACTGACATCTAATTTTATTGTTATTTATTTCATTAGAATTTAAGATTTTATGGTAAATGATAGAAGCATTGTTTTAGTTTTAAAACAATTATCGTGTTATACTAAGACTGAAAAATTAAGGGTGACCTGCCTTTTTACTAAAATGTTCGGCTTAGCTGGCTGGTCTGTCTAGCTTTTCTGTTTTAAGACCTGGCAAACCTAATTACAGCAATGGTAACACAGTGGTTAAGCGCTCGATGCATATTTCACAATACGCGAGCAATCGGGTTCGATAACATATTTGCCAACCATGAATTAGGCAACTTCACTTGCCGCGTTGAGTTATATGTACGTACTAGAGAAGCTATTCCAAACAAAAAATGTGCATTACTCTGTATCCGCGCATGCGCGGGAAACAGTGAAGTCGCGCGTGCACAGTTGATATTAACGCGCGAAAATTGTCGTAATAATTGTTTATTTAGATTTTATTATTAATCGAGTACATTTTTTTAATTTTCGTTTATTTTGCATATGTGCTAATTTAATATAAAACTATTGTTAGCGGCCCTACCGCACTGCATGAATATCGAAGCCACAATAACAGGAATACGGATTGCAATATACTTCGGTCGGCATAGTGAGTATTCGGAATGCCATATCTAGTGCGTAGTACATATATATCGATGACTTGCCCTAAAAAACCCGTTCAGAAATTAAAAGATGCCGGTGTCCAGCAGTGGGACATAGTATAAGCTGTTTGAGCATATACCATTAGACTATTAAACTCCACTGCTGCGCATAGACCTCCCCTTAGACCGTATCATAGGGGGGACATTTGCCACAGTCGCCACGCTTGGCAAGCTGGGTGGCAGCCGCAGTTTTTTATATTTGTTGTTATTAGGAAGCTGTTGTCCTGGTTAGTTTCCTTCCGTCACGTCTTCCGCCACCCACGGGACGATATGGGACAGGGGATATTCTTGCACCGCCATAATGTTTTTATTTGTATATTTTAAGGGTGACAAACGAGTACAGAGTACCTGATGGTAAGAAGATGCTGTTGCCTTCTACATCTATCCTACATTAAGATTTGAAATAAAGATGCGCTATCACTATTCACTACAGGGTCTCCGGTTCTCTACACTCACCATACGAAACACAGCAGCATTATTCTATTACTTCACGCTGGTATTCTGTGAGAGCGTGGTCCTTCCCCGGTTGAATCAACACATATGTTCCACAACCATGATATAGCTGCACTATGACCCTACCACGTGTAAGCAGTGAACAGTTATTGTTCAACGGATTGGTCGGCAAGAGCCACGCAACCGTAGCCGTATATACGTACGTCTGTCCTAGCAACTTTTCATTCCACATGTTTATAAAGTGCATACGTTCGTTCGTCGTTACGTTTCCCTCACTACATTCTAATCAAAAGTGTGACAAACGAGCACACAGTACATCCGATTGCAAGTGGATGCTGTGGCTCAAAGAGACATTTACATCTCTTTTTCAAGGTGCAGACCACTCTTGTAGACTAAGATTTAATGCCTCGTTACCAGTAACAAGGATCTCCGGTTCTCTACACTCACCATGCGGAACACATCGCATTGAGCTGCTATTCGACGCCGGCATAACGGTGACACTCTCTGTACGTGAGAGCTTAAGCGCCGGTGACCTTGTGTCGAAGCGTGTAACGCTAGGGTTGATATCGAACCGAAATTGAATATTATAGACTTTTACCGAAGAAGATACATAGTAGGTATATGTTATATATTATATAATTGACTAATGTATTTGGGTAGTGAAAGATACGTTCAATTTTAAATGCACTTTTATTAAATGAGGAACATTAAAACTTCCGATAAAACCAAATATGCACAACAGTTAATGGTAATCTTAAATAATTAACCAACACTTAGTATTTCAGTACGCAATAATCAGTATTACCTACTATCCTATAAAAATAATTTCTCTTATATATTTTTGAATTTTTCGATTAATTTTTTTAATTTTCATTATTATTTCTAACAATTGCAAAAATTCGTAGCATGTATATTTTTTTTTTAGAAAATCCAAAGGTATGCAGGTTTTCTAGTACATGGCGGCCAACAAATTGTTCCCTATGTGTTGAGGAGATAAGTCATTTTTATTTCTAATGAAATAATCCATAAATACAACAATGAACAAATACAAAAACTCTTTATAGATATCTAAAATTTCTTGACTCTCTAGTGTGGTATTTTTAATAGTGTATATTTCAGTAAATGTAATATAATAAATTTATTGGCGATATATTAGTTTTATTGTCATGGTATTTCCTCATAATTCTTGTTAAGATCATATCGACATTCATTAAAATGAGTTCACATATTTTTATGTTAGGTTAGGAGATTAACTTAGAGTGGGCCCTATTTTGTTTTGAGTAGTTTATTAACTAATACCATCGATCACTAATAAAAAAATATTAGTGATCGATGACTAATACTGACAAATATCGGTATCGGCCAGGGCAGTCGGGCGACTGCCCGTTCCACGCCCCGCGCGCCTCTCAAGGCCCCCGCGCACATCCAGACACCCACACATAGCCGATAGCGATTTTACGTGCACACATGCTTAAGTGTCGTTTCTTTTCGCGTAGTGTATATATTCTTTGACGCCGGTACTCTGTGAGGGCAAGGTCATTCCCCAGTGTGGCCGACACACTTGTGCTGTAGCAACATTATAGTGACCACCACGTCTAAAATACCTCACGAGGGGGACATTCACTATAGTTTCCACACCTAGCCATAGTTTTTTGGTCTGCACAACTCCTGGTTTTTGTTTCCCTCTGTTACGACACCCACGGGAGGGTGTGGGGAGTGGACATTCTTTATTTTTTATACTTTATATATATATTTTTTTATAGCATAGCGTGACAAACGAGCACACAATCCACCTGATGGTAAGTGGTTATTGTGGCCCATCCAAGATCTATATCTCTCATCTCAAAATGCAGTTGCGTTGTCACACGTGAGGTCTAAGATGGAATGCCTCGTTTCCAGTAAAAAAAGGTCTACGGTTCGCTACACTCACCATACGATACACAGCGGCATTAAGCTGCTATTTTACGCTTTCTGTGAGAGCGTGGTCCTTCTCTGGTCAAGCCGACCCATTCGTGCCACAACAATACTACTAACATAACTACAGCATGCTAAACAACTATTATTAATACATATATACCAATAAATATTTTTAATTATAATATCAAGGTAGTAATTATCAATCCATGATTTATAAATTAATAAATTGGAATGTGTATTTGAATATGTAATAGAATTTTTATTAATTTATTATAAATTATTAAAAAAGACAGACACCGAAATAAACAAATCTTCCATTGTGTTAATTTTGGCGCGATTCGTAAAAAATTAAAAAAAAAAATCAGCAACATTAAAATCAACATAACGTATTACGAGCCGATTAAGCTATAGATAAAGCGAATTCATACATTATAATTAGTTTAGTAGTTTTTTTAATTTTGCTTCAAACCGTGGGAAAAGGATCCACCCGGACTCGTTACACGACGAGATGCTAATTACTGAATTAAAACTTAAAATTAGCACCGGCTTTATTACCACAAAATATAAAACACTTTTTTTTAAAGAGTGTAATTTGGCAGCCTTCGTTCAGACTGGCCGCGGAGACAGAAATTTTATCTGGGATCACTCTTTGACTAGTTTTATAAAAAACTGGCCAAGTGCTTGTCCACGCACTATTTAGAAGTAGGGTTCCGTAGTTGACCATCGCATTACGTGTATTTAGAAGAGGTGTTCTTGATAATATGAGCATTTAAGTGAGTTCATGGGAGACTTCGACACATCTTCTCGTCAGGCATACCTCAAACTGCAAAACGAGATTGATCAACCAGTGCGCGTTGCCAGTGATCACATCTGAGACGTGGTCCTTTACTGCTGGCCGCATGAGGAAGCTCAAGGACGCTCAGCGAGTTATGGCAAGAGTGGTTGAGGTTTTTCTATGTGATAGACTAAAAAATGGAAGGGAGGCCTCCCCTCATTTCTGAGAGGGTTTTACGGCAAGGAAGTGTCCGTCGCGCTGCCCCAATGCGTGTTGGCGAACTTCACATGTCTTCGAAATATTTTTTTTCTTATTCCTTTGACATGCAGGTTTCCTCACGATGTTTTCCTTCACCGCCGGACACGTGGTAAAATTAGCACTTAAAATTGCAATTAACAATATCATAGGTGCCGGTGTGGATCGAACCCGGGTTACTCTCGTTCTGTTATATTTACAGCGAGCGTTAACCATCTGAGCTACCACGGCTCGCTCCGTAGTGAAATTATAAAAACTATAAAATTATACGTAAAACTATAGCAATAATGCGGTCGTTTTCTTCAAAAAATAGTTTCTCCAACAATCCGAATTAAACAGAGGGGCGTTATATGTTTAACGTGTATATCGGTGTGTCTGTTTTGTCCACCTGGTGGTAAGTGGATGCTGTGGCCCATAGACATCTATATTTATCCTCGATTAAGAATCAAAACGCAGATGCGTTATTACCCCGGAGGGCTAAGATAGAATGCCTCGTTTCCCGTAAAAAAGGGTCTCCGGATCTCTACGCTCACCATACGAAGCACAGTAGCATTAAGCTGCTATTTTACGCTGGTGTTCTGTGAGAGCGTGGTCCTGCCCCGGTCGAACCGACCCATTCGTGCTAAACCATAATGTTGCTGCAGCGTGGCTCTACCACGTATAACGTCTATGGCATCGTAACTTCCAAACGTAAGAACTGATTTAAGATTTGTTTTTTTTTTGTTTGTTTAAAAAATAACTTGATCCAGCGCGTTCTTAGCTATGATTCAAGAAAATCTGCTCAGCCGTTTGAAGATCATCAGCTCTTTTTCTGGTGGTGTGTTTTTCCTGGAATAGTGGTGTTGGGAGTAGTGGTGACGGGATTAGTGCGCGCAATTGAGGGAGGACGGGAGGTGCTCTTCAAACTAGGTAGGTAAGACACATCATTTTATTTAATTTAGCGGATGGTTGCAAATTAACTCTTAATATCTTTATTATAATTAGACTTTGTACGTCGCAAGTAATGCCAAATCAATCTCTCGGCTTGATTTGCACTGAAGCCACACCGCTGATAAATTAGAAGTGGAAGAACAATGTTGATATCTAACAGGGTGGTCTGAAAAGTTTCCAACCTCAACGTGAAGATGGCAGCACCCGTTAATAAAAGCTAGTGAATGTAGTTGTGCATCTTTTGGCAGTTACGCACCAAAATTGCAGCCATTTCGGACGCGTAGTTGTTATTTGACAGTCGTTTGAGTGGGTCGATGTATGTTTTTGTGACAATGGAATAAAAAAATGACTATTGAGCTGTCATAAAATTTTTGTTTTTCGAAAGGCTATTGCCTTTCTTAACTAAAATATTAATTAGATTCTGTCTGTTGGCGCCATCTAGTTTATTTTATATAATGCATTTTTTCTAAATTTACTCACATTTTAATTCATATATTTCGGGCGTTCGTATCCCTCTCAACCACACGCCTAGTATTAATATATATATGTTGGCGACGCGCCTATAAGAATATTTCAGTTTATTAAGTCAACCGATGACGAATAACGTCGCAAAGGCATATTGTCCAATAGCAATGTTCTAATAAGAAAATGCTTAGTTAAATCTTGAAGAAATGTTTCTATTATCTAGATGTTAGTGCTGTTACTCTATGCGACTCTTACAGCTTCATCTTGTCTCAGGGCTCGCGGCCTGTAAGGCCGCGAGCTAATTAAAAGGGAAAGGCAATGAGGTGAGGATGATGATGATATGGTTTATGATTTGGTATTGTTACCAATCATCATGTCGCCTTTTAGGCGTTTTTCTTTGAGCTATCTAACCGCAGTCCGAGGGGGGGTGTGCGGACCCCCGTCTCTGACTGCTCAGCTCGTGTCGGTCGATGATCTGGGCGGTGAGAACCGTCCAGGAACGCGGGTGTACGGTGTGTACGCGGTGTGAGCTGGAACGCGTCGTGCCCGTCTGCGGGTGCGACGCGCCCCATTCGTTGTCCTAATTGTGTTTGTACCATTTAGTGTGGGTGTAGTGTCGTTGTGTGATGTGCCTGCGACGCTTGGGTCGACTGGATCGAGCGATATAGGTGGTTCTATTAAAACATTTCGCGGTCTACGGAGATAGGGCGCGACGTTTGCTATCGGAACGTAGTTAGCTGCGTTTGCCACTAGCGGGTTAGGGTGGGTTTCTACTTTATCAAAGTAGCGTTGGGACATCTCCTTAAAATATTCGGAGATAGATGGTAGTTCACAATCATTGTGTAAGTCAGAGTTCCGTTGATACCACCGTGCGCCGGTGGCTTTCCGGATGAAATAATTTTGTACTCTTTGGAGTTTTAAAATATGGGTCTTATATGTATGGGCGAAGGCTACACTTGCATAGGACATAACTGGTCTAATGCAGGTTTTGTACAGCCGGAGTTTGTGTCTTAGCGACAGTTTACTCTTACTGTTAACGAGGGGGTGTAGACGGCCAATTATTGACTTGGCTTTGTTGCGTACTACACTTATGTGCGTCTTGAAACTCATGCGGGAGTCGAAAGTGACGCCTAGATATTTGGCCGATTTTTCCCAAGAGATTGGGCGGTCGTATAAAGAGATTGTCTTGGGTTTAGAACCTCCTGTAGAATTCCGTTGAAAGTATACTGCTACACTTTTTTCGGGATTTACGTCAATTCTCCATAGGCGGAACCATTCCCCAAGGCGATTGGTCGCTTTTTGGAGCTTTATAGCGAGTCTATTTTTGTTGGGGTCTGACACAAAGAGTGCCGTATCGTCGGCAAAGAGAGCGGTGTTCACTACGGGGTCTTTTGGGATATCACTCGTGAAAAGTGTGAAAAGGAGTGGAGATAGTACGGAGCCCTGTGGAACCCCGGCTTTGAGGAAACGTTTCGAAGAACGAGTTCCCTCCACTCGATATCGAAAAGAGCGGTTCGAAAGGAAAGCTCGTGTGATGTGCACGAGCCTATCGGGCACTTTTAGTTTGTACAGCTTGTATATCAAGCCGTCGTGCCAGACCTTGTCAAACCTCCCTCCCGTGTTTCGAGACTTTATTCTTAACGGGTTTTGACTGAAGCCAGACAGAATGTATTCTGTTAGGCGATGAATCTGGTGAGTGCATGAGTGATTGGCTCTAAAGCCGAACTGTTCGTATGGGAGGAGTCCGTTAGTTTCGGTGAAATGACGGAGACGCTTATGAATAATGCGCTCATATAGTTTGGCCAATGTATTGAGCAGGCTAATGGGTCTGTAGCTAGAGGGACGATTACGCGGTTTACCCGGTTTTGGGATCCCTATTACGTCTGCTTCTTTCCAGATGTCCGGGAAGGAGCAGTTCGTGAGAAAGGTGTTAAATATTCCTACAAGGAGGCAAATAAGTGGCGCCGAAAGGGATTTGATAACCTTGTTGCTGATGCCGTCTGGCCCAGGGGCTGATCTATTTTTAAGACTTTTAATGGTTTCGGTGACTTCATCTACTGTCACAGGATCGAGAGATTTACCCGCTGGTGGCAGCGCGGACCTACGTTCTACTTCCGTTTCTACCTCTAATAGGTGAGCGGGATCTATTGGTGCGGTGGATGGCGTGCACTGGTACTCTAGACTGCTAGGCATTCGGCTTTTTCGAGATCATCAAGGGCGAGATCGGGGTGGTCCAGCCTTACGAGAGGCGGCATCGGTGCGGATTTGTCGGGTTTAAGAGCTCTTGTTAGTCTCCAGAAGGAGTCTTGGGATGGTTCGATACCTTCTAAGAGGTAATCCCAGTTATCGTTTCTAAACTCGGCTACTCGTTGTTTAATCTCGTTTTGTAGAGAACGTACCCGAAGTTTATTGGTTTCCGTGCGATAGCGGTCGTAAGTTTTAAGCGCGGAATTCTTCGCTCTAATCAGCCGTCGAACATCCGCCGGAAGTTTCGTGTATTGATCGCTCGATACACGAACCTTACGGGAGCAATCTTCGACCGCTGATGTGAGGTGAGTCGAAAGGGCGCTAATCGCCCTATCAGCCTCCTCCAGCGATTCTATCTTGTCAGGTATAGTGTCCAAATGCTGGGAGTTCGTAGACTTAAGTTTGACCTCAAGTTTACGCCAGTCGACAATAGTTTTGGTCTGAGGGACCTCACCTGCCGGCCGGCCCAGTTGTAAAACGACCGGCCTGTGGTCTGAGACTAGCTTGATTATAGTCTCTATCGAATTAATACTAAGTCGGATGTCTTTTAGTAATGCTATATCAAGGACGTCCGGATGTTGGTTATTTGAAAAAGGATAACGAGTTGGACTCTTGGGAGCGATAACATCGAAGTTAAGTCTCTCCGTGAGGTCTCTTAGTATTATACCGTTAGGGTTGTTAACGTTAGAATTCCAGCTAACGTGTTTACTATTTAGGTCTCCTGCGATTAATACGCTAGGGCCTAGGTTTAACAGAGCCGATATGTCTGAATCTAATATACTTTTTAAAGGAGATAAGTATGCTGATGCAATTATTAATGGCGGATGGTCCGTAAGTGCTAACCTACAGACCGACGCTTCTAAGTTAGTAAGCGGCGGAGTATCTATCGGTACACATTGCAAGGACCTTTTGTAGTAGATCAAGGTGCCGCCTTTAGGTCCGGTCAACCTATCATTTCTTACTAGGGTATAATTGGCTATTTTGGGATCGCTCAAACTAGGTTTCAAGAAGGTCGCTTGCACTAGCATGATGTCGATGTCATGGTCGCGTAAAAAATACATGATCTCTTCCTTTTGATCTCTGACTCCGTTTGCATTAAAGTACGCGACAGTCAGAGACCTAGGCTCAGTTCTACCTACAGGTCTTACTTCCATTTTAGTTAAAAAGAAAAGAGTCGCTTAGGCGCACTAGAACGAACCTATCGCTTGGATAAGACTAAGATGCTCAAGGGTAGCATTGAGCCTATCCTGAATCGATTTAGCTTCGCGAAGTTTGCGGGCTAGAGTTGTGACTTCGGCCACATTAAAGCTGCTAGCGAAGTTGAACACTAACGAAAGGTCAGTGTTGATGTTTGACGGTGCCTGAGGGGCGGGTTTGGGCTTTTGGGCCTGGCGAGGAGGCACTGGCCGTGAGGCGGCAGCGCTGACTATCGCCGGAGGCTTAACCCATGCGTTGGGCTTAGGTGCTGAAGGCACCAGAAGGCTTGGGCCTTGCTCGGAAGTCCCTTTAACGGGGGGCGGGCTTGGCTGTAGCCTGAGCGGGCGCGGGTTGCGGCACCGAGATTGGTGCGATCGATGGGGCAGAATGCCGTGGGCGCGACCTACTGGGGGTGCCCGCACGTCCGCGCCGGATAGCTCCTCCATTCTGCTTCCTACGCGGCGCTTTGGAACACTCGCGATAGCTCGCTGGGTGTCCCTCTTCGCCGCACAGAACACAGCTTGGAGGGCCCTCCATCTCGGGCGTTCGGGGGCACTCAGTAGTGCCATGATCGCCTAAGCACTTGACGCACCTAGGCCTGGCGAAACAGTTCTTAGCCGAGTGGCCGTATAACTGGAATCGGTGGCACTGGCCAACGATGCCCCTATTACGCGGAGACTCTACTACAATCCCCGTGAGATTGCATATTCTACTGATGTTATATATTTGTTTGCCCTCTGGAGACAAGTCCAGTATTACTAGACAGAGATCGAAGTAACGTTTCTTATCTGTTGGGTGGTGCATCCTGTGCACTTCCCTGACAGGCAGGTTTTGCGATTTAAGATCGCTTAGAATGGATTCGGTTTCAAGCTCTTTAGGGAGACCGCGAACTACAACACCCTCCGTGTTCTTTTACGGTCCTCCGCGAGCGAGTAGGTATGGAAGCTCAAGTTTTGAGCTTTTAAATGCGCAGTTAAAGCGCGGAAATCGTCCGTCGTTGCGACGTGGATGCGGATGCCTTGTGGTCCATTGTGGACTTTGGGGCAGAATATTTTCTTGGAGTCTATCCACTTGGATAGGTTGCTCCAGCGCGACTTGTCCTGTAAAATTATAGGTGGCGGCGGCTTCTCCTTTCTAGGTTCGGCCTGAGTCGGTTTCGCGGTTTTAATCGCGGTAATTTTGCGCGCGGAAAGCGCGGCTTTTTTTGCCGGAGTGGCGTTGGGCGACGTAGGGGCCGAGTGAGGCTCGTTTCCCTTTTTCTCGGCGGTGCGCTTACGCTTTTTACCCGAGACTAGGGTGAAGCCTTCGTCATCGGGTTTAGTAGGTCGGTGAATTTCAATATCCATTTCGGAGCCTGATTCGGCGTCCGAAAACAACGGTGAAGGACCGCGGGTGGAGAGCGCAGAAGGCGCAGGGGACGCGGCGTCGTAGACTGTGTCGATGGACACAGGGGTCGAGCGGCCGGAGCTCGGTGAAGCGGGATCGTCGATACGAATTACTGGGCGTTCAGCGGTGGACGAGTTACGTTGGGCTAGGAATTTAGCCCAAGCGTCGGGGCACACTTGTCCGAAGAAGTCGGCGAGTTCGGCTATAGTTATAGCCGCCATCTTGTCAGTGGTTAAAACACTTGTGTATCAAGCCCCCCCACCTTTCGGCGGGGGAGGTGTGTGCCTAAACGAACACTTATACAACTAGCGCGTTGGTACGCTAGGGTGTGTACCTAGCTGCCGCCTAGTGCGACAATCGAACACAGAAATTAAAAATAGAATAGCTGCCTCTGAGGCAGCGGGTGTGTAATAAAAACTACTTACAGTTTTTACTGGAAATCCGGAGAACGTGGGGCACTACACTAGCACTACACGAAACAGAACAATGGGCCGGCGGCCCGATGCACCTGGCAGCCGTAACGGAGCACAACGACACCGAAGCACTCGCGCACGCAGGTAAAAATGTCCTGTCCTTGTCTTCTTTCTTCTTATTATCGCACTGGGAGCGCATAGGCTCGACCGAACAATAGCACTCAACGGTTGGGTCGCAGGCGACCGAATGCGGCGAGGTACCTGATCGGAATGGGGAACTGACTCACTGGACCACCGGACTCGGTGCTGTGACTCGACTGTTGAAGAAATGTCGAATTAATGATATGAAGGTCTTGGGTTCGACTCCCAGGCCGGACTAGTTTATTGTTTTCCTAAGTAATATCTTTCAATAAATTCATATAGGGAATTTTAAGATATAAATTATGTTACCGGATTGGTTCCCCGGTTGAAATCATCTTTCCAATGATGTAAATTCAAAGGAATATTAAAGTGAAGTTAAAGATCGGATTTGTTCCCCGGTCGAGATGATCACTCTGTGCATAAATAGAATTAACGGAAATTAATCGCATAAGTATTGTCTTATATAAGTTTTGATATGTTTTGTACGAAAACAAATGCCTATTTGCCATGATTGATTTATGAGAACATTCACTTATATTGTTATCTGATAAGAAACATGATAACTGATAAGAATCTGATTAGAGATAGTTTCCTACAGTTCGAAAATTGTGTAAAAGCATTTTATTCACCCAATATTGTTAAAATTGGTGTATATCAGACTTTCATTTTTTCTGATAGCCGAGAGCCGTGCAAAAGTTAGTTGTTCAAATAGTGTGAGTTCATAGAAGCACGCTGGCCACGCCCTTAGGAGGCCGAATATGTAAAAATTTTAAATGTTTGTAATTTCAGCAATTTATGTAAAAATGACTTATAAAACATTTCAGGTTGATTGTACGTGCTAAAAAGGTGAATTCTGTGTTATTTTTATGTGAAAATTCCTGTGTATAAGTGAAATAATGATAGTTTTGTATAAGAAATTTAAAAGTGTTTTAAATAGTGAAATAAATAGAGAAAATGTAAATTAAACTATTTTATTAGTTAACTTATGTATAATTTCAAGTGGAAAACATTGTTTTAACTTTCTATGTTAAATATTTAAGAAATTTCGACTTTGAACTTGTGAGTAAAATAGGCACGTTTTGTTAAATAAATAATAGGTTTTTCGTGATATGAAAATGTAATGTATATCGTAGTGTAGATATTGTTTTGTGCTATCTATACAGGTAAATTATGTTGATGTAAGACTTATGCAAATAAAGAAATTAAGTAAAACGTGAGAGAGTAATAGAACAAATTCATGTAATCGAGTTGTTAGTGAACGGGTTTTATTGCAATTCGTTCGGGGAAGAAGTTCGGGAAGTTCGGGGAAAAAGTTCGGAAATCATACCAGCAGTCAATAAGAAGAAGAAAGAAAAAGTGTAGGGAAGTGATAGGGAAAAGTGATTACTCTCTCACGGAATGGTTTGAAGATAATTGCTGTTTTATTCCCAAGAAATTCATCCCTCAAGTTATACAGTCCACATCGAAGAATTAAGGCGTTGGGACCGGGACGACTTCGGAAGACCCGTAATCCCCGTCTGAACCTACTTGCTGAAAAGGAAGAGGTTATCGCCCTTGTGTGTTACTCCGTTGCGGAGATCACATACGTTGTTCCCGAACCCAACGTAGGCGTTATAGGAGGCCGGATCGAGAGAAGCCTCGATTCCTCCCTTCTGTTTCTTAATCGAACGTTTAATCCCCGTAGGTCCTTTTCAATTGGTCCTTCGCGGCCAGATCAAGAGGACTCGCGAACCTGGGTTCCTTTTCAATATATATATATATATATATATTACCGCTGAGAACTGTCCCACGAGTCAATCAATAACCGAAGGAATAAACGGCGCCGCGCACTACTTACGTAATAATACTTTAGTATACTAAAGTAGTGAAGTTTTGTGTCCGCAAAACAAAAGAACGAAGCGTCTCGTCTACGACTTGGCAAAACCTGTCTCCGGCGTATAAAAATAATTAAAAAGAAAATAAATTAAAAAAAAAAAAGAAAGTTGTCAGCGCGTTGGGTGCCGCGTTTGCTCACGTTAGACCAAAAACGTGTTCGAATGAACATTTCCAACGCTCTGTCGTGCAGTAGGCGCAATAAATTCGAGGTTTGGAGAATAAGCTAACTGTTTTGGGATCATTATGCACGAAGTAAAATAAAGTGAAAACAGTGGACTGCAAAGGGGTACCCGGCTCCCAAAAAAGCAAAAACTTTTTTTGGGCTGGGAAAGTGATGGTGAATGGAAAGTGATAATGACTGCTTTTTGGGATAGTCATGGAGTTATCATCATATGACTTTAAAAAGGAAAAACTATTACAGGAACATGCTACGTATCAATACTTGACAAACTTAAGAGTCCATATAATGCTATTTTGGTGATATTGAGCGATCTGGATAACGGTATCTATAAGACGTGAGAATTTTCTATTTGGATACATTAAACTTGGACTTATAATCTTCAAACAAAAAAATTCTCGATTAAAAGAAAAACGAAAAAACCTCGTTTTGCACTTATTTTGAGTTTTATCACTGAAACCATTAGGAATTGAATGATGATTTTTAACGTAATAGTTAGATAATATTATTATCTCAAATCGTGACGATTTATTTTTTTCTTTTTCTACGTGGTCTTCTCGTAATTAACAATTATGCGATTTGGCGCTTTCATTATTTTATTCTAAGCGAGCACACTCTCTCTCTGTCTCTTGTTTTACACACGGAAGTAATAGCGCTATCCTTTTCAATTTGTTCAATCAGTCTGCCTGCGGCATCTGTTGCGGGACGAACTTATGTTTGGCGACATTACAGAGACACGACTATTTATTTCCGCATTTTCATTTAGATATTTTCCAGTATTAGCTGATCTCGCATTGTATAGGCTTTCCGTACAATGAGGGGTCAATTTATACTAGAAATTTATAGCTTGATGAGTAGCCGTGCCGTGAGCATTAGTGTGCGAACGAGTGACGCGGGGAAGTGGGTTTTTATAATTTGAGTTAGGGTAGGTAGTATATAGGGTAGTAAAATTAACAACAGGGTCGTTTTAAGGCGGGTTCCCGGTCAGAGGGTATTGTAGGCAACGAATTTGCCGACAAACTTGCACGAGAGGGCTCAAAGTGCACACAATTTGGACCTGAGCCATTTTGTGGAGTCTCAAGAAGCCTAGCCGGACTGACCCTTGAAACTCTTTATCACAATAAATCACTTAAGATCTGGTCTGACACACCAGGCTTAAAACATTCTAAAACCTTTATCCGCGCTTTTCATCTGGGAAACTATCTACTCCGCCCAGAAGAAGTGAAATTCCTCACGTCTAAGCAACTCCTTCTATTCAATGAAGACGTAGGGCTTAGCCGTGAACTATAGCCATAGCAGCGATCACAATAGATCTTTTAGGTCGCAGTGATACTGGTCTCTTTACCTAGACCTGTATAGCTGCTCCCATATAATAAAAAAATATAGGGTAGAAGAAGAGCCTATAGCACTTAAGGGGAAATATAATGCCAAATGGCTTAGCAAGATCCTACGTTATGCCGAAAATATTGCAGCATTAATTTTGAAATAAATATATGGTAAAGTTGAGGATTAATGTTAAGTACTATGTTAGACGAAAACACGATTTCGTAAAATTTTCTCGATAAAAAAAATCCAAAATTACCTCCAAAATAAACAATAAACCGCTGTTATTCATAAAATACTTTAAATAAGATCATGAAACTTTGCATACTAAACTGAACTAACTATAAAGCAGTGCTTATGTTATTTACTTTTATTAAAATACCATTATTTTCACTGTAAAAAGAAATTACCTAAACTATCAGCGCCTTGAGCTTGATTCCTGTCGCCCGTTAGTATCGCTTAGGCTTTTGAAGGGAGAAGTTGTGTCGCTTACGATCAGAATATACATTACGCAACAGTACGACGTAAAATTAAAATGGGAAATAACCGTGATAAAAATGAGAAGCGGCTGGCTTGGCGTTAAGAAACAGGCATAAATATGATAAACCTAATGAAATAAGTGTCTAACGACCTTTCTACTTACAGTATTAGTGATTACAAACATGTCGGTACATAGCATACGACGCGCGGGGAAGTGAGGGCGAAATTAGAATTTGAGCTGACTTACTCTATCCTCTTAAGGTAGAAATTGCGGCAAAACGGCCACATTTGCAAAAAAGAAAATCCTATTTTACCATGACAACGCGTCGTCTCACACCTGAGCTGTGGCCATGGCGAAAATACACAAATTACGATTCGAACTGCTGAACCATCCGCCTTATTTGCCAGATCCAGTATCAAGCGACTTCTTTTTGTTCCCTATTCTAAATATTGCGTTCGGAGGACAAAGATTTTCATCAAACGAGGAGGCAATCACCTTCGTGAACGATTATTTTGCAAAGAAAAATGCCGAGTACTATTTGGATGAATTAGAAGAGATGGGACAAGGAGACTACGTAGAAAAATAAAAATAAATGTTGAGAAAAAATGTCTTGTATCTTTGATAGACCAGCGGGTGGACAACCGCAGTTTATTTTTTATTTTTAGTCGTTATTGTGAAGAGGTTGCTGCACTTTTGCTGATTTGTGTCCCTCTGACGCCTCTTACCACAACCACGGAATGATATAGCTTAGTGAACATTCTCTGCACCGCCACTACATGGTAGTTCTGACCAAAATTAATAATTTTAAACTGAAGATAGCATTGGTTAACTATGACATTAGAATGCCGAACACCTCAGTCTCTCCATGACCAAGGGTGCTGTAAAGTACTCGAAACGTTGGGAATGTAAAAGAAGTTTAATAAAACATAAAATCTGTTAATTTAGTTTCATTCACTTCCAGTATTTTTTTCAACCGGCAGCCAAAGAAACTTATTAGAATTCAGGAAAGTAACACGACGAAATAAAAAAGATCAAACGCATAACTGAGGTACGAAAGTATCTTTTTAATCAAAAGATTACGTGTCACTCATGTATCAGTCGATCATTTAGTTCAGTAGATCTACTGGCACTTTTCTTACAGTTCATCTTCCGTGTGTATATCTTTAATATATAGAGATGTTGTATATGACATTTAGTTGACAGAGACGGCTGAATACATCGTAACACCGCATCACCAATCATATTTGTGTACATATATTTTATTAACGTTGATAAATGAAATGAAAACTTAAATTAATCATGTACTAATTGTTATGAATGATAAAATGCGCAGTTTATTGATTACATAAGCACGGATCATTCCATCGAGACAATATTACGTATTTGACAGATATTTTTAGGGAATGAGATATTACATTACACATGACAGAGAGAGCAATGTTTAAAAATTACAATGACAAAACAGCTCTTGTAATCATGATATTTTGCGACGAGCTTAAACCGAACCAATGATTCGGTGATCAACCCTCGATCAACCCAACACTCGACGTAGATCAACTAGTTATTTTGCATCTATTCTGGTTTTAATTTTTTTTTGCGCAGAATCCCGATTGGCTTTCTAATATATAAGTAGCCTAAGTTATTCCTTATAACATCAGTTGTCTGTCAGTTAAAGTCCCGTCAAAATGGGGCAGCCATTTCGAAGATTAGCCGGAACAAACAAACTGGCAGACAAAAATTTTAAAAATTGTGTTTTTTTATAAGTACTGTTATTTTGACGTTAAAAGCTGTTATTTTGACTTTAAAAGCTATTATTTTATATATATATATATATATATATATATATATATATATATATACATATATATTTTTTTTATATATTTATTCAAATTTTTAACTTCCCGCTAAGAAAATTGAAAATTGAAAGTTATTGTTTTTATTCCGTTTTTCAAAAATTGAGTTTGCATCAAAACCTGACGTTTTGAGGTCACAGGAAGTCACCCTAACAATTTTTCGATGCTGGTATGTGTATGTGATAAAAAAACCCATCACGCCGATATTAACAAAATTTTTCAACGACATACTTAACCTCTGTCAATAAAGAAATACCAGAAGAATGGGCAAACTCTATTATCATTCTATTGTAAAAGAAAAGTGATCAATTAAATATCAACTACTATAGAACTATATCCGGTATGTGTAATTTTCACAGAACGCGAGTAAACTCGGGTTTGAGCCGAGCGGCACCAATGAAATTGTTAGTTGCAAATTAAATGCTGATTTACCACGTGCTCGGTGGTGAAGGGATACATCGCGGGGAAGCCTGCATTCTAACAAAAAAGAAGTTTTATTTTTAATAATTATGATCGAAAACTAGCAAGCAGTCCACCTGATAGTAAGTGGATGCTGTGGCCCATAACATACGGGATAAAGACATAATTTATCCTCAATTAAGAATCTAAATGCAGATGCGTTGTCACCCCTTAGAACAAAGATGGATTGCCTCGTTTCCAGTAAAAAGTGTTTCCGGCTCTCCGCACTCAGCATACGAAACATTTTAGGGTTTAGGAAATCACAACATGAAAGCAATTCTTCCCATTCTAAAATCTACAAATAGATATTGCAATAATTACTTGTTAAGGGGCTATAGTAACTCAGCTCAAATTCTAATTTCGCCCCCACTTCCCCGCGCGTCGTATGCTATGTACCGACATGTTTGTAATCACTAATACTGTAAGTAGAAAGGTCGTTAGACACTTATTTCATTAGGTTTATCATATTTATGTCTGCTTCTTTACGCCATATCGCTTCTTATTTTTATTACGGTTATTTCCTGTTTTAATTTTACGTCGTCCTGTTGCGTAATGTGTATTCTGATCGTAAGTGACACAGCTTTCCCGTTCGAAAGCCGAAGCGAGACTAATCGGGCGGCAGGAAACAAGCTTCAAGACACCGATAGTTTAGGTAATTTCTTTTTACAGTGAAAATAATGGTAATTAAAAAAAATAAAAAACATAAGCCCTGCTTTATAGTTAGTTCAGTTAGTATGCAAAGTTTCATGATCTAATTTAAAGTATTTTACGAATACGAGCGGTTTTTGTTCAGTTTGGAGGTAACTTTGGATTTTTTTCTATCGAGAAAATTTTACGGAATCGTGTTTTCGTCTAACATAGTACTTAACATTAATCCTCAACTTTACCATATATTTATTTCAAAATTAATATATTTATGCAATATTTTCGGCATAACGGAGGATCTTGCTAAGCAATTTGAGGTAGCACTTTTAATATTCCCGCTTAAAACTTGTGCACAATTCTAGCATTCAAGATAATGTACGTCGACTTCGTGTAAACAATTATTTTATATTTCTATTTTTATCAATTGCCCTAGAAGGGGGATATAATAGAAATTGGTTGACCCTGTAGACTATTCCTGGAACTTCCCGCTAATTTCAAATGCAAAGCGCTCCAAATTTCACTAAATTATAACGTTGAATAGGAAATATAGGAGTAATTTAAAAAAAATCTATTTTTTCAAAATTTTTCGTTAACGATATCTCACGAACGCATCAACCTAGTTTGACCGGACCGATCGACGTGGTTTTTCAAGGTTAAAAGTTGATTAGTTTTTGGAATTTTTCGGTAAAGCCGTTTAAAAGTTATTCCAAAAAAATATTTTATCAACACTTTTATTTTTGAGATATCTCAAAATCTACAGGGTCTACTACTTGATAAAAAAAATCTGTGTTGGTTTATAATCTAACCTAACCTACTTTCGACCTACAAAACAAAAAACCTAGTCCGAGCCCCGTATTGTGCTGACGTGTGCAACATTCTAGCACTTCAATATCGGGCTGTCCAGCATATCTGTTATGGTATGTATGTTTATATGTACGTATGTGTACGTATGTATATTTATTTCTTTAGCATGTTCTGTAGGCTATAAACAGCTTGATGGATTTTAACACATGGTGCGTCGTTAGATTAGTTTTAATAGTGGAAGTGACATACGGTGTAATTTTTTTTATCTTTTCAGCAAACTTTTTACGCAATCGGTTTTTTTAATTACCATTTCAACCACTGGGCTTGTACGAAAACTTGCATAATGTACATGAAAAATGAATGAAATGTTACAAAAAACGTGCAAGTAAAAGTAAAATTATATCCTATATACCTCCCTCAGCTGGGCACAGGTGACCTCCTCTCACTTCTGAGAGAGTTTTAGGGGAAGGAAATGTCCGCCGCGCTGCATAAATCCCTGTTGGCGAAGTTCATATATCTTCGGAATATTTTTTTTTCTTATTTCCCAGACATGCAAGTCTCCTCACGATATTTACCTCACCGCCGAGCACATGATAAATTATCCCTTAAAATTGCAATTAACAATTCCATTGGTGTCGGCGGGTATCGAAACCGGGTTGCTCGCGTACTGTAAAATTTACAGCGAGCGCTAACCGTCTGAGCTAGCACGGAAAACGTGCAAGCAATAAATGTCGTATTAATTGACGTGACCTGATGCAGCGACAGATAACTAAACTTTATCAGTAGATCTAAAGACACTCGCGGGTAGCTTGGTCGGCTGTCAAGTGCTTGTGTCCCGTATTAAAAATTATTTTAAATATAAAACAGCATTTTTAAATAAGTAAACAAGTATATTTAAGAACAATTTTAGTAGTGTTATAAGATACATTAGTAGAATAAAGTGAAAACAGTGGTCGTTGGTTGTTACAGTGCAAAATAGTGATCAGCTGTTCGTAACAAGATCAGCTGTTTGTCATTAAACCGTATTGCAAATTGCTGCGGTAAACATTTAAGTTATTTAACAAACCTTAAATAGTTAAATGTAAACAAGGTAAATAGTATATAGTAAATCGCTAATTATTAAACATTCTTATAATTATACATATCAAATTACATAATTAATACAAACTTCGTACAGCGACATCTATTGGTCTAACTTTCATCTAAATAAAGTATTTGTCAATAAAAATGGCAAATAAGTGCGGCGCCTGTGGTCGTTTTGCTTCTACAGTGGACTCGATAAAGTGCTCAAGTTGCACTCATTTATTTCATCGCAAATGTGCTAGTATTCCTATTGACGGCCGAATATCAAATAAATGGCAATGCAGCGGTTGTAAGGCAAAAAATGTATGTGCGAGTGGGGTGAACACAATTGCTACGCCTAGTTCGTGTAGCTCGGGCGGCACGGACACAGAGTTCGGCGATGCACAGCTTGGATCCGACGATGGAGGGCGCTGTGATACTAATGTCGACTTAGCAAACGAGCTAAAATTAATACGCGAGCAGTTGACTACTATTGCCCGCGAAATGGTATCTTTTCGCGAAGAAATCACTAACATTAATTCTAATGTTAGTGAAATAAGTAACAGGGTTAGCGACGTCGAGAAAAGGATCGCATGTCTTGAGCAGCAGGCAACGGACTTGCCGAGTCAACCTGGAGGGTCCAAGGTCGAAGATAGCATAGCGGAGTTAAAGTGTCGACTTAACGAGCGTGATCAAGAATTACTTTTAAACGATCTGGAAATATCTGGTGTAATAGAACAGAAGGGCGAAAACCCCTTGCACCTCGTCACTATGCTTGCGGCTAAAATTGGCACTGAATTGGATGAGCGCGATGTTGTGAGTGCAAGGCGTATAGGCATGCGCCGCGAGGAAATACCAGGCAACACAAGCGGAGGCCGCGTCCGTTAGTTGTCCGTCTCGCTCGTCGAGTGATTCGAGATAAACTAATTCACGAAGCGCGCGTTCGGCGAGGGGCGGATACTGCCGGTTTGAACTTAGGTGGCGAGCCGCGCCGATTTTATGTTAATGAGCGGCTCACCTCAATCAATAGGCAATTATTTTATAAAGCACGGGAAGAAGGGCGCCGCAAAGGCTGGAGATATGTGTGGACGCGGGAAGGATGCATTTTTGCGCGTCGTGATTCTGGCTCACCCCGTTATAAGATTAATTCGAACAGAAATAGATATAAACAAAATTTTTGGGGATTGAATAGTTTGAAGCGAATTTTAATCTTGTTCTTTACGTTACTTCTTGCACGATGTCAATTTGGCTGTCGTCTGGATTATAATTATTTCTCAATGATTGTTTCCCCTACGCATCTACGTAGCTGCTATTACGAGAACATTTTATTTTTATTTTTATCTAGACTACATTTTATTTCCATTTTATTATTAGGTTACATTTTATTTTTGTTAAGTTGCTTTGCATACGTTTATGGAGTATGGAGTAAATTTTTTTGTCTGTCATTTTGTAGTTACACTTTTAATATTATCACATTTATTCTTTGTCTTTTGTTATAGTGAATATTGTGACAGGTTTAATGTTTGCTTTCTAACGTGTAGCAGCATAACGGGAAATGGCGACAGGATATTGTCGGATAATATTTTCGGCAATCAATTATGTTTATTTATAACTTATAACTGTGGCCCATACATAGAAATGTATTTGACGGTACATGAGCAGTGGTATCATAGTCTCCTTTATTATGGTTTTGTTTGGATTATTACTAATTTTATAACGTTTTCGTATTATTATAAATTCTTTGAAAATGACTAAATTAAATAAGTTGAAAATTGGCTTCTTGAACCCCGGGTCCCTTGGTACTAGGCACGACGAATTCCTAGCTGCTATGGCGCATCACTCTGTAGACATAATGGCTATCAATGAAACATGGCTTCGGACAGGGGAGGAAGGCCGGGCGCCTTCTGTTCCAGGGTATCGACTGCTTCACGTACCCCGACCTCCCGAAGTTCGTGCGCGTGGCGGCGGTGTGGGTTTTTATTTGAGACGGGGCTTGTCGTCAAAGATTATTCAACATCCTATTTGTCCCGCGGTGGAGCAGATGTGGTTAAATATTAAAATTAACGGCAAGTCCCTTGTCTTTGGTACTGCTTATCGTCCCCCATGGTTGAGCGTGACATTATTTCTGGACGCGCTGAGCGAGTCCTTAGGTTCTTTTGTAGGCTACGATCAAACAGTACTGCTTGGGGATTTTAATATCGACATTTTAAATAAAAATTGTGTTAGTACCAAAATGCTTTCGGACTTCCTAACATGCAATAACCTCGTGCAATATGTTGAGGAACCAACACACTTTACTGAATATAGTGAGACACTGTTAGATGTTATATGTTCAGATGCATCGGTGTCGTATTTAAGTGTGGACTATATTAGTGACCTCAGTAGTCATGCCTTTATTGTATGTGAACTTGACATTCCCAAGCCTAAGTTTCAGCCTGAAAGCGTCACGTATAGACCTTTAAGGGATATGGACATAAACCTTTTCAACCAAGATTTAAAACAAATTAACTGGCACTGTGCATCGTCAGATAACATAAACGATATGATTGATTCTTTTAACAAAAATTTATTAAATATCTTTAATTCTCACGCCCCTCCTAAAACTGTCTATATAAAAAAAAATATTATCCATGGATAACGCATAACATAAGATGTATGATGAGGATACGCAACGAGGCTCAAGTGAAAGCCCGGAAAACAAAACTTGCTCCACATAAGGATTATTATAGGGAACTAAAATCAATAGTTAATAAAGCGATAGTTTCAGAAAAGATTGCCTACTTCAAATTTTATATTAATTCAAAACTAAATCAACCTAAAATAATGTGGAAGCACATTAAACGCCAAGTTCAAATAAAAAGTAAGGATACTTCTTTGCCATCCCATTTCAGTGACCCTGATGCTTTAAACAATCATTTTCTTAATATTCCTGGTAAAAATGACGTCTCATTGTCTCTTCTCACTTTCTTTGAATTTAATGGCACTAATGATAACTCTTTTTATTTTAAAGAAGCCTCGGAGGATGAGGTGGTTAAAGTTATAAACTCTTTGCAGTCTAATGCAGTGGGGTGCGATGGCATTTCTCTTGATATGTTAAAGTTATTACCTAAAGATGTTATTACAGAAATAACATTCATAATTAATAAATCTTTTGCGACAAATACCTATCCGGATCTCTGGCAAAAAGCCATCGTTAAACCTATACCAAAAACTAGTAACCCTGTTTGTATGTCAGATCTCAGGCCAATTAGTATTCTACCGTGCCTTTCTAAAATAATAGAAAAGCTTGCATGTAATCAGCTAACAAAGTACCTTGAAGCAAATAACATCCTTCCTGAGCTGCAGTCTGGCTTTAGAAAGAAGCACAGCACTACCACAGCGCTTATAGAGGTCGTGGATGATATACTGACTGCACAAGCTAGTGGTGAGGGTACTATTTTAACATTACTTGATTTCTCGCGCGCCTTTGAAACCCTCAATATCCCATTACTTCTTTCAAAATTATATTTTTATGGTTTAAGCAGAAACGCGACCCAATGGTTTGCCAGTTACTTTAAAAATAGGTCACAGCAAGTTGAAATACAATTAAATGGAAAAGGTAAAGCTATTTCTGGGGAGCGCCCTGTGAACCGAGGAGTACCGCAAGGATCCATTTTAGGTCCCTTACTTTTTATAATATATAGTGCGGACATTATTAAAAATATAGAGTATTGTAAGTACCACATGTACGCTGACGACTTACAGATATATATATCGTTTAAGCCTTGTGATGTTCAAGTAGCAGTGACAAAATTGAACTCGGATTTGGGTCGGATATCTTTGTGGTCAGAGCGTAACGCATTGGTTCTCAATCCAAAAAAGTCGCAGTACCTTATTCTAGGATCGCCAAATCAAATAAAAAAGATCACACTAAGCCACCCTGCCATTATTGTAAACAACGAACCTATTGTGAGAGTCTCTGAAGTCAGAAATTTGGGGGTAATAATGGACGACAAACTTCGTTTTGAGAAACATGTAATGGATATTGCACGTAACTGCTTTTATAGGTTGAAAGTACTTTACCGTATTCGCGAGTACCTAAGTGTCACCTTACGTATACATCTCTGCGAGTCTATCGTGCTTTCAAAATTCAATTACGCGGATTCTCTCATAGGCCCACGACTATTATCTCGAACACAGCAAATAATACAGCGGGTACAGAATGCCTGTGCACGCTTTTGTTTCAATGTACCACCACGTGCACATGTAACCCCTTTCATTAATAACGCTAATATTTTAAAAATGGACTGTCGCAGGCGACTACACTTTGCCTCACTTCTGTTTGGAGTTATTAAAAATAAAGAACCATTATATTTATATAATAAGTTGATTTGGTCTAAAGATCAAAATAAGCAGTATAATATCAGATCATCCAATTACAAGTTAGTATATCCTTTCTACCGGTCGGCCGCTTTCAGAGGTAGTTTTAAATATAATGCCACTAAATGTTGGAATAACCTCCCGCCTCCACTGCGTGACCTGAAAACAATTAGTGGGTTTAAAATCAAATACAGGTTACACTTACTTTCGGAACAAAAAAATACCGATCTATAAAATAAACTGGTAGGAGGTTAAGTTCTTTCAACACGTCAGTAATCTCAGTCCCATAAATTATGTAGATATTTTTAATTTTCACTTTATATAATATATAAAACTATTTTATTTAAATATTTATATAATAAATTTACTTTTTCTGAGAATCATTTTCTTACCTTTATTCTTTAGCCAACGTTTATTCCGCATTCTTAATAAATAAAATTGATATATTTAGAAGGAAAACGTGAATTCTATTTTGTACTTACCTTCATTAGACTAATGATATCCACTATTTATGTGAATAAAAATTTAAAAACATATATTTTTTTTATATACTCCGCGTCGCATTATAGCATGTGCATTGAGGCAGCCGTCCGAGTTACGTCGGAGTGCGGGCCGGACTGAAAACCAGTGTCGGGATCAGAGCAATTCGTGTTTCTGTATCTCGATTTTTACTGAGTCCTGTCCATTTCACGGTCTTATGCTGCTACACAGACTCATTTTATATTATTTTTACATTTTTGTTAATTTAGATATTGTTTTATTCTCTGTTTAATTCCAATTTCTTGCTTTGTTTTGTATCTATTGTGATTAGACCGTGAATAAATGTTTTTTCTTTCTTTCTTTCTTTCTTTCTAATTAAGTATGCAAATTCGTCTTGTTTGACGCGTCATTCAAATAACTTATTGGAATCATTAGGATGATTTTAGAAATTCTACAAAATCCGACAATGTATCGCAGTGACCGCTTTAGTTTTTTTTTAATTTGAAAATACATAGGAACTAGGGTTGCCACCCGTAAAGTAAAGTAAAGTAAAGTTACAGCCTATATACACGTCCCACTGCTGCGCACAGGCCTCCTCTCATTTCTGAGAGGGTTTTAGGGCGAGGAATAGTCCGCCGCGCTGCCCCAATGCGTGTTGGCGAACTTTCACATGTCTTTGAAACATATTTTTTTTTCTTATTTCTCAGACATGCAGGTTTCCTCACGATGTTTTCCTTCACCGTCGAGCACGTGGTAAGTCAGCACTTAAAATTGCAATTAACAATTTCATTTGTGCCGGCGGGGATCGAACCCGGTTTGCTCGCGTATTGTGAAATTTACAGCGAGCGCTGACAATCTGAGCTACCACGGCCACTTGCCACCCGTACTAGAATATAATATAGTATCGTACTATATTTCAATAAATTCTAAAATATATTATAGAATAATAATATATTATGAAAAGTACCATATTTTTATCCCTAGTCCATACGTGGTAGAGCCATGCTGCAGTTATGTTAGTAGTATAGTTGTAGCACGAATGGGTCGGCTCCACCGGGGAAAGGCCACGCTCTCACAGTAAAATACTTATCGCTCTCAACTAAACTGGTTACCCATTAGTCAGCGCCGTAGTCTACGTGCACTCACTACTCTTTACTCTATCTTGATGTCTCCTAATCCTCCATCTTATTTAACTCCTCATTTTCAATATCTTAGCTCCAACCATGATAGAGTTCTCCGTTCTTTTGCTTCAGTGCCCTCCTTTTAGTACTAACTTTGTACAATCATCGTTCTTTGTTCAATCTGTTCTTCTTTGGAACGCTCTTCCTTCCGAAATCAGGAGTGCCGAAAACCGGATTTCGTTCAAGTCTAAAGTGCGAGAACTGCTCGTCAATAAAATGGCAGAATCAACTTAGCGTTCGTAGTTAGCCGTGCTTAGTATTATATTTATTATATATATATATATATATATATATATATATAATTTTTTGTATATATATTCTTACGTAATGTTTATATATGTATATATTTATACGCTTATATATGTATGAGTTTATATTATTGTGAATATTAATTGCTGTACTTCTTATTACACCTACCTCTTTTATCTCTGCACTAATCTAAGGTACACTCTACAGGCTGTATACATACTCGTATATTGTGTATATAAAGTTAAATAAAAAAATAAAAAAAAAATAGCTTAATGCTGCTGCGTTTTGTATCGTGAGCGTAGGGAAGCGGAAACAACTTTTACAGGAATCGAGGCATTCATTCCATCTTAGTCTTCAGGAACGACAACGCATCAGCGTTTTGACTGCTAATCGAGGATAAATGTAGATCTCTATGGGCCACAGCATCCACTTATCATCAGATGGACTGTGTGCTCGTTTGTTTCTTCGGCTTTATAAAAGAAAACTTAAGACCCGTTTACATATGTAGGTTTCCTCACGATGTTTTTCTTCACCGACGAGCACACGGTAAATCACCACTTAAAATTTAAATTGACAATTTCGTAGGTGCCGGCGGGGATCGAACCCGCATTGTTCGCGTACTGTGAAATTTACAGCGCCTGAGCCCCTGAGGACTAAGATGGAATGCCTCGTTTCCAGTAAAAAGGGTCTTTACACTCAACATACGAAATAGCTGCATTGACAAAAACACAGCTGCTATTTTGTCAGAGTGTGGTCCTTCCCCGGTCGAGCCGATCCTCTCGAACTACAACTATAACATAGCTACAGCCTCGCTTTACCACTTTACGCTACTTGTTTAACCCTTAATTTGATAATGTCTAATATATTAGGTATACGTTTGCTGAAAAAAAAATCTACGGCTTTTGCATTTAAAAACTACGAAATTTTGTTTGGAGTATACTTTATGGCAACTTTTTACCTGCTGAATAAAAGTATTTCATTATCTGTGCGTTCAATGTGACACAATACTTCTCACGTCAAAGTTTTTGAAAATGAATCGTCAACGGGCGCCTATAGTAAGTTATTTTTTTTCTTTTTATTTGGTAATTGCATGAAATTTTATTGAACAATAATTAAATATAACAATAAAAATAAAAATAAAATCAGTTGTGTACACTGACGTGAGTGTTAGACAACACCAAACTCCTTAGCAATGGTGGTTAATATAGCGCATAGCGCTATATTA
Organism: Parnassius apollo; assembly: GCA_907164705.1. NCBI lineage: Eukaryota > Metazoa > Arthropoda > Insecta > Lepidoptera > Papilionidae > Parnassius > Parnassius apollo. The sequence goes on along the minus strand of CAJQZP010000965.1, from coordinate 743,118 downwards.
TAGCGCGTGTTATGTAGGTAGTCGCCATGGCGCTATTGCGCTATGGCGCTTTGGCGCTATCAAGTATTATTATCTAGCGGCAATTAGTATTTAGTTCTAGCAGCAGCGGTGTTGGGAGAGGACGTGTGACGCAAATTTGATCTCGTGGAGCGCTATTCATCGAGCGCGACCTAATTTAATGTTATACGTTGTTTAGTTAGTGTATACTGTATATTTATAAGTGATCAAAGGACACAGTTGTGATAAAAGAAGCCCAAATATGGTTTTTAATGGTAAATAAAATATAGATACAAATTGTATATAATAGTGTATGTAAATAATTGATTTTTAAAATACAATAAATAAACTTTTAAATACACCTTTATTTGATTTATAATTTATATTAAGATTAAAATAACGTTTACATCAATTATAATAAAAATAATTAATTTTATTTCGATTCTAAAAATAAAATTAATTTTATTTTGAATAGTACATAACTTAAAAATATTTTTAGGATTATAGAAAGTAGTAAGCCTGAAAAGTACGAAAACGCGTGCATTGGTTTTTCACTACCGCTTTATTTTATTTTAGTCTAAAATGCGACTTATTACGAAATAATGTTCTTACATAGCACGC